>JAFMSR010000009.1:24706030-25196054 GCA_022818135.1 Saxidomus purpurata
TTTGTAACACCGTTTTTTATATAATCATTATTGATTTACATGTACAGGGTGATCATTAATATATGATAGGATAAGAAATCACAGAAAATTTGTTAAATTTTGCACTAGAGGTCTTATTTTGGTATTGATTTGAAGAAAATTGAATAAATTTTGTCTTGTAAATTCAAAATTTTGTCAAACGACGTCATGGTAACGTTGATGACGTCATCGATGACGTCAAACTTTCCTTGGATTTCCAAAATTGCACTTAGATTCTAGTCATAAATAATCAAACTTTTACTATGAATTGGAGAAATTCCAACTTTGGTAAGAAGAAAATTACAAAAAACTGTACACATCTCATATATTGAAGTACTGAAAAGACTAAATTCCACGATGAGATGGCATTGTGCAGTGAAAAAGGGACCGTTTTGGTGGTGTTAAGTGCTCACGGAACAATAGGGTCATATTTATATTGTTGGTTTTGGAGAACTAGGGTGTCTGTGTTTAACACCTGCTGTAAAAATTGGAAATTTGTTTTCATATAACTTTACACATAGGACAACATTTATGTATATGTGCTAAAGTAATACACATTGCCCAGTTGAATATCTTCAAAGATAAAGATCTTATTACATTTTGTTATCCTATCATATATTAATGATCACCCTGTATGTGCATGTATTTCACACAAACGACTGTCAAATCGAATACAATACCCTTTTAAAGACGTTTTTAAGTTTAGCTCTTTTGCATTATATGTGAAGAAACGCGAATTTTTATTGGAGCAAAATTGTCTACAGACTTAACATATGCATTATTGTTGTCGTAACAATTTCCAGGGTAACAGTAATCAAGAGAAAAACACAAAAACCATGCTTAACCTGTTAAGGATAAAAAACTTTGCGTGACTTTTCACGATCAAACTAAAAATTAGATCCACCATTCCGAGTTGCAAAATGCGGAAACAAAATTGTTTGAAGATTGCTACAGTCAGCAACAAACTTAAGGTAACATGTATAAAGCTACTTACGCTTGTGTACGATGCATTCACTCAAAATACATATCCGTTTCAGTCTGAATTCATATCACTTTGTTTTGCATGACTTCATGTTGATTTGTTTTAACAGTTAATATAGATGTTTTTAGCGAAATCATAAGCAATAGTAGAAAATATCTTCACTTCCGGCAAAATATTTTAATATTTAAACTTCCTTTCATACAACAAATGCAATCCCTATGCGCATGTGCGAGCTTATATTGTTACGCTGTATGTATTTCCTGGAAACACTTAATCATAAACCATAAATAGAAAATAACCACAACAAATGAGTCCGTTTTATGATATATTATTTCAATTGCGCCTAGTGGTTATTAAATACATGTATATACATTTTCAATCAGACGACAAATACCATTTCATCTGACCAGGTTGTTAAATTTTTTTTATTATAGTTCTGCAAAGTACTCTTATTAACCTCTAGATTAGTCTATTTAAAGAAATAGATGTGGCCAAATAAGAAATCTACGGTGGCACAGAGGTGACATCCGCAACACTTTATTTATATTGTGGCCACAACTTACTTTGAGGAAACCATATGCCACGAGGAGTGTTGAGACATGGTGGCATAGGGATAACATGGTGGGGCTGCGGGGTAACTAAGTGCTGCGGGGCTTACTTCACGGGGATGCGGGGTAACTAGGTGCTACGGGGCTGACTTCACGGGGATGCGGGGTAACTAGGTGCTACGGGGCTAACTTCACGGGGATGCGGGGTAACTAGGTGCCACGGGGCTAACTTCACGGGGATGCGGGGTAACTAGATGGTTTCCTCAAAGTACCGCTTGAATTAACCTATGCATACATCACCACAGGACAACGAACAAACGCAGTGGTGTTGATGGGTAAAGATGTCTGCCGCTTATACCGGAGGTTTCGGGTTAGAACCCCACTGGGGTCACAACCGTACCTTCTCATATGTCATCAGTTCTATTTTCTCAGTCCCGTGCCCTCTAGTATCAATGCAACCCTGGTGATATTGTTGATATAAGTATCATCCCCGCTTCACATACTCTGTCCCGTGTCCCCTGCACTCAATACAGTTCTACTTATAGTGCTACCAATCTTTGATAACACCCTGATTAACATGAACTCAGCCCTCAGCCCTGTGCCCTAAGCACTGAAAACACCGTTTGTAGAAGTAACATCCCCGCCTGAATGAGTTAGCCCCGTGTCCCCTGCTATCAATAATAAGTTGTGGCCACAAGTTATTAAGTTGTGGCCTCAATTTAATAAGTTGTGGCCACAAGTTAGTAAGTTGTGGCCACAAGTTATTAAGTTGTGGCCTCAACTTAATAAGTTGTGGCCTCAACTTAATTACTTGTGACCTCAACTTAATAAGTTGTGGCCACAAGTTAATAAGTTGTGGCCACAAGTTAATAAGTTGTGGGCACAAGTTAGTAAGTTGTGGCCTAAACTTAATAAGGTGTGGCCTCAATTTAATAAGTTGTGGCCACAATTAAATAAGTTGTGGCCTCAACTTACTAAGTTGTGGCCACACCTTAATAAGTTGTGGCCACAATATAAATAAAGTGTTGCGGATGTCACCTCTGTGCCACCGTAGAAATCGGAACACCCCGGTTAAATAGGTTAAGATCTGTACTATTGACATCTTTGCTACTTGAGAATCGACGTTGAAATATTTGAAGTGTGTGTGAATTTCGGCCTCTTAACAATATGACTAATTTATCAGTCATAATAATCTGAAAATGAGAAGGAGAGGAAATAGTTACAATTATTAGCCATTGAGTTTATTCATCAACATGTCTTAGTTTTTAGCTCACCTGGCTATTAGGAACGCTCACCGTCCGGCATAGGCCGTACGTTATATGCGTACGTCGTCGTCCGTTCACGATTTCCTTTAAACGATGTCTCCTTATATACCACTAGATCAATGTTGATGAAACTTGGTAAGGATGTTCCTTGCTTAAGCTCTATCTTAGTGGATCAAATAATTCCCTTTCTTGCAGAACGCATGCAGAAAGGGTATAGTGAACCTCTACCAGGAGTTCATGTAACCTCATTTTACATAGGTTTATATAATGTACATATATATGATCAACTTTAAAAATGTTCTTCTCTAAAACCACTAGGTCTAGAGCTTATATATTGAGCATGTAGCATCTACCGAAATTGTTCAAATTATGAACCCCAAGTCAAAGTTGACCCGGCCCAAACCGGGGGTCACTTGATTTTACATATGCATATATAGAAAAGCAACTTTAAAAATGACTCTATTAAGAATAACTCATTTTATACCGAAGTTCGTCATTTTATTGCATTGTTTTTTCCAGAAAAAGAAACACAGATTTGTAAGTTAATGTTTACTACGTTATTTGTATTGTGACGTTGTAATAGTGTCCTTCAATCCGGTTTGCTTGTGAACTATATATAGATCTAATGAATAAAAAAATCTTAGACTGTTATTACAAGCTGAGATCAAAAAATAAATATTGGTCTCGAAGAAGGGCTTACATAGTATTTTCAAAGACTAATATTTGCTAGATAGAGCAAGTCTCTTTGCAAATTGGGGAGGAGATACTTTCCTAAGCAAGTCTGGTAAGTCCAGCAAGTCTAACCAGTGAAGCAATTCTATGTAGTTATACAAATCTAGATAGCGCAGCAAGTCTTATAAGCGCAGCAAATCTAAATAGCTCAGCAAGTCCAGGAATTTCGGCAAGTGAAAGGAGTGCAGCAAGTCCCAGGAGTGCAGCAATTCCAAGGAATGCAGCATAGGAATTCAAAACAAACGCAGCAAGTTCAAGGGTTCACCAAATCCAAGTTGCACAGAAAGTCCAATTAGTGCAGCACGTCCAAGTATTGCAGCAAATTCAAGGAGTGCAGCAAGTCTGATTAATGCAGCAAGTCTAAGTAGCGCAGCAAGTCCAGGAAGTTCGGCAAGTGCTAGAAGTGCAGCAAGTCTTATAAGCGCAGCAAATCTAAGTAGCGCAGCAAGTCCAGGAAGTTCGGCAAGTGCAAGAAGTGCAGCAAGTGCAAGAAGTGCAGCAAGTCCAAGGAGTGCATCAAGTCCAAGCAAACGCAGCAAGTTCAAAGGTTCACCAAATCCAAGTTGCACAGAAAGTCCAGTTAGTGCAGCACGTCCAAGTGTTGCAGCAAATTCAAGGAGTGCACCAAGTCTGATTAATGCAGCAAGTTCAATTAGCGCAGCAAGACCAGCACGCGCAACAGGTTAAAGTAGCGTAGCAAGTCCATAAAGCATAGCTGTTCCAGCTTTTACCAAGTCTAAATAAGTCATATCTCTAAAACTATCAAGCAAATTCAACAAACTTTTGCACAATGTTACCAACTCTGTGTATAATTATTTTTTTATTATTGACTCGTTTTTCGTTTTTGTTTTGCTATTGAATGAAATCTCAATAAATCTGAGAAATTCAAGCCAGACAAAACATGGGAGCAAATAAATCCATTAAGGACATGGAGTTAAGATTCGCTTCGTTATGTTCTGTAAAGATTAATTTATTTATGATTTAACTGCAAATGATAAATATAGGAGGCCAACACTTTGATTGCAGCTTGAAGCTATATGAAAGGGGGTGTATTTAATATCTTATATATCGCTTCCTTTTACGAAGTACACTTTCTGTTTCGCTTGATTTTAATCTTTGTTTGTTTGCATATTTATTATAACAACAATGAATACAATTTATACATTTAACTTGTACATGTAGGTAGGTTTATGTTGCACTTCATTGTCGAATTATTGAAGGCATATAGGCAACCCGAGAACACATTGAATGTATGCATAGTTTTATAACTCCCACACAATTAGCAAGAGACCAACAGTACTACAAAAACTGGTGTTTTTTTAGATTTGGTGGCCGTCTTGGACGCCATCTTAGTTTTTATTTCGGTAAGCCACAAGTATTTTGCAAATTTGTGCCGGCAGTTTTATAAACTGCAATCTATTACGAACATTTTTATATATACAGTCAAACCTGTGTTAAAGACCACCCTGCGAATAAAGACCAACATGGAGATCACAGTTCACTATTATTCTATAGTAGAACACCTTGAATAAAGACCACCTGTAAACAAACATTTGTAGCTTCCCGACAGTGGTCTTTGTTCACAGGTTTGCCTGTAACTCAACTTGTTATACGGTGTGGGGGGTCAGGTCACTTAGAAAATAAAGTCCTTTTGGACAGATTGTCATCCTGCTTTTATTTTACCCAGTAAGCTTATTTAGTCTAAATCAAGCCATAACCATATATGGATACATGTATTGTCTAGTCAACTCTCTTAACATGGCTCAGCATACTATTATACATTGTATAAAGATCTAAACACAGGTTGCTGTGTCAGGCTTTCAAAAGTAGACGTAGAAATTAATTTTGCTACAGTTAAATTGCTATTTTAAAGGACCCTAGTGTTTACATTAAACTAGCCTCACCACCAGGCTAGATGATAATATATTTCCTTTAAACTCCAAGCAAAATACTTTCAGCCTGTTATTCTTAAAGAGCTCGATCATGTAATATTTTTGACAGAAAATGGAGTTAACTTAGTAAGAATTGAATAGACAGACAATCATAAAATGAAATAGTAAATGTAAGGACTTAATGCCAGTCTAATATTAAAATAAAGACTCGAGTTTAATCTCTCACTTAAAGGGGCACTACTTACATCTAGCAGAATATATTCTCCAAACATAAATAATGTGTTCAATGAAGTAAAATAATGTATAGATATAATTAAACAAAAACAACATACAATCATGTATATCGAAAATTGCCTCTACTAGTACAAATTATCAACATAGAGATCTTCTGTATAAATCGCTATCCAACCAATAATTGTACAACAACAACTCTACATAGATTATTGAATGTTGACGGTACTACAATATACTTAATAACGCTGATTTTACCGATGATGACTGGAATGTATAGCTTAAACTTTTAGTTTAAAGGGACATACCCTATAACTGATGTCAAACTAAATAACCTCCAAACCATGAATTATAGAATCTTTGGAAGTATTGTAACTCAACCTAAAAGTTTCAGCTATGCATTCCTAGTCCTTATCGATAAAATCAGCGGTTTAAAATAAACTGCAGAACCGTAAACCATTCAATAATCTATGTAGAGTTGTTGTTGTACATTTAATGGGTAAATGCGATTTATTACAGAAAGCCTCTGTATTGATTAATTGTGATAAAATGAGGCATTTTTCGCCATAGATTCTTCTTTGAAATTGTATTTATTTATCATTTTACGTTCATTGAAAACATAAAATATGTTTCGAGAATATAATCTGCTAGATGTAGGGAGTGCCCCTTTAAGTAATTATACTTGCACATATTCTATTATTTATGCTTTTTAAGTTATTAAATTTGACACCAGTTTTAGGAAGTGCTTCTTTAAGAGCTGATTATTATCAAAGATACATCCGGACTTCTTATACAGAAAGATATGATACATAAAGTAATGCATAAAGGTAAATAAAAGCAAAAACAAACGGTCACGATACATCAAAATTCCCTGCAAAAGGACTCTACTTATAATCTGTAATGTAAAGGGAACTAACCACTGGTTCACAGTTAAAAATGTTTTGCTAAGTTCAGCCCCTTCATTGTTTTTACAATGTATTCTTTGTTTGATACAGGCAGGTGTTAAAATGACGTGCACATGTGTTTGGAAATCATTTCATTAAAATATACGGATATTCAATTCAATTCAATTCAACTGTTTAATAGGCATATGAACATAAGTACAATGTTCTTCGCCTTCACGTAATAAGGCGGTGATGAGAAGAGCTTGATATACAAAAGTAAGTAGCAAGTAGCAATGCAAGTATGACATGTATATGAATTCACATCAATGCACATATCTACATAATTGTATTTTCGATACTGCTTGCAGCTTTATGTGCAATGACCAGGCTTTAGTAGATCTAATATTGACTGACCCAAATAAATTCTATTTAAAGCATTGAAGTCATAATTAGATTTCCCGTCTTAATAAAGTTAGGCCAAGGCAAAAAAACTGCATGCAGTGGTTAACATGAAATTACATGAATTTGCAATATTCTTAATTAATAAGTAAGCGCTTATTGTTAGCTAGATATACAAATTTAGCGAGTTTGATTAAAACACTAGTTTGATTAGAAGTTAATAAACATTTAAATTTCTGAGATGTCGGCCAATGACAAAAGTAAAGGATAAACTGTTTGTTGTACGGAGTCATGTTGCTGATTTATATCATGCACTGTGGAAAAACAAGCTTTCGTTATGACGGACAATTTTTGGACCCCAAACAGATAGACATGAAAATAATCACAAATTTGAAAAAATGTCACAAATGTGAATTAATTTTACCTCGTATGTTAAAACTTTCGACCAATGTGAAAGCCTTACCCTAACTCAAAATGCAAAATACTTTTATCCAATGTATACAACTTTCGATGAATGCAGAAAAAAGTTGTAAAATGTTTACATTATAGGCTAAAATTATTTCACATTTGTGACCATTTTCACATGAACAACAACAACAATATCAGTAACAATAATTATAATGATAATGTTTACAACAATAACAACATAAACATAAACGATGAAATAAATTGCCCTATAGAAGAACAAGAGATTATACAGGCAGTGAAAAGTCTAAAAAAATAATAAATCTCCCGGAAATGACGACATCATTAACGAGCAAATGAAATATTCACTGCAATATATGATACCAATTTATAAGAAGTTATTCAATATTGTCTTTGATACAGGAATAATCCCTGAAACTTGGACTGTAGGAATTATAAAACCTATATATAAAAATAAAGGGGATCCGAAACAACCGGAAAACTATCGACCTATCTCTTTATTAAGCTGCCTTGGTAAACTATTTACATGTATTCTAAATAACCGTCTGAACAAATATGCAGAGAAAACAAATCTGATACACGAAACACAAGCAGGGTTCCGAAAAAACTTTTCTACTGTAGATAACATTTTTATTCTTAAAAGTCTAATAGACATTGTACATTCTGAAAAGAAAAAATTATATTGCTGTTTTGTCGACTTTAAACAAGCTTTCGATTCTGTGTGGCGTGTCGGGTTATGGCAAAAACTTCAAAGTGAAAATATTAATGGCAAATGCTTTCAAGTAATTTACAGTTTATATAATAATATAAAGTCAAAAATTGTAACCTCAGAAGGATCAACACCCTACTTTGATTGTTTAGTAGGTGTACGACAAGGAGAGAACCTTTCTCCTTTCCTATTTTCTATATTTTTGAACGATCTAGAACAATTCCTGAATGATAGAAATGTAAGTGGAGTTTCTAAAGATTACACATCAGAGGGTACACGTCATTTCTTGAAACTTTTTATTCTACTATACGCTGACGACACTGTATTATTTAGTGATAATGAAAACGATCTACAGCATACCTTGAATATTTTTAAGGAGTATTGCGATAGATATAAACTTCAAGTCAACACCAGTAAAACGAAAGTTCTGATATTTAGTAAAGGTAGAAAACCCAGTAACACTAGTTTCAAAATTGGAGACACGCGCTTAGAAATAGTAAATGAATATAAGTATCTTGGGCTATTTTTCTCAAAGAGTGGTAATTTTCTTAAAACGAAACAATACATAGCAGGTCAAGCTACAAAAGCCATGTTCTCCCTGTTAAGAAAAATAAAGTTACTCTCTCTACCTTATGATATGCAGTTAGAATTATTCGAAAAAACAGTAAAACCAATACTACTATATGGAAGTGAGATATGGGGTTATGGAAATGTAGATATCCTAGAAAAGGTACAATTGAAATTCTACAAATATGTATTTAACTTGAAAAACTCAACCCCTTCGTACATGATATATGGGGAACTGGGCGTAATTCCCATTTCCATTCACATTAAAAATAGGTTATTATCCTACTGGGCAAGACTCATTGAAAATATCGAGAGTGAAAGAACAACTAAATTAGCATCAAAAATTTACAAGCTCATGTATGATCAACATTCAGAAAATATTATTAAATCACAATGGCTAGATAATATAAAATACAACTTATGTAGTATTGGTTATTCCAAAATATGGTACAGCCAAAGTTTTATCGATAGCAAATGGCTTATTAAGTTTTCTTTACAAAAGCTTAAAGATATATTTATTCAAAACTGGTTTTCACAAACGAATAACACTTCAGCAACCAACATATACAAATATTATAAAACTAACTTTTCACGTAGCGCATTTATCAACAAACTACCACACTATCTTTGTAAAACACTAGTCCGATTTATGACCAGAAACCACAAATTACCTATAGAAACTGGCAGATGGAGAAACATACCACAGAATGAAAGAAAATGCATAAATTGTCAAGAAATAGGAGATGAATATCATTATCTTTTAATCTGCCCCATCTTTAATATCGATAGAAATAGATATATTGAAAGGTATACACGAACAAGGCCAAATATGATCAAGTTTATTAACCTGATGACAACAGATAACTATACAACACTAAAAAATACTAGTTTATTTTGTGATAAGATAATGAAATATTTTAGAAACGTTTAAATTACAAATGCTCAATTTCTTTTTGTTTTCTACTAAAAGTTGATGTAAAGATATAATTTTATACATACTTTACAGGTGTCTAAATGATGTTATAGACAAAGGGTACTACATGTACTATTTAATATATGTATAAACTGTAAAATCTCAATGATAATTGAATGTTTCGAGTACTCTCATGTATGTATCACAGACATCGTATAATTGATGCCTTTAGCAGTCTAATTAATCTTAATTTTCGATTTTTCGATTTCAAGGTTAAACTACTGGCAAGATGACAGAGATATATTCGCATTTAGACATGTATGACAATGTCTAGCTCGTCTAAAGCTTTCGTAATTTCGTAGACAGCTAGAATATACTAAGGCTTTCCTAGACTACTTAGAATGAGACCTTATTTTTGCTCCTCAATGATTATTTTGCACATTATAAAATGTGTTATTTTACAGTCAAACTTAGACATTATATATTTTATTAAGTACGCTATTCTATCTGCACTTATTTGTGCGCCTCAATGCTTACTTACGACTTACAAAATGTGTTAGTTTAAACATTGTAAATCTTATTAAGTTTTTTAACTGCACCTGACTTAGTTTAGAGTTAAATTACAACTATGTGTATAAAAATACTTTATATACTTGTAACATATGATGTAAATAGACCCCCGTATTGGTGGTTTATTGTTTAATATTATCCACTATGTATAATACTTACGATTTATGTAACGATAATCCAAAATCATAAGCATAAGCACATTACCTTCCCAACACTTTGACCTAAAACAACTGCACGAATGATAAATTCAATCATATTTTGACTACACAAGTTTACAAGTTTACAAGTTTATTATATTCAAACCAGAAGGTCATAAACCCATGTGGCAAAATGTACATAATACAATGATATAAATATGGCGAATGTAATTATACACTATGGCATATATTTATACAGTGATTTGTATGAGACGTTTTCAAACTATGATGACAGTAACAGTGCATACTGAATTACGTACATACATAAACATACCTTTACACATTATACACATTCATATATATGTGAGTATGTACGTACAAAATAGAACTTATATCCACTACTGTTAATCTTGTTTCGAAAACGAAATAACAAGATAAACAAGTGGAGGATAACCTATAACAATTACATGAAATGCAACGAAGTCATAACGGACATAAACACGTAAAATGAACATAATATTATACAAACTAAACTTATGACCTATCATAAAGTAAATTATTTCTCAATGTAAATGATTTGTTTACTAAAATTCCAAGTGCCTTTAAAATTCCATTGTTTTCTGTATTTATGAGTTCTACAAATTTTAACATATTTGGACGTTCCCAATAATAAGCTGGTAAATATTGTTTTCTAATTTCAGCTAACTTGACACATTCCATAACAAAGTGATACTCGTCTTCTAAAATGTTACAAAATATGCATTTACGTTCACTAACTGGTGTACTAACAGGCTTGTTCCATCTTCCTGTTTCAATACAAAGTCTATGAGATGATAAACGAAGTCGTGATAAACTTATTCGGACTTTAGGTATATTCAGAGTATCGAGATAAGGCTGAAACCTAAAATTTGCGATATTTTTATAGAACATTGCCCGACTAGAATCATTCAGTCTACCTCTCCAGTTTTGCAAAAATTGGTCGCTTATCCTTTGTTTTATCAAAGATAGAAATAGTTTGGCGTCGCCAACCGTTTGATAATACCAAGCATCGGAAAAACCAAGCGTAAAAAGTAAATTTCTTAACAATGAACACCAATTTTTACTATTAGGCTTATCTAATATATCGTGGTACAACATGTTATAAATTACTTTGATATACTTTTTGGAATCTGCTTGCAATATTTTGATCCAGAATTTGACAATTACAAAATACCTATGATTTTGCAGTGACATTCTACCTAATTCACCATAAATAAAATCATTTTGAGTAGTTTTTTTAACTCCTAATAAACGTTTACAAAATTGTAAATGAACTCTTTCTAATGAACTACCACAATGAAAACCCCATATCTCACATCCATAATTTAAAATAGGTAAAACTAACTTGTCAAATAATTCTAATTTATGTCTGACCGTAATATTGGTAAATTTGTGTAAATATTTATTGAGTTTAAAAATTGCTTTCAATGCCTGGCCAGCTAACGTATTTTGTGCATCAGAGAATGATCCACCTGTAGAAAAAACTATGCCTAAATATACGAATTTACTAACAATTTCAAGGTGTTGTCGACCGTAGTTAAATACAGTATTATTTGGCAACCTTCCACCTTTTCTAAATACCATAACTTTTGTTTTAACAGGATTAACGGATAATTTCCATCTACTACAATAATCATATAACAGATCTAAGTTAAACTGTAATTCTTCACTACTATTTGCAAAAATAACGATATCATCGGCATATAATATTAAGAAAATTTTGAACATGTAAACATCTATCCCTTCAACACCATTTTCTGCATACATATCTTCAATATCATTTAAAAACATTGAAAAAAGAAACGGAGACAACGATTCACCTTGTCTTACGCCTAAATTGCACTCAAAACTATCACTCAGCTGATTCATATACTTTACCCTTGATTTGACATTGTCATAAATTGACCTTATGATATTAAGAATTTTGCCCCTTATGCCCAACTTGATCAACTTCAACCATAGATTGTCACGGGATACATAGTCAAATGCTTTACTGAAATCAATAAAGGCACAATATAATTGCTTATTGTTATTAATCATGTGACTAATTAAACCATGTAACACAAAAATATTGTCTGAAGTTCCCATACCTGACCTGAAACCGGCTTGTGACTCTATATAAACATTATACAATTCAGCCCATTCACAAAGTCGACTATTCAAAACCCTTGTAAAAAGTTTGCCGAGTGTACTAAGGAGTGTGATACCTCGGTAGTTATTTACATCATTTATGCTTCCTTTCTTGTGCAATGGAACTACAAACCCTTCTGACCATGATTCAGGAAAATAACCTAATTCGAAAATTTTGTTAAATAATGTCACTAAATGAGGTGTAATTACATTTTTTCCATGTATAAAAAATTCATTTAAGTACATATCAGGACCACCGGATTTATTTGTATTTAAGTGTTTGATAGACTTCAATAACTCATCATGTGTAAACGGCAGATTTAACTCTTCAAACATGATACTTAATTCGTTATTTTCATAACGTTCAATAAAATACAATACATCTTCATCAGGTGTAAAGAAACGATCTTCAGGATTATTGACAGCTTTAAAATATGTTTCAAACGATTCAAGAGAAATATTTGCTTCTTTAATTCCACAAGAACTTTTTAACATCTTCCAATATAATTTTGCATTCTTTTTTCTAGCTACCAATAGTTTTTGTGTTTCAGATATGTCATAATCCATTCTTGCTTTACGTATACAACTTTTATAATCCGAACGTCTTTTTACCATATATATTCTGTTCTGTTCTGTTTTGTCATGTCTAAACATATTCAAGGCCACATAAAATAATCTACGCATTCAGCAGTATACCACTTATTTGTAGAATAATTTGAATCATTGGAAAAAGTAGTTGTAGAAAAATCACTACTCGAAGCACATTTAAAAAGAGGGGAGACTACATCGTCAACGACATTTGATAATTCACAAATACAATCGTCTATATCAGTTCTACACATAGCACTATTAACATTTTCAATAAAATTATTTAATTTATTCCTGGTATCATCTGCTGAAAGACTGTCTTTGTAAGCTTGTAATTTATCTTTATCCCATACATATTTATTTTTGACAGTATCATATTTCTTTTCATTTTGCACATTGGATGAAGAAGGACGCTTGAAACAAAATGTGAAATCCACTAAGCAATGATCTGATAAAAGGTTAGGTCCATGTACACTAAAATGTTCTATATTATTAAATAGATTTTGTGTAGTAATCACATAGTCCACTACACTAGAACCTTTGCTACCAACATAAGTAAAACAGCCAATATTTTTATCACACCCTACACGACCATTCAAAATACGCATACCTGTTTGTTTACATAGGTCTAACAAAAGCATACCGTTATTATTTGAACGACCCTTATCCTGTGAACAACGTTTTAAATTAACATCTATGGAATAGTTTTCTGGCAAAACGTCTATATTTGATAAATTGTCATCTAAAACAAAATCAGGCGAATCTGATGTATGAGAGTTGAGATCACCGCAGAGAACAAAATTAAAACCATTTTCGTACTTTGAATCCAAACTAACTATGAAATCTAACAAACGGTCATATGTATGCGAATCAAGTAATGCTTGCCTACTGCTATTCTCAGGAATTACATAGCACAGACACAGAAACAGATCATTTTGCAAACCTAATACATTACCATTTATTTTAACACAAATAATATCATCCTGGCTATGAAATACTAAAGTATCGTTTGAAACAAACTTATTTCTCACATAAACAATTATACCGCCGGAAGCGCGTTTACTAGTCTTCAAATTTTCAGTCCTGTGCAGAACAAAGTATTCAAAATTTTTACATTTAAATCGGATAATTCATCCGTCCATGTTTCAGTTAAAAGAACAATATCATGTGTATCAAAAACACTTTTTAATTCTGGTGATAGAAGTTTATTGGTACGCTTTGTGCATAATCCCTGGACATTTAGAAGTGCACAATGAAGCGAGACCTTCTCTTCGTTTACCTACTGTCCCATATCATGACCTGTCGGGATACTTTTATCTGTCACTGTTTGTTGTTCTGATTGGATCGATCCGTTTTCCTGTGTTGATTGTCTATTTATAGACTCGGGTAAAACCCGTTTATCAGACAGCTGTTTATTTACTGAATTGGGAACAACACGCGGTTTACTCACTGAAGAGCTAGAGTTTCTCTTATAAGGTCGAGCGGATTCCGACCTCTTCTCAGCCCGTGTGGTGGCACGGGCAATTCGTGAACGTCCTCGTACTGGGGAAGTTACAGTTTTAGCATTAGTGTTGTCGGATTCTGTGGTGCCGACGGAATTTTGTTGATTCACGTGGGATGATACATCTGGATTGCTAACAGTTTGAAACGAACAATCCGTAGTACTCGGCGCTTCAAACACTGACTGGCTTTCCATCGGGGTAATGTGAGTACTGGCCATCTGTGCTGTTGGACTAACTTGTGTTAAGACCGGATTCGGACACATAACGACAGACGTAGGTGGCAAAGGACCATGAAACGCAGACGGTGCAAGACAAGACATAGCATTGATCTGTTGCTGTAATTGTAGTGAATTGATCATGGGACTAGTTTGTATATCAAATTGCGGGCGTGCTGCAAAAGGCATGAACACATTCGGTACTTGATTTTGTGTTGAAGCAACACCGAGTGAAGTGTGCGACACTGGTAAGTCATTTTGCATCTGCATTACATTACTATTGTCAATGTGTGACACACTGTTTAAATATGTGTGTACATTATCTGAATCACCAACCTGCACTCCTGCAATATATGAAGTAGGATCGAAACTGACCTTGTCAAGCTGTTCAAGTCTACTAGTGTTTGTGTATTTTGACCACTCTGGCAGTTCGTCCCTAACTAATCTCCCATCCTTTATGATTTTTGCTGGATACACTATTTGTAATTTTGTATCAGGGAATTCATGTTTCAATTGTTTATATAACGGCCAAAGACGACCACGGGCGTCTTGAATTTCCTTGGGAAAATCGTAATCGACAGAAAATTTCGTACCCCTGAGCATAGTCACTCTACTCATGATCATTTCGACGTCACAATAATCTCGAAAGTTTACAATAATGGGTCGTCGTTGAAATTGCTTTCTGGGATCAAATTTGCCTAGCCTGTGTGCACGAGCCAAGTACATGCGTTTCGGGTCAATATCAAGATGATTGGCCAGAAAATTTCTCACCAGCTGAAAACAGTTTTCACCCCTGTTCTCAGAAATTCCTCTGAGTAAAAGATTGTTCCTTCTGGATCGTGCTTCAATGTCTATAGATTTATAAGCAAGAGTTTTCATCATATCAGATTGTGTATTTGTAACCTCTATCACCTGTCCTAGCTTTTCACAAGTGTGCTCAAAATAAATACAGCACGAGATTTTCATGGAAATGTCTAATCTTATGACGCACACAATTTATGAAATAAGCGAAAAATAACCATAGCTGTAATGATACTTTTCAATTAGTAAATATTGTAAAGGTAGACTTTCATTAATAAACAAACAAAAAAACTTTATATTTGATAAAAAAAATGAAACTATTGATTTATGTACATGTATATTCTCCACTGTATAAATTCAGAGAATGTAAAATTGTGATATCCCTGTACATAGATTTGTTATTAGTAGAGTATAGTCGTTTTCCGTTTTGTCATGTTGATATGTTTTGTATATAGATACAATGTATGTATGTTGCTGATGCTGCCCGTTTTATGCGGGACTCATGCATATTTGTAAAATAAACTTGGAAACATTTTGTGACCATTATCACATTTCACAAACAGTATAACAAAATTGAACTTGCATAAAGATAAATCTATTTAGAAGCAACTTAAAATAGCGAAAGTTAAATAGTCGCAAGTATCACCCAACTTCAGTAATTTATAAAATGTATGTGCATATGGTAACACTTTTTTTTATACGACGAAATACATTGAACAAACAAAAAACATTATGTACATACAATCTGCAGACTATACAACATAATATTATCTTCTTGATACTAAAGAATGATGTGACCTCGGTATACTCGATGAGATCTAATTCTTGGAATGCACATTCTACGCGATGATTTGACTGTAATCGAATTTATGTAGATTTGATGCGAAAATATCGCATCATGTTTGAAATCTTACGGGAACATGCAAGATAGTAATAGAAATATTGCATGATAATTAAAGCATTCGTTTCTTAAGAATCAGCAAGTAAAATCATTTTGAACGGTATAGTTATTGCATGAAAGATTTATCTTGCTTGTTGTGTAAGATGATTTATTACTGAAAATGAGTTAATATTTAGCTCCGACATCGGTGAAACTAGAGTAGATAGCTGGTGTAAATGTTCTCTTTTGAGCTCACCCTAGCCTGCTTGCCTGTCTGTCTGTCCACACTTACCGTCTGAACATTTTATAAGAACAATCGTCATGAAAATTGGTCAGAATATTTTTCTTGATGATCTCTCGACCAAAAGTTGAAACCAGGTCACGCGGGGTCAAATCATAGACCATGTCAAATAATAAAAAATATTCCAAATATTGTAAAAACCACATTTGTACCCAACCAAACCGTAGAATTGGTTAGATTGTTTGTCTTGATAAAATATAGGACAAGAAAGAAACTATAATTATTACGTGTGATCAAAACCTAGGACACCAGGTAAAAAAATAGAAAAACCTCGTGATAACTCCAGAAGCCAAATTTGCACCCAATCACCCTTGATGCCTTGATAAATGCTATGTCAAGTTTGAAATTTGGTCACATTATAAAATCTAGATCACAAGGTGAACTCATAGAACATCAACATTCTAGAATTTACATTTTGAATCAAATCATCTTGAAAATTAATCAGAATGTTTGTTTTGATGAACTCTATGTTTAGTTTTAAACTGGGATTCGTGGGGTCAAAAAGTAGGACACCAGGTAAAATAATAGAAACACCTACGAACTCTAGATGCCACATTTGACACACCGGCATTAGTCATATTGAAAGAAAGTTTGTCTTGGTGAACTTTAGTCAAGACTGAAACTGCGTAACATCTGGTCAAAAGTTAGGTCACTTTGTACATTGATTTTAAACCTACGTTTGGAATGTGTTTACCGTTTCGCAAAGAGATTTTAAAAATTGTCAGCGGTTGGCATTGATCATGACTTTAGACTTACTTTTTGTCTTTGGGACAGGATAGCGATATAGGACCATCTTGGCCCTCTTGTAATTCATTATAGCCGAGGGCTGTAGAGTAAATGATTGTTTTCGGTTTCAGCTTTGCGCGATAAATATACGTCCGATAAGAACTTGATTTGCCAAATAATGTGTCGTATTCGGGAAAAGGTTTAGTAATAGTTTTAGCAAGATATTATATTGTGATTGCTTTTTGACGTCTAACATGTTACGAAAACAAACAGCTCTGTTTTTAATCAATTGTTTTATTTTATCATGACATAACGCACAATTGCAAAATATTATCAAGCAAAGTCAACATATTACCACACACATGTCTAGTTGATATAAACAGTAACTGTCGACCATTATACGCTTCCGTACAAGCGTAACTGCAATATACTTACTAACTCAAGTGAACAGAACATGCATGTCATATATGGAATGGATACTAACTCTTGTGTGTTATATAAACAGTATACTATATAGTAGTTGTGTCCCTTGTCAAATGTAAAGCCTAATTACACAACAGACGTGTTAATTCTTCAAGTATTGTTCGGCCCTTTAAGATATACTCTTAATCGCTGTATCCATGACCATGTGGCATTAAGCAGCACTGTATGAAGTGAATGACAACCGCGCAGAGAAGCGGTATTCGAATATCCCAGTTACATGAAGAGGCGAAAAGCTGAATATGATAGTATAATAAGTTGTTTTGCACATATTTTTGGCAATGAAAAGATCAGGTTCAAACTAAAATTAAGTTGACCTACACTCCAGACATAGGCATCAGTGTCAGACATGATTTGAGTGAAGCTGGTACTGGAAAAATTTCACATAGAAATATGTCTTTAAACATGTTTTCTCAACTGAAATGCTCAGCACTTTAATATCATTCATAAAAAAAACAACACCCGACACCTACATATATGTTCTGTCACAGGACACTGAAAAAAATAAATAAATGTATACCAAAATGGCCACCATAGCAGCAGAACAGATTTAACACTTTCGAAGGATCATTCGTGTTGGTTGCACTTGTCAATTGGTTACGAAGGAAATGTCGTTCTCTATTTTAACTCTGGCGGTTATGTTGTTTAGCGGAGTGGAACTGTTTGAAAATTTTAGTAAAATATTGACGATGCAACAATCCTGTACAATTTGGCTAAAACAGGCCCGATGGTTAAGGAGGATATGCTTTTACAATTATATTGATTTTACCTGTGGTGGCTATTCTGTACAGCGGAGAAAAACGGTTTGAGCACTTTTGGAAGAGGACCATCCAAGAAATATTTTTTTGTTGAATTTGGTCTTAGACTAGTGGTTAAGGAGGAGATGTGCACATGTATATAATGGGTGTTTTATTTGCAACGGCAGCTATTTTGCGGAGCTGAACCTTCGGGCAATTTTGTAAGTGACCATCTAAGCACCACTCCTTTGAAGTTTAGTTGAAATTGACCAAGAAGTACAGGAGGGGATATTGTTTAAATGTGTTTTATCTCGTTCAAGCTCTCGTGTCCATTTTATGTAGCGAAACAGAATCGTTTGAGCAGTTTTGGAAGAAAACTATTCAAGCAACAATTCTGTGAAATGTGGTTTAAAAACAAAATTTAAATAACACAAGGCACTGAAAGACTTTTGGTATCATAACATTTTCTGCTCAATTTGATTTAACTGACAAATAATCTATTTATATTTGATGTACCAACTTAGACATATTATTAATATATATTGTTTATGACTATGATCCTGTGTCTATCGTACATATATTTAGTTTCAACATAACTTCTCAATAAAAGATCATTGAGCAATTTCGAAAACAGACACTGGCGGAGTTAAATGTGTATGTACCTTTTGCTGAAACTGAGACAAATCGGGTAAAAGACTAGGCAATTAGGTCAGATCATAGAAAACTTTTTTTATCACTCTAGAGGCAAACCCTTATTATCATGAAAATCGGTCATTATGTTTGATGATTTCGAGGCAAAGTTCGAAACTGGGTCACATTTGTTCAGAACGTAGGTCACCAGGTCAAATGATAGAAAACCATGTTAACACCCTAGAGGCCACATTTGACCCCCAATCACCACGAACCTGGTCAGAATGTTTCTGTCGATAATGTCTATTTCGGTTTAAACTCGGTTACATGGGGGCGCTTGTCACCACATCAAATAACAGAAACGCTTTGTGTATACTCTTAGAGCCATATTTTACATGTTATCAGCATGCAGTTCGTCACACTGTTTATATCAACTCGATGTGAAGTTGGAAATTGAGCAACATGGTGTGAAAAGGTAGGTCACCATTTACGTTCATATTGACATTTTGGCCAATATTTATTGTTTCGGAAGCTGCAGTAATGAAATGTGGACTGTGTGTACAGTTTTGCAAGCAGTTTTCAAAAATATCCTCGAAAGTGGCCTTTTGACCTAATTTTCTTCTTCTGGGACAATACAACTTAGGTGAGCGATAAAGGGCCGTCTTGACACTTTTTGTTTCAGATTTACATTTGGACAGTATCATTAATTTAACATTATGGATGTTCATTAAAAAGAATCGAATTTATGTATGTGCAGCCTGAACTTTATCTCCACTAGTCGAACGGAAGAATCACTTTCCGGATTTAAAGTGACATACACTATAACTGATGCCAAACTAAATAACATCCAAAACATAAATAATAGAATATTTGGAAATATTATAATTTAACCTAAAATTTTCAGCTATGCATTCCCAATTATTATCGATAAAATCAGCGGTTTAAAATAGACTGCAGTACGGTAAACCATTCAATAATCTATGTAGAGTTGTTGTTGTACAATTAATGGGTGGATGCGATTTATTACAGAAAACTTTTATATTGATTAATTGTGGTAAAATGATGCATTGTTCGCCATAGGTTCTTCTTTGAAATTGTATGTATTTATCATTTTACGTTCATTGAACACACAATCTATGTTTCGAGAGTATATTCAGCTAGATGAAGGGAGTGCCCCTTTAATATAAAGGAAAATCAACTTTTCCAATATTTTGTTGAAATTTTGAAATGTCCAAATCAATCGGGGGAATCCTTCACGCATTTGTCTACAGGTAGTGCTATCAACTGGATACATGTATAACTCAACTCACAGTCACAAAATCATTGCTTATCTTTAATAATCACAATTGCATGATATAGTTTCAGTGATATGTAAAGGCATACAGACATACAAACTATTCGCTACATAAAAAATTAAGTTGTGATTTCAGCTACACTAATGCCTGAAACATGTTTTATTTTCTAACGAAAGTTGTACATGTATGTACACATGAAGGAATCAATATATAGGAATAAATATTACCTGTTTTTTATTGAAAGTAAAACTATTTGACAATAAAATGTCACAATATGTAAATATGAAATACTGTGTAGGTGACATGATAAATTCACATTATAAAGGTTGACTGATAAACCATACTAAACGTAGAGTTACATGTTATACTTCAAATTAGTGTGTATTTGCGAGTGAAATTTAGAAACGAAAAGCGTATATTTCAAAATGTGATGCAGCTGTATTGTGGTTTAAATATTAAGTGTTTCTTAACATCGTTAGTTAATGAATTGTTTTATAACTTTACTTTTACTGTACATGTATTTAAATTGTTTCTCGTGACTGACCAGAAAGCAAAATTCGTCATCAAAACTACGTCACCAACACTACGTCACGTACACCATAACATAAATCAAACCGTTTGTTTGGTGGCTCCCGCTCTACTCAATATATGAAACAATGACCTTTCTCACTACAGTGCTAGATTTTATCAATTTAAATAAAAATGATCTTTTTACATTCATTTTATATGTGATACAAATTTGATTTTGTATACTGTTCGATCAACATATTTTAAAAACTGTATGTTAAATGCAATATATGAAATAAGTAAAGAAATGAACAGTGCCTACAATAATGATACACCATTAAGATATCAATGTTATTTGTCAACCAATGAATAGTCTTACACAATTAAACACATAAAAGAGGTTATACTGAAAGAAAAAAGAAACGCACGGTAACAAAATAGGCAACATGATTTTGTTACACCCCACGAATACACATTCTACTATTTATATTTAATTGTTATTTCTTTCTATTATGGTATGTCTAACAGAAGTTCAGAGTGGTCATAAAGTGATGATTTTTTGGAAGTTTGGTCATGAAAGCTAGACCGTTGTACTATTTTAGATAACGTTAAATGCATTCCTTCAATTCACCACCAAGATTAACCCTGCATTTCTTTTTTTTTTCTTCAGTATTGTTAGGCCATTCATCCCGTCAGAACTTGAATTATGTTTTGTACATGTACATTGATTTAATCATTTACAGCCACGATACCAGTTGCAGCTCCGCACACGTTTTCCTACCCCAAAACCCATGACAGTGTTTATACCCGGTCTCAATCGAAAGGTCAATGTCCCATCTACATGTTTACCTATATGCTCCACCAAGATTCTCTTGAATTTAAAGGTCATTCTTGATTATATCTGGTCATCTGCTCAATTGAATTTCAGCTCCTCATGTTATGATTATCCGTTTCCGGTCTGCTCGTTTAATTCCGTAAGCACGTACCGAGACGGATACAGCCGATTCTGAGTTCCGGACTTAATCGAGTTAAGCGGAGCGTCTCTCCTGATGTCATTTTCATGGTGACGTCAGAGGAACCTATTCTAAGACTATAAACCACCGAATTTGGTCATTTCTCCTTATCAATCGTCTCCACCCAAAATACAATAACAGAACGCTGATTAAATACCTAGAAACATCTCCACATATTAATAAAATAAATTACCCATGTCAAAAAGGAGGAAAACTGGAGAGGTACAGGTCTTTTATGTAGATTTTACTATTGATTACAAGATCAACTGGAGAGTTTCCCTATAGATCTAGTTCCTATATAAAACAGCTGGTATTCGTGGCTCCAAATTGCATCCCTGTTCGATCCTTTATATATTTATGACATGGTACTATATGTTGTAGTAAATTGGAAATGATATGAACCAGAAAATAAAGATAATTGACTGGATCAACGTCTCATTCTTGCTTATACTAGATATGCCTTCATTGTGATCAACCTAGTGTTCGAACCCAAATATAACAACCGTTCTAGAGCATCTTGGCAGGGGTGCCGCAGAACAACTGGTGTCAGAAGTGGGATTCTTAAAACTTGATACCAGTGACAATAGAGGACAAAATGAAAAACACCATAACTCATTTTAATACCTAGAAATATAGAAAAATAAAAGAAATTCCAACCAATGGGTTATGACTTTAACAGCTAATCAGAAATTTTTGTTGAATTATTCCCAACTCCTTTGACGGCTCCATTGTGTCATAATACAACTCCATCTCCACTGTGGCTCCGACAAGTGATCTCCACCGGATAGCTCCACTACAGTCTCCACAAATGTATACTTACTGAACCTTATTTAAATATGGGGAACAAATAGAGAAAACAACACCACACAATTAGTTTATTGAATAATACACATTGCAAACTGCTACGGTCTATGAAATAGGTGGACGGCGATTGATCATCTTGTAACCGATAGAGGCCAATATCGGATACTCGATCCAGCTCCAAGGGCTCCAACGGGTGGCTCCACGGGACCTAAGGACCTTCTGGTGTTTAACATCCATACACCCATAGACTGTTTAGCTCCTCTATATGTCACTGCCAAACCTGCCAATATCTGAAATAGTAAAATCAAAGTAATTATTATTACTTCCCTGTCTTTACTTAGCTGTCATAAAATATTATTTTGATTACAGCAGAAATAATACCTTAAATATTAAAGACATGGAAGGTGACGACTTAGAAATACAAGTAATTAGGGATGAAGAAGAGATATATCCGCAAGAACCAGACTATCCTGACAATACCTCAGAAATTGATCAAGGGGACAGACCTGAGGCCCCTAATGATGATGACATAGAGACCCGCACTGAGAGAAGGTTAGAAGCTATAGCTAAGGAAATAGCTCACAACCACCACAATATGATAGCTGAACAACAGCAAGTTCATGAGAAAATGAGATCCTTAGAACATGAAGTACAGACAGTAAGACAAGAATCCTTAAACAATAACGGGTTAAGATCTAGAGAGAACCATTTATTTCCTAGACCTGTACAGGTGAACTCTAGCAATGGACAAAACAGTGACACACCCAGTCCTGACCCTGATATAGATTTTCCACATCTAAACAGGGGAGATAACTCTTCTAGTGCTGCCAGTTGCAATATAAAAACTTAACCCCCTAAATATGATGGTAAGGAAGATGTATACGAGTTCCTTGAGTCCTTCAAAATATGTAGTGAAATAAACAAATGGAACCTTTCGGCTCAAGGGTTATATTTAGCCAGTTGCCTTGTAGGAAATGCTCGCTCATTACTAGCAGAACTTGCAGACCCAGAGAAAACCAGTTATGATACATTAGTCCAGAAACTAACAGAGAGATATGGGTCATTAAATCAGACAGAGGTATTTAAAGTCAAACTGAGAAATAGGCGTCAAAAGCCAGGCGAGTCAATTTCTGAAATGGCTCAAAATATTAAGAAAATGAGTCAGTTAGCCTATCCAAATGTTCCTTCTGATGTCATTGAGTCAATTGCCATGGACCATTTCATTGATGCCCTAAATGACTCGGACCTGAGACTTAGACTGAGAGAAGCAAATCTCAAGACACTATCTGAGGCAGAACAGACAGCAACAAGATGGGAAGCCTATATGACCGCTGAGAAACAGAGAAACATGTCCATAAATGTATCAACCAGTAATAAAGAACCTGAAAATAAGCAGAAAGATATGGACAACATGAAAATAGAATCTTTGAATGAGTCATTAAATGCCTTAATTAGAGAATTCCATAACTTTAAAAAACAATCAAAACAGAACCAGACTAACCCTCCATTTCAAAGAAATAATTACTTTACTCCACATTGGAGAAACCATTCTCCACATAACAGAACATACAATGCTGGACCACATCCAAGTAACCGTGGCAACCAATCTGACAGAAATCATCAGACTCAAAGAAATCACACTAGTTCTACCATAAGAAACAATGAGTTCCAAGGTAACCAAGCCCATATGATAAACCAAAGATCATCAACTCACCACCAGACCCAAAACACACATTCGGGAACGAGGACCGGTCATCCTGGAGGCCCACAGGACGACCAAACTACCACAACAACAGGGGCCAGAGATATTAAACAGAACTCATAATGTAGAAAATGAAGGATTTTTCTTACCAGCCCAAGTCCAGGGCCAGGATATAACAATGCTAATTGATACAGGATCTAACGCAACAATATTAAGAAGTAGTTTACTAGAAAAATGGTCAGATTCCTGCAAGCCTGAAATATTGCCTGTCAATGCCAATCTATTAGGTGTCACTGGTGAAACTGCTCCTTTTCATGGCAAAGCCAAAATAAGATTACAAATTGGAAACCAGACATTTGAAACATGGGTCTTACTAGCCGAGATAAGAAATGAATTTATATTAGGTCGTGATTTCATTTTATCTCAGAAATGTGACTTACTACTGAGCAAACATACCATAATCTTAAATGGTGAAAACCTATACTGTTTTGCAACTGAGAGCGAAGTGCACATGTGCCGTGTAGCACTGGCAGATGATATTGAGGTACCACCCGACTCAGAAATGATAGTAACAGGGAGAACCATTGATCCCTTTCCAAAGAACCAAATTGGTATAGTGGAAGTAAACCCAACTTTCATTGAGAATCACGAGATCCTAGTAGCTAGGGCTTTAGTACAGCCGCAACAGGGATATGTTCCTATAAGAATAGCAAATTTTGAAAATATCCCAGTGCACCTCCATAAAAATACAATCATAGCCACTTTAGAAACTACTGATTTAGCAGATATTATGCCTGTCAATTCAGCAGAAATTCAATCTCAGACAGCTCCATCAGGTTCTTTATCCAATGAACTTCCAGACCATTTAAAAGAATGTTTTCAAAGGTCTTCTGTTGAAATGACCAAAGAGCAGAAAAGTAGATTTAAAGACTTACTGATTGAGTTTCAAGATATATTTTCAAAATCTGAAGATGACATAGGACACACTAACCTTGTAGAATATACCATAGATACTGGGGTCAATCAACCGGTCAGAACTCCACCTTACAGATTACCGTTAGCTAAACGCGAAATGGCTGAGAAAGAAATCCAAAAATTGCTCCATAAAGACCTAATTGAACCTACAAAATCTGCTTGGCTAAGTCCTGTAGTATTAGTGCCTAAACCTGATGGTAAATCTGTCAGATTTTGCATTGATTTCAGGAAAGTTAATGCTAGAGTCAAATTTGATGCACACCCTTTACCAAAAATTGACCAGTCTATTGAATCTTTAGGTGGTTACAAGTTCTTCTCATCCATGGACTGTAGATCTGCATACCATCAGATCTCTATAAATGAGAAAGACCGACCAAAGACAGCTTTTAGTATAGGAGGTGAAACCTATCAATGGAAGGTCATGCCTTTTGGAATGGCCACATCACCAGCAGTGTTTGAAAGATTGATGGAAGAGGTCCTACATGGACTGACCTACAAAATCTGTCTAATATATTTAGACGACCTATTGTGTCATTCAAAAACATTCAATGATCACTTGCTACACCTTAGACAAATGTTTGAAAGAATAAGGGATGCAAACCTAAAACTTAGCCCTTCAAAATGTCATTTCTTTCAAAAAGAACTTAACTTCTTAGGTCATCAGATCAGTGAGAAAGGGATTGAACCTTGTCCAAAGAAAACTGAAGCTATTCGTGAATGGCCAAGACCCAAAAATATAAGACAACTACGCTCCTGGTTAGGACTCTGTGGTTATTACCGAAAAATGATAGCCCATTTTGCAACCATTGCCAAGCCTTTACATCAACTCACTGAAACAAATAAACCATTTGTTTGGGATGACGTGACAGAGAGAGCTTTCATAGAATTGAAAAAGCAACTATGTAGTTCACCAATATTAGCTTTTCCCAATGAGTCAATTCCCTTTATACTTGACACCGACTCATCAAACGTTGCAGCAGGTGCCGTTCTTAGCCAAATACATGACAACACCGAGAAAGTTATTGGTTATTTTTCTAAATGTTACTCTAGAAGTGAGAGAAACTACTGCACTACTAGAAAAGAGTTATATGCCATTGTATTAGCAGTCAAACATTACCACCACTTTCTTTATGGAAACTTTTTCACTGTTCGCACAGACCACGGTTCCCTGCAGTGGTTACTTAACTTTAAAAACAGTGAAGGGCAGCTAGCTCGATGGCTTGAGATATTGGGGAATTACAGGTTTAAAATAGAACATCGTCCTGGCAGAATACACAACAACTGTGATGCCCTCAGCCGACGTCCCTGCATAGAGAAATCTTGCCTATATTGCAACAGAATAGAACAGAAATACGAGGTTACCTGTGTACCTGTGACAGTAGCCACAACCAGTAATGAAGCCACTACCTCCCAACAAGCACCAACAGCTACCCCGAACATAGACCCAGAAATTACAGACATGGCTGATATCTGTCACACACAAGATCTAGATGATGTGATACAGCAAGTGAAACAATGGGTTAGAAATGCAGAGAAACCTGACTGGCAACTTATCGCAAAGTATGACCAGGAAATCAAGCATTACTGGCATAACTTTCCTATGTTAGAAATTGAAAACAATGTACTTTATCAGAGAATTCCAACAGACACAAGATCTCTAAGACGTGTTATTGTTGTCCCAAAAGTCCTTTGCAAAACCATTTTTAAACAGCTTCACAGCCAAGCCACTGCAGGCCATCTAGGGTACAAAAAGACCTATGCCAGGGCAACCCTTAGATTTCATTGGTGGGGAATGAGCAGAGACATTGAAAAATGGTGCAAATCTTGTGATGCCTGTGCCAAAAGAAAACAACCACACAGAACTGCAAAAGGGCCAATGCAAATATATTTAGTGGGACAACCTATGGAACGCTGTGCATTAGACATCCAGGGTCCGTATCCCGTTTCAACAAAAGGGAATGAAGTATATTTTAGTAGTAGGTGACTATTTCACTAAATTTCTGCAAGCCATACCATTGAAAAGTATAGAAACCAAATATGTAGCTACCAAGTTAGTAAACAAGTTCATCTCTGTGTTGGGTACACCACTAGAGCTTTTCTCTGACAGAGGCTCAAATTTCGACTCCACCATATTCAAAGAAATGTGTGAACTTCTGGGAATTCATAAAACCAGAACAACCGTAGGACGACCCAGCTCAGATGGAATGATTGAAAGGGCAAATAGAGTAATACAGACCATGATGGCTGCCTTTGTTAGTAAAAATCAGCGTGACTGGTGTGAGAAGTTACCTTTGCTAGTTCTTGCTTATAACAGCAGTGAACACAGTTCTACTGGTTTCAGCCCCTCCATGATGATGTTTGGCAGAGAGATGAATCTACCGATAGACCTTGCCCTTGGGAAACCTGTGGATGAAAATCAAAATTCATAACAAATTATGTTATTGATTTAGAAGAAACACTTACAGATGTACATGAAATTGCTCGGGGAAACATAGGTCAGACAGCCATCAATATGAAGACTAGTTATGACAAAGGAAAATTCCACAACAACTATAACCCCGGTGAGGCAGTGTGGTTCTATAATGCCAGAAGACACAAGGGTCTTAGCCCAAAGTTACAGAATCATTGGACTGGTCCTTACCTCATAGTGGAAAAATGGGGAGACATACTGTATGGTATTAAAGAAAAACCTAGTTCAAAACTACAGGTTGTACATCACGACAAACTGAAGAGGTACAATGGAGAAACTCCTCCATCTTGGCTCCAGAATGAATAAAAAGTAGTCTTATCCATGAACCAGTAATTACCTGTACTATGCTTTGTGTGGATGATGTTATATACATGAATGAGATTACCTAATAAATATTACCTTTGTACTTTACCTTTGTGTTATACAAACCTTATTGTGAAATCTCCATAGCAGCCTATAATCTGATGTGCCAATATTGTCATGCTCTCCATGTTGATCAAGATTGCTGTAAAAATAATGTTGTTTTAACATTAAAGTCGGATTTCCATAAATAATCCATTGTTTAAAGTGGAATTGATGTTACCATAAAAAAAACTGATATGATACATTGTCCTACATGTATTTATGACCTTAATAGATAATTCATCTTTAATTTATTACAGGCCATAGCATGGAAGTGCAAATTGTGCCCCCATACCGACAAGGCCTTTACTAAAAAGAGGAAATGCAACCAGACATGTACTGGAAATTCATATGAATCATAAATATATATGTACTTATTGTAAGTCACTTTTACAAGACAAGACAACAGACACAGATGCCTGTACACACACCATGCGCCCTTGAACTTTATAACACCATAACTAAGGAGCAAGGGACAGAAGCTGAGAACAGGATCCAAAAAGGAAACAATTGATAACTGTTTAGAAAGGACCATTGTACCAAAAATATATGGAAATCAAATCGACATCAGTAACCCCAATATTCAAAATAGAAAAAGACAAAAAATGAAAAGTGTTGTACATAAAACCCCCCATGGTTGAGAAAACTCCAGCCATTCAGAATCTAATAGAAGAACTAGCACTTTCATCAGATGATGAAGATATAATGGCTTTGTCTGCCGATTTTCCAGACATCAGTCTGGAAATAGACGAATATTTTAATATAAACGAGAGTGAAAAGAAAGAAAAACAAAGAGAAAGCCAGTACAAAAGTAATAGACCAAAACAGTGAAAAAGAAAGAAAAACAAAGAGAAAGCCAGTTCGAAAGTAATAGACCAAAACAGTGAAAAGAAAGAAAAACAAAGAGAAAGCCAGTACAAAAGTAATAGACCAAAACAGTGAAAAGAAAGAAAACAAAGAGAAAGCCAGTTCGAAAGTAATAGACCAAAACAGTGAAAAGAAAGAAAACAAAGAGAAAGCCAGTTCAAAAGTAATAGACCAAAACAGTGAAAACAAAGAAAACAAAGAGAAAGCCAGTTCGAAAGTAATAGACCAAAACAGTGAAAAGAAAGAAAACAAAGAGAAAGCTAGTAAACAGGTTACAAACCAAAAGAGTGAAACCAAAGAAAAGAAACATGGAAATGGCCACAAAAATAATGAAAGACATGATAGGACAGAAGAAAGAGTAGTAAATAAAAGCACGCTGAAAGAAAGAAAGAATGAAAAACAAAAACAAAGTCAAGACAGCGATAAGAATAAAGAAAACGAAACCAGAAACAACCAAAAAATAAGTTTAGGTACAGTTACATCTACAACAGACAGCAGAAAAGTAACATTAGCAGACCATGAAACAACGACAGACTTAAGTAACTATAAAATTCCAAAAAGAAAAAGAAACAGCTCATTTAAGGAACCCAAAAATACCTGCTTGGAAGGAGATCTCCTTTATCCGGATATAGTGGACATCAACCAGATGAATATAAGTTCAGTACGTAAAGTTGTATGCTATAATGATGTGATAGATGTTCCACAAGAACCTGAAATTAATGAAGAAATAGACGACGACCCTGATTTCGACCCAACAGACGTTGAAGATGTTCCAACCTCAGTATATATACAACAAGCTTTACTACACTTAGAACAAGTACAGCATACCTTCATTAAAATTAATGTTGGTGGTGTGATTTTTAACACCAGTTATAAAACTTTAGCTAACTCACCAGAATCTCTGTTGGCTCATTTAAAACCAGAAAATGTTACCATCACCAACAACACCATATTCATAGATAGAAGTGGAAAACACTTTGAATTTATTTTTAAACTTTTACGGAACGGATGCATCATACCAGAAAGCCTTTTACCTGCAAACATCACTTTCACTGAAGAAATCCTTTTGGAATCGAGATACTTCCATATCTGTGAACTAACCAAACGACTCGAGAAACATCTTCGTCAACTGAAATTAAGGAATGTATATTAGGAACTTTATCCAAAAACAAAAACAAAAAAACATGGAAAATCAAGGACTTTTCAAAGTGTATAAAAAACAATTGTATTCAAGAATTTAGTATACAGTCATAAAATTGTAGTTTTTCACGCAAAAATCTTTTAAATCCATTCTACGGAAAAAAAAAAAATCCCTGCATATTTAGACCTTCCTTTAGCCTTTATAGTAAGGGGGAAGGGGACCTGTCATACCAATAAAAGATTTTTGTAGTTGCTTAAAAATGAATTTTCTGTCTAGATACAAAGTGTAATTGGTTATTTTGTAAAGATTGATTCAATAACATACATGTTCCTTTTCAACAAAGTATTGTTTTTGATTTTGAAGTAACTGGCAAAATTCTCTTGAAGAAAACAGATTTGTAACTAGAGTAAGATTAAACATTGTCAAAAAAAAAAAAAAAAAAAAAAAAAAAGGAGCAAGTAAATTATTACCTTTGAACATTTTATGCTCCCAAACTTACATGACTGTGACTTATTAATCTCGGATGTGACCACTGTATTTAACCCTAGAAGAAAAAAAAATAGTACATTAGTAAAGAAAACTAGCAATAGGAATTTAAATGTAATTAAAATGATTACAAAGGAACATGAAATATTATATATATAGAGGTCTACATTAAGTATATAATAAAGTGAGGTACACCAGCTAAATTATTGTTCAGTAGTAACTGTATACTTATATTACCACTATTATTGCAATGTATCCCAGTGACATTTAAAGGTTCCGTACGGTCAAATTGTTTTATTGCACAATTTTGTATGTATATTAATCATTGTCAGCACTACATTATTTTTGATACTACTATGAAAGAATTATAAAATGGGAGATTTTATTATAGTAACGTAGGATGTTACTTTTGGCCTACATCTATATTGCTGACTATTTGAAATCCTGTCCTCTTATTTGCTCGAGCACTTTAGCAGGGTTCTCGGGATGAAAGTTGATTGAGAATGATTGATTGGAGGCCCTGCGGGCACACTATTTACATGTGCCTTTTCCCACACTTTACATGTGGATGATTTGACACAAACCTGTGGGCTGGCGGTTAAAACGTCACGTCTTCTTGGGTAGTCACTAATTTTAGGATCCTGACAGGTATGAGTTATGGCGCCCCAAGGGTCTTGTGTAAGCCCTTTTGTCTCCCACTTGTTTTATGTAGTATTAATTTGTGCCATGTGATTATTCTGTTATCTCGTTAAAGGTCATGCTTCTGCCCACACAATAAGCGACGTTTTCATGATTAGTTTAGTTGAAATTTTTCTACCAATGAAACTGTAGGCTTGGCACTCTTCAGAGTTGGGATACCTCTGATCCTGAAATATTATAACTTAAATGTACTTTTAAGTCTATTCAAAGCATACTTTTTAAGTCAAGTGGTATGCTCCATCTCATCTGTCCAGTATTCATTCTCGATCAACTATATGTACATAAAATATTTTGATCAGCCAGTACTTCTACTTAAATGTATTATTCTTGTTAAGAAAATGTATTATGTTATTATTCAGAATGTATTCATGAACTTTGTATGATGTGTGATATTTATGACACAGGAAACAATTTGATACATATGTGAATTTTATGTGTTGAACTTACCTAAGGACTGTTTAGATCCATTCCTTCGGCCGGGGAATGGTTCGCCTGATGGACAATGCTTAGTTCACCCTACAAATAAATATATTTTTGTGAAAGAGATAGATGACACAGTTAAATAATCACTTATTTAGGGGGAAGAATTTGAATTACTGAGTTGTCATTACACATATTACATGAATAAGTTGCATATGAAGTATTACTGTTACTTAAATGTTATGAATGCACTTCAAACTTTCCATTGTGTTGAACTGCAAATTAAGAAATTATAGTTTGAATATTTATTATTACCCTGTTATACTGAATGTAAGTTGCATATCTGTGTCCTAGTTTCATGAAGAGTCAGATTCCTGGTGGTGTCTGACTTCAACTCTGAAACAAAATTAATACATTGTCCAGACTGAAAAGCAAAATTGATGCAAGTTCAACTTTGAAACTACATGTCTATTAAAATAATGAATGCGATTGTGTGAATGAGGCAATTCTGTTATGATGTTTTAGCTTTAAACAAAAAAAAAAAACAAACAAAGAAACAAATTGAATTGTTTGCATACATGTATATTCATTGAAAGAATCATATTTTGCCCCGACATATTCTAAATGTCATGTCTATTCTAAGAATGTTATGGTTGAATTTAAATCTAGGGTAAACCTATATTTATACTTAAATACCGTTATTTACATAATAGTTACCATTCATGTTTCTCGTTTAAAAAAAAAAAAAATATAGTAACTTTCCAGTCATTTAAAAAATATGATATCAGTGAAAGTTCAGACGGGATTGCTCCCCTTGGAATTTTATTGCCAATTAGTGCTTATATTGTATAATTGTACTTTACCTTTTTTTTTGTATACTTACCTATCTCCTCTAAATTCAGGGACTGAATTCCTATTGGGGAAGGGTGCAATGTTAGGCCATTCATCCCGTCAGAACTTGAATTATGTTTTGTACATGTACATTGATTTAATCATTTACAGCCACGATACCAGTTGCAGCTCCGCACACGTTTTCCTACCCCAAAACCCATGACAGTGTTTATACCCGGTCTCAATCGAAAGGTCAATGTCCCATCTACATGTTTACCTATATGCTCCACCAAGATTCTCTTGAATTTAAAGGTCATTCTTGATTATATCTGGTCATCTGCTCAATTGAATTTCAGCTCCTCATGTTATGATTATCCGTTTCCGGTCTGCTCGTTTAATTCCGTAAGCACGTACCGGACGGATACAGCCGATTCTGAGTTCCGGACTTAATCGAGTTAAGCGGAGCGTCTCTCCTGATGTCATTTTCATGGTGACGTCAGAGGAACCTATTCTAAGACTATATAAACCACCGAATTTGGTCATTTCTCCTTATCAATCGTCTCCACCCAAAATACAATAACAGAACGCTGATTAAATACCTAGAAACATCTCCACATATTAATAAAATAAATTACCCATGTCAAAAAGGAGGAAAACTGGAGAGGTACAGGTCTTTTATGTAGATTTTACTATTGATTACAAGATCAACTGGAGAGTTTCCTATAGATCTAGTTCCTATATAAAACAGCTGGTATTCGTGGCTCCAAATTGCATCCCTGTTCGATCCTTTATATATTTATGACATGGTACTATATGTTGTAGTAAATTGGAAATGATATGAACCAGAAAATAAAGATAATTGACTGGATCAACGTCTCATTCTTGCTTATACTAGATATGCCTTCATTGTGATCAACCTAGTGTTCGAACCCAAATATAACAACCGTTCTAGAGCATCTTGGCAGGGGTGCCGCAGAACAGTATTATATATAAAGTTACTGAATTGAATCCCTGAACTTCATATCTTAAAATGATATAGTGGCCAATTTAATTTTAAGATATGACTTTCAAATTAGTATTATTTTGTACTCGTAGGAAATAAATATTTAAAAGAAAAGTAAAATGATTTATTTGTATAACAGTTTTTTTCTATGTATCAATCATATTAAATACTTAATCTTATTTGGATGATAGCGATCACGTGCTGGGTAGGTTAAAGTATGTGTAGACCTGGAAAATAACGTGTAGACCTGCGTGAATTTCAAGACTTAGTTTCTGTTATATTTTCACTACTTTTTATGAAGTAGACGTTAGTCTTCGGTCAACAGGTCCGCAAAACTACATGTATATATTGACCTCTGCATTAGTATATAATTACATAATAAAGTTCAAGGTATTGCTATCCTTTTTCTATGTCAGGATTTTCACGTGTAGTTTATTTTCAGTTATATTAAAATCGTTACATGACCCATAGTTTGGTTGATTTTGTAAGTATGGCACCAAACCAAAGGCCATCCTTCAAAATGGAAATAGTGTGCAATATCTCTTCATTGTATTTTTATTTATCCCAAGTTGTGTGGTGACAGATCGGCAAAATACAGAATAACGGACGGATGGTCAACAAGACGTCATCCCAATGCAACTCATAAGGGACCAAAATAGCTTCAAATTACTAAGCGCAGCATATTGTGTAACTGTATCACAGATTTGCCACATCGTGTCCATTAGAACATAGTTGCATAGATCTAGTCCTCGACAATGGAACGGCCTCACTTTCACCTGTATAAATTCCGTTATCACGGACGGGTATCAGGTATGTCTTGTATTTCGATTTAACAATATTCATGATAATACGACGTTCTCTGACACGTTCTCTTGTCTCACGCACTTCTGTTTTCCTTTCATAATATAAGCGACGCCTCCTGGAAAACAAAAAGGTCAATCTTTGCAACAGAATGTTATAAGGAAAGCTTTTGAGCTTAAAACGACTGAGAATAAGAAAGTCAGTAATAAGGATAGAAAAAAACAACATTGATTCTGCTGTTGAAATATATACCATATGAATTCTAAAATTGTTATGTATTGGGAGTGAAGTGTGAAATTGCTTATACAATGAAACCATAATTATGTAAATGTATAAAAACATGTTATTGTGACGTCAAATTAAACGACTGTTACTTTCATCCCATCTTTTAGTTTGACGGGTTTTGGTTGTCATTACTTTAAAGGAAATGTCTTGAAGTTTGAGGCTGCCATCATTATGAAAACTAATCTGAAAAAAATCTGGCTTGTTTATTGTGAAAGCCGCTTAACTATGAACACATAATATTGCATTTTTATTGCACTCAGGTCATCACTGTAATAAATATTAATGGACGCGTGGCATTTTTCTATAATGACTTCGTGTATGTATAGATTCACGAATTTAAGAACTGAACGATTACCCTTCCCATGTAACCAAAAATTTAAAAACTGTTTTTCAACCGCATACATGTTCAAAATAGGCGTCATTGCGAAGAACAGGTTAAGATAGTGAGCAAATTTACTTATTTAGTACTTTGGACTTATTTTTAAAATTTGTTCTCTCGTCACAATCAGCTTTTAATGTATTGCAAAATACTCAGGCATGGATCAGTTTGTCACGTGAGGTTGCAGATTTAAATTCATGACTACTAACTATATTGTTCACAAATAATGTACATATCGAGGGTTGAATAAATGTTTTAATTTTATATAAGGTACAATAGTTTTGCGGTCAACCTTCGAAATAATATACTTAATATTCAGATGAAAATCGTTCTTGGCAGTAAAATTTCTGTGTCAATTTGGTACCGAAACCAATGACTATTTTTTTAGCGACCTCAGCCAGCTAGTCGGCCTCGGAGGTGTGTCTCGGAGATTCTAGGCTATTTTCATCGCCGTGAAGTTGAAAAAATATTTGATAATGGATCTTCGAATATCTAATCTACATGTCCTTTTGTAGATTTAATATTCAGATTGAGTTGATTTTGACCTGAACATTCGAATGTCCAATATTGTCAAAATGTATATTGGACATTCAGATTTTTAATCGCTATATCATCATCCAAGCACTAAATTGGCTTTAAAACTTAAAAAAACAAACAAACAACGTATTAAGATCTGACTCCTATTCGAATATTGCTTAAATGCGAATATCCGTATGGTTGATTTTGACCTGTACATTCGAATGTTCAATATTCCTCGAATGTACATATTAAAATGTACATTGGACATTCAGATTTCCAATCGTTTTATCTTCGGCATTACTATTGCTGCGTAAGGGCACAAAACAGATTGAAAAACTTTAAAAACTAGAATTGTGTCCAAAGGACACGGATGCCCCCACTGTGCAGATGTGCTCATAAACAAGAGCAAGCATATCTGTATGTAAGATTTTTATGTGGAACTTTTTCATTCCACTGTTTCATTTCTGTACATATACCTAAAATGATCTACAGGTAACCTTATGTACATGTTAAATTAAATTACAAATGTAAAATTTATATGTTCAATTATTTATATGGTATATAGTGAAAAAATCAACAAAGGGCCATAATTCTGTTAAATTTGGTCGCAACAAATTTATATGGTATATAGTGAAAAAATCAACAAAGGGCCATAATTCTGTTAAATTTGGTCGCAACAAAAATTTCTTCCTTTACTACCATCTACACATTAAAGCTGTTCATCCCTGGAAGTTTAAGCAAAATCTGCCGTCCGGTTTAAGAGGAGTTGCGTTCACAATATTTCTATATGGTATATAGTGAAAAACTTAACAAAGGGCCATAATTCTGTTAAATTTGGTCGCAACAAAAATTCCTTCCTTTACTACCATCTACACATTAAGGTTGTTCATCCCTGGAAGTTTAAGCAAAATCTGCCAACCAGTTTAAGAGGAGTTGCGTTCACAAAATTTCTATATGGTATATAGTGAAAAAATCAACAAAGGGCCATAATTCTGTTAAATTTGGCCGCAGCAAAAATTCCTTCCTTTACTGCCATCTACACATTAAGGTTGTTCATCTCTGGAAGTTTAAGCAAAATCTGCCATCCGGTTTAAGAGGAGTTGCGTTCACAAAATTTCTACATAGTATATAGTGAAAAAATCAACAAAGGGCCATAATTCTGTTAAATTTGGTCGCAGCAAAAATTCCTTTCTTTACTACCATCTACACATTAAGGTTGTTCATCCCTGGAAGTTTAAGCAAAATCTGCCATCCGGTTTAAGAGGAGTTGCGTTCACAAGATATATAGTGAAAAAATCAACAAAGGGCCATAATTCTGTTAAATTTGGTCGCCGCGAAAATTCCTTCCTTTACTACCATCTACACATTAAGGTTGTTCATCCCTGGAAGTTTAAGCAAAATCTGCCATCCGGTTTAAGAGGAGTTGCGTTCACAAGATTTCGGGACGTACGGACGGACGGACGGACGGACTGACGGACTGACGGACTGACGGACGGACGGACGGACAAGTGCAACGCTATATGCACCCCACTTTGTGGGGGGCATAAAAAGTAATAATAATGTTTCTATTTTACAAGTTATATTCATCAAAATTGCAGATAAACGAATATCCGTTTGAGTTGATTTTGACCTATTCGGATTTGTAATCACTATCGATTCGTTTAAGCACAAAAGGGACTCAAAGGCTTAAAAATAGTAATAACAATGTATCTATTTATAAGTTCTATCAACATTGCAGATATACAAATATTCCTAAGATTTGGTGTTGAAATGTACAATCGAATGTACATATTTTTTATTTTAAAACCTTTAAAGTAATATGGACTTAGATGTAAATGTTGATAAGCTCTGAAAAACATTAAGAGGAAACAAGCATGGGAGCTTGTTAAGACAGTGACTGATTGTTGTAAAAAGCGGCCGGTGAGCACAGCCGGGATAGCATTTGTCATGTAATACCCTGGTCACATAAACGCTACGAGCTCCGTACGAGTAGGTTTTCAGTCGAAATTTTGCAAAATCGCACGAAGCCGATACGGACATCGTTGACTCTTGCGAGAATTGCACGGATTTTTCTAACACGTAGAGGACTCGGGGACTCAGTGAAAAAGTTTCACGGGCTCCCGAGTTCTCGCTGAGCTCGTAGAAATTTTTGAAGCAGGAAGCAGCTCGCAAGGGCCCTTTACGGGCACCACAAGAGCCCAAGTAGTGCTCATACGGGCATCGCCCGATGTCCGTGCGGATTTGGAACACCACGCGGCTCGTAAGAGATGACCGGTGCTCGCACGACTATCACAGGGTAGTCGCAAGGTCAACGTACGATGTTCGTACGATACTACGGACACCGGATTGGGAACTTGTGATTTCGGCACGAGGCCTGCAAGGCGTTACGTTTGCCGAACGGGTTCGATTCGACAACCTTGACGATTCTAGCTAAAATGAGAATTTTTCAGATATATCCGAACTGGTATATTCTTGTTGCACGGGCACCTGTGGTGCCAGCACTTGGCCCTTGCGAGCTTCTCCCGAATTCGAAAATTTCTATGAGCTCGGAGAGAACTAAGGAGCTCGTTTCAACAGGAGCCATGTTAGACATGGCCATCGACCCGCCAAGTGCTCTTTCTAAGACCAAAAAATTTGAAGTGAGAGGAATGGATATGGTATAGTTTCTAATTTAATAAGATATAATTATTTGGCGGGGTATAATTAGAAAAAGGTGGAGTTACGGTTCTTGGGCATGTATTTCCCATCAGTGTGCTCTATATATGTATTAAATTTTAAGTTATTCCCTTCAGTACTTTTGGAGTTATGCTCCGAACAAGAAAAATCAAGAAAATGTTACAAAGGTGAGTAATTAAAAACATTGGCAAGATAGGGTTATGGTTCATAGTTATTGTACTTTCTCCCATTGTTATCTATCACTGTATTACGTTTCAAGTAAGTCCCTTCAGTACTTTTGGAGATATGCACCGGACAAGAAAAATAAAATAAAATGTAACAAAGGGGAGTCATTCAAAAATTAGGTAAGATAGAGTTATGGCTTTTGGGCACTGCACTTTCCCTCATTGTACTCTACCACTGTATTAAGTTTCAAGTAATTCCCTTCAGTATTTTTGAAGTTATGCTCCGGACAAGAAAAATCAGGAAAATGTAACAAAGGGGAATAATTAAAAACCTTAGCCAAGGAAGAGTTATGGTTCTTATGCACTGCACTACCTCTCAATGTCTTCTGACTGTGTGTAAAGTTTCAAGTAATTCCGTTCATTACTTTTAGAGTTATGCTCCGTAAAAAGTGATACGGACGGACGGATGGACGTCCCAACATATGGATACTTGTGTGGCTACTCTATTGTTCTCTCTATTGTTCTTTTAGTCACATAAGAAATAAATAGCCACGTAAGAGCTTACGGAATGAATAACATCAAAGAATATTTACTGCTACCTATTGTTCCTGTAGCCACCTAGTAAGTATCCAAATTCAAGCACGGAGCCCGCTACTATCCCCTCCGCCAAGGCGGGGAGATAAAAAGCCCATACGGACTTCGTGCGATTTTGCAAAATTTAGACTGAACCCTACTTGTACGAAGCTCGTAGCATTAATGTGACCAACGTGCCGTTCAGGGGGCACGTTTTTCTCTTACTGCATAAATATAATAATAACTTGACAGGAATTTTTCTATAAAATCTTGTAGTTACTAAAACTGCGCCGACCATCTTTTTTAAAAATAATTCTTGTAATATTTTACTTTAATATATAACTGCAGTCAAACCGAAGAATACACCGTTCTGATAAAGACCACCAGGGTAGCATCCGGACACTCTTCAGCAATACTGGAAACATCTCCAAAAGACACAAAAACCCTTTTAACTCCTTTCAGTCATTGGTATTTGTTAGCAGGTCATTCTGTATACTTTTCTTTCTTTTTTTCTGAAATGCTATTTATCTTTATTTTATCTATCGAATATTTGTACAGAAGAACATTGAAAAGGTATTTTTTCCTTTTAAATCGTTTTAAATCGCTCTTCCCCGTCAGCGACCGCTGTAAGTGTTGGTATTTGAATATGGCGCTGGCCTCGGGTGTTATTATGGTCAAAAGCTATTAATCCACTGTACCTTGGAACAGACTCAGGGTCCATAACACCCATCATTAAGCTGTATGAACTGGTGACTGTACTTGTTTGTAATCCTAGCCTATGTACTGGGTTTGAACGTTAATTAGGTTTGTTTCCCCAATGCCGACTACCCCGTTTTTTTTTTGGTCGACTCAATAAATTGTATTGCAAAAATTTGATTGAAATTTTTTCGACGCTTTTAACCGGAAGTTGGTAACATTGCAACCGCCAATAAAATGACAAATATAATGTTTTGGATTAAAACATTTACCCTCGTAGGCAACTTTTAATTAGATAATACTGCATGAAAAAGGCCTACACAATATTCTTTCGTTTTCAGTCTTCCATGAATGATTTTATATTTTTAGTACGTAAACAGTTCATACATTTCAACATGATATGTTGTTTCCTGCAAATGTTAATTATAAATGTAAAGTAGTTATACTTTCTAGACCAGTGAATAAAGGTCAATATTTTAGAACAGATTTGTTATAAAAAAACAAGGATTAAGTCTGTTTTCCTGATGCACATGTCTTCACAATTTGGTTTTATAGTCAAGTTGATATTGGGGTTGACAATCTGAATGTGACATGTACACTCGATGAATATTGGACATTCGAATGTATAGGTCAAAGTCAACCGATACGTATATTACCATTTCTGCAGTCTTAATAGGACTGATAAATAAATACATTACTATTATAACCTTAAAGTTTTAAGTTTTATAATCAAGTTGGTGCTCTGGTGAGAGTATTGGGGTTGACAATCTGAATGTGACATGTACACTCGATGAATATTGGACATTCAAATGTATAGGTCAAAGTCAACTGATACGGATATGCATACTTTCATATTTGACGATTACGATTGCAAAATAAAACATTATCATTATTATAAGTAGTACATTTTACAGCGGACTTGGTGTTCTGACGAAGATGTAACATTAAAATTCTGAATGTCCAATGTACCTTTTCACATAATACTCATTATTATTATTGGGTTTTAAATTTTATTTCCAATTTTGATGCTCGGACGAAGATATATAGCAATTGAAAATCTGAATGTAAAATGTATACTTAACTTGAACATAGTTACGCGGGATATTGGACAGTATAATGTACAGGTCAAAATCAGCTTTAAACGAATATTCGTATATCTGCAATTTTGATGATCATGACTAATATCTAGGAACACCATAATCAATTGTGTAAAAAGTTCGAGTGCCAGTTTTGTGCTATGACGAGGTAACAGCGATTGAAAATCTTAATGACCAAAGTACATTCGAGAAATATTGGGCATTCCAATGTGTAGGTCAAAATCAACGCATACGAATATTCGAATATGTGCAATGTTTATGAAAAGAACTTTTAAAACGAAACATTATTATCGCTATTTTATAGGCTTTTGAATACGTTTTGTACTCTAACGAGTATGGGATATTGGACATTCGAATGTACAGGTAAAAATTAACTTAATCTGTATCCAATCTACAGGGGGACATGTGTACTATTTTATAGACTTTTGAATACGTTTTGTACTCTAACGAAGCAATCTAGTGTCACTGATTGAAAATCCGAATATCCAATATTCTCCAACTTTACAGCGATGCTGTTATCATATTTACACAGCATGTTCAGTGATACACAATTAATTACACTTTTAATTGAAGAAAAACAAAGAGTGTGATTTATGGTTAAAGAAATACGCATTTATCGGTTCGCCGTAAGTACGAAATATAAATTATGTGTAGAAGTTTATGCAAATATTTACCTGTGATAACAACAGAAGTTTATGGCTAAAAACGCAAGACATACAACTGTAATCAAAACATACGGTAACCATAGCAACGGTGGTGTCGCTTCTGTGCCTTTATCAGTGGTTGTCACATTAAAGTATGGTGTCATTTATGATTTCTCCGCATTATCTGCAAGAAAAAAAAAACAACACGTTTATAACATATCTACTCCTAAACGTTTGTCGAAGTCTAGTTTTTTTATACAATCAACGGTATTTCGAGACATTTTCTGACGTTTTTTCTGACCAAACAAATAATTACGGCCTAAATAAAGCTTTGTACACAGTGTTATGGTATAGAGTAGGGAATTTCGTTAACGCAAACTGTTGTACGAAAGTTAAGTATTTTCCTATTGCTTAACATTATTTTTCAAAGTAACAACAGATTCCCAAAATTGATAATGATAACATCACATTTAGATTTAAAATTTAGATTAAAAAAGTGTATCCAGTTGATGGAATAGTTAAAAAAGTATTGATACAACATCCGACACTTTCGAGATACATCTGAAATGTCCAACATCTAGCATTGAGCTCGATGCAATGTTTGGTGCGTGTTTGATAAAAGAGGGTTTTGCCCACAAACGGGTAATCAACCGATTTTGACAAATTGTTTCTTTGCCTTGATGGAATAAAAATAAACATGAATCGCATTTCAAGTCATGATTTGTCAAGAGTTCGCATGTCCGATCCTTATGTATTACGGGAACCGCAAGCGCTGAAATATTACAATTCCAATAGATTTTGTTACGATGATTTAGACGATGAAACAAATTGGTGTCACACAACATATCGTTATTCTGCCAAAAATGCTCGGTGCAAGCTGATATTTTACAATAATATCTTTAAAGGCCGGGGAAGAACTATAAAAAGGGCTCAGGTAGAGAAATGGCCACTTGCTTTACATACATTGAGCTAACAACATCAGAGGTTTAAATCAAAATATTAATAAAATTTAAATAATAGATTTGTTAGATAAGTATTGTTAACCCTCTGCTAGGTAGTACAGCTCCTCCCTACACTCCTAATATGCCTAATTGCTTGCCGGAAACAAACCCCGGCCTTTAAATGGCAATATATGTTACATGTATCAATAAAGTGATATGACTGTTACGGCGATCGTTACAACTCTTTAATTCTAGACCATGATTCAAAATTGCCATTTTAAAGAGTAATATATGATACATTTGTAACGCATGGAGATATTTAATTTCCTCTCTGTCCCTCCTATATGCCCTATTTGTATGTCCTTTTTATCCCTTTCTACTTTTCCGGAGAAGTCTAGTTTTGAACGTTTCGAATAAAGTGTTCGCAATTGTACGCAATAATGTAAAATCTGTCTGAAATCACTTACTGTGAATTGAAATGTCGTCCAATATTTTTTTATATAATTTGTTTTATCATTTCTATAGTTATCTAATGTCCAATGTTTTCAAACAAAAGAAAATTACTCTTTATAGAGACACGATTTTATCATCCATTAAGCCTAAAGTCGTTGCTTAGAGGGAAAGAAGGACTCTCGGAAGAATATATTTTAAAGACTTTTAGATCAGTTCGAAAGTTCATATATGACACTAGAAAGTTTACTCAGCGTAAAGTAGAACATTGTTTAAAGATTTTTTTCGGGTCGTACGCTGGGCGCGAACGTCAAGAGCATATTTATGTGACACAATGTATTTATTTTTTTTTTGTAATATCGCATTGATACATGTACATTGTAAATGTTTATATATGTACGATGCTTCTCTGTAATTATTACATATTAAGGAGGTGGTAAAGACTTGAGGACCAAACCATTTGCTATCAATACTAGCAATAAATTAAGTTTAAAGGGGCACTCCCTACATCTAGCAGATTTTATTCTCGAAACATAGATTATGTGTTCAATGAACGTAAAATGATAAATAAGTACAATTTTAAAGAAGAACCTATAGCGGAAAATGCCTTATTTTACCACAATTTATCAATTTATAGGCTTTCTATGGTAAATTACAACCACCCATTAATTGTACAACAACTCTACATAAATTATTGAAAGGTATACGGTACTGCAATAGATTTTATCGATAATGACTGTGTATGCATAACTGAAACTGTAAGATTAAGTTATAATACTTCCATATGTTCTAGTATTTATGTTTTAGAGGTTATTTAGTTCGACATCAGTTATAGGGTATGTTCCTTTAAACTATCAAAACTTATTTTGAAATTCGACCGATATGATGATGAAATGATAAAATAAATCGCTAAATATGCTTATATAATCTATAAACCTATTTGCATTGTTTAAGCACTCAGGCGATAAGAATGTCTTAACATTTTATGGAGTCTTTATAAAAGACTGTTGAACAATTTTACCGTTAATAGCTTAAATGGCTATTAAACTACAGTTCTTTTGTTTCTTATACTAAACGATGCTTAAAGTTAAACTCGTTGTGTGAGCATAAAAATGTTTTATTGGCACGGGGCCATTTTGTCCGGCGTCACTTTTAAGCGACAATAATATATTATTAGTTATTGGGTTTGTTACTGACCCACTACGGAAATATAGGGGGTCTGTAGGATTAATAGGGGGCGAGGCGATAGCCGAGTCCCCCTATTCATCGAACAGACCCCCTATATTTCCGTAGTGGGTCAGTAACAAACCCAATAACTGATTTATTTCATCGACCACCTTCCATCACTTATCTTCACCCAGATGAGTTGGGTGGGGTAAAAAAATTCCATAATAACCATTTTTTTATAAATCCAGATTCAAAGTACAAATATTCATGTACATCATATTTGTCAACATTATAATGATTTTTTTATTGTTATGGTAAAGGAGATGCATTTTCGTGCATTTTTATGCCATTTTGTTCTTATGTGCCAATAGTGGGTCAGCTTCTAACCCACTATAGAAAAATAGTGGGTCACCATGTGACTTCTCTTATCCAATGAAAAGACCAGAAACTAGTGGGAGGTGAAATAAAACTTAATAGGTATACACGTGCAAAGAAAAGTATTTTTAAATTACCAGACCTTGTTTATCGGAATATGAAGCCTATTTATACTTGATGAGTAATGTTTTGTACATGTACCTTTTCATGTTTTATGTTTTATGCTTGAAAATGTCGAGATGTAAAATGAAACAAAACTATGGAAAATTAAAATATAATAGAAAGTACCTTAAACTAATCAAAATCATTACTTTATTTTTTGTTTTGCTTTTGATTCCGATTATACAACCTGAGCTCTTAGAAGAAGGAAGCAACTTGAAATAAGATAAATTGAATGATTTTTTAAAATAAAGTACGTAAATATATTCTGTGGTACAGTAACCTCCGTCTAAACGACGATATTAAATGTTTTACGGATACAACAAACTCCAGTTATAAGGAACACATTTCAATGGTCCCAAGGAGTTCGTTATAAACGGAGTTTACTGTATCAATAATATTCAAATGACATTATTTATAATATAATGATCGAGTTAGCTATTTCTTGGTACGTTTTAAGCATCGGTCAATTTTACCCTTACATTACTTTCCCAAACTTGTACTAAAACAGGCAGAGTTCAAATGTTGAATGCGTGTTCGTTAGTAATATATTTTAATACTGTTTACATGTTTCAGGATCAAATACCTTAATATCGAACGTTTGCACGTTTCTAAGCTTTCCTTAAACATGAAGGTAATTGGATTCTGTCTTACACAATATATGTATCTTAAATATGGATTTTGGCTTGTTTTGTGAGATTGGGTGAATCATTGGTCATTGATGCAGTTAATTACACGCTTGGGACCCTGTATAGATCGCCGCTTATGAAAGTATCATGACTGTCCCGACATGTAAGAGACACAGAATATTATTTGTTATTTAGATGTAATAAATTACTGTTAAAGTAGGTTCTTTTTTGGCATGGTTTTTACTCATGCTTATTTTTTGCGAACGAAACACTTCACGAATTGAATAAACTCGCTTAAATAGCAAACATACAATGGATATATAAACATATATTGCTCGCTCGCGACTTTAAAAATTCGCAAATAAATAGTAAGAAAAATTTGAAAATTTGTGATATAAACAGCTCGCATATATAAAGACTTCTACAGTATCAAGTGAGACAGTTATGAATTTGGATCTGAGAAACTACTTGTTTTACATTTTTCTGTTCTTTTTAACTTTTTACATAGTCTTTGCCAGTTGTATCAACTATTATAAGCATTATTCGTGTAATGTAGCATGGATATAACATTTACTTTTAATTGAAAATTTAATGTCTGTGTTGTCCTCTTTGTCCCCTGTATCATCAGCAACATTCGACATTAATTTCATTAGCAGCATTCGACATTAATTTCATTAGCAGCATTCGACATTAATTTCATATTTCTGGCGAAACAAGCACCCTGCTTAACACTACAGGCGAAAACAGCGCCCTGCTTAAAATTTCTAGCGAAACAAGCACACTGCTTCATATATCAGGCAAAACAAGCGTCCTGCTTAACATTGCTAGTGAAAAAAGCACCCTGCTTTATATAGCTAGCAAAACAAGTCTTCTGCTTCAAATTCCTGGCAAAACAAACACTCTGCTTCATAATGCTGGCGAAACAAGCACCCTACTTTACACTGCTTCCTATTGCTGGCGAAACAAGCACCCTGTTTCATATTACTGGCGTAACAAGCACCCTGCTTCATATTGCTGATGTACCGGGGGGGGGGGGTTGTTTTTTTTTTTTGGGGGGGGGAGGGAGCCTGTTTATTGGATGGGAACAAGCACCCTGCTTCATATTGCTGACGTAACAAGGAAACCTGCTTCCTGCTGGCGTAACCACCCTGCTTCATATTACTGACGTGCATAGCACCCTGCTTCCTATTACTGGCCAAACAAGGTTTTTTTTTTTTTTTGTTTTTTTTTTTTTTATAATTTTTTTTTTTTGGAACAGCTTTACATTGCTAGTTAAACAAGGAGCGTTCTTCATACTGCTGGCAAAACAAGCACCCTGCTGATTTGTCATTCAATTGGTACATGTCACAGTTCGCGTGTAATTTGTAGTGTGGCTGCTGGCTATCATGTATTGAAGAGTTTTGTTTTGTATTTTTGTTTTGAAGTTTAGAAATTTAACAAACCCAATGTAAGGAATGTAGTATCTCTAGTATTTTGATTAAAGTTGAAAAATACACTTAATCGTTGGTGCATACTGTTACAGCAATGCCGCAATGCACTCCGTATTATGCCTGTGATTAGACCAGTCTGGCTTTTTCTACTAATCTATTTCGACTGAACGTGTACTCTTCAGATCGTGGGATCGTTTCATTAAACGATGTTATCGACTTGTGTAATTAATGCACTATTTACATATGCAAATGTAAGACGATTTTAATCTAAAACTCAAAGGTGTTTAATTACATTGAAGATAAGGGAGAAGTGTGTTTAACTGTAATCCATTGTCGGTCCTACATATATTGAAGCTAAAGCACGCTCCATAGATATCAAATTTCTTTGCATACTTCTTACAAGATTAATTATAATTACAGTTGCAATATAAATACAAAAAATGTATATTGAAAACATGTAGAAAAACGTTCAAAATCAATAAAGGTGATGAGAATACTTCAAAATGGGGGGAGGTGCAATACAAAATGGAACAGCTCTACTTCAACCTTGACTTATAATATTAAATCTGGTTTTTCATCAAAGATTTATATTCACTCCATGTTCTGTCCAACTTTGCTAACTGGTAATCCTTTTCAGCGTTGTACAACTCTGTCTATAACATTATTAAGATATGTGCTTTAAATAACAGAATGCTTTGAATTGAATTTTTGTAATTTATAACGATACAGTGTATGTTTGCCTATTGATGACTAGTTAGTATATATATTTGGACATTTTACATTTAACCATCTTTTGACCTCCCACCAGTTAGTGGATGTAGATTGACAGTCCCAGAACTGGTGTTTGAATGTTTCACTGTTTCACAGTACATAAATCATTATTTTTATCTTCATTTTATGTAACAAGTAAGTTATTGCTAGAATGCTATGATTTATTTGGTATTTAAACCATTGTAATGTAGAGTCTTGGGTTAGTTTAAAAGGTAACCTGTATATTAATCCCCAATCAAAATTACCATTCAAGTTAAGTACCTCACTCCATTTTCCTTTTGGACGTTGGAAAAGTACTTGTTTTTAAAATATATTCATAAATTCTTCTGCATCTTTTTTCTGTTTGGCTGTTGATAATTCTAATTGATAAAGGGTGTAAGGGATTTTCTTCCTTTTTGGTACAGTGTGTGAAAGTCATATTAGCCAAAAATCCTTTAATTGACTCATCAATATTTTGGTAATGTAAAACATTTGTATTAACAAGGCATTTTCTTCAGAACTCATTGAAGGTGAGGAAATTTCAATCAGTGTTCAAAATATCGTTTTATAATTTTTTTACACTATTAAAGAGTATTGGGAAACAGAAACTATTGTCACCTATTTTAAACATAGAATTGTGCCAGACAGGTAAAGAGCAGAATTCACACCAATTTCTGTGATACTGTCTATTTAGATCCATTAATCCAATTAAAACTTCTTTCCAAAACTGGTTTTTCACTCTTTGAATTTTTTTTCTCTAAAACACATCTCCAAATTTATTACAGTATAAGATGAAAGGATACTCTATTTGTATAAATTTAAAATATTTGGAAATATAATTCCCTGGTCTTCTAATCCATATCAATTTTAATGAAGTCTTAAATCTATCAACATTGGCCATTCTAATCCCTCCATAATCATAGTTCTGTGTTATAACAGTTCTCTTAATTTTATCTGGCTTAGAATTCCAAAGGTATTTAAAGAAGATATTTTGACAGTGTTTTATTATTTCTGGGTTTTGGTTCGGAATCTCAAAAGAGGGTAATTAAGTTTTGATAATGCTAAAGTTTTTATGACAAAATTTTTACTTTCAGTTTCATCATTCATTGAAAGATAATTGGATTATCTTATGTTCTTAAAGTTAGTTTTGGAGATACATGTAACACCTAATAGATTAAAGCTCTCAGATTCCCTCTGATGGTCAAATTCTAGAACGAGTGTTATGTTACTGCCTTTCATGGAACCAGTCCAAACAACTTTTGATTTTCTATGTTGAGTTTTAAACCTGATATGTTTGCATAGAATTCTAAAGTATGTAATGTTTGTTTTAAAGATTTTTCAGATCCATCTAAAATAATTATTATAGATGTATCATCGGCATATTGGGACAGAAGAAATTCAATACCATTTATTTTACTTCCTTTAAAATTCTTGTTATTTTTCCTATGAAGTGCACTCAATATAAAAATACTCGGGAAAAGGGGATCTCCTTTTCAGCATCCACGTTGTATAATGAACCAATCTGAAATATATCCATTAACAGTTACACATAATTGGATATTGTTATAAAAAGTTGGACCCACTTTTTAAAATTTTCTCTGAAAGTGAAATATTGTAACACTTTATGCATAAAGTTCCAAGAAATTGTCGAGTCGAAAGCAGTTGCAGAATCAATTGACAACAGCAAAAAAGATTGTATGGCTTTTGTTTAATGTTGCTTGTACTGTTGATAAAACAAAACCAATGTTTTCTTCCAATAACATTAATATGAGTGCATGTGGGCATTTACTGCCGTTGCAAAAAAATAAATCAGCAAATTTAATTATGTATTTCTTCAGTAGAACCTGGAATAATTAGTTTCAGGATTCAAAGACAGTGTTTGCAACACTTACAGCGATTTTCAACAATTTTGAATGTGATATAAGGTTTTATGAAACAGTTCTATACAAATGTTTATCATAGTTATCTTTATAGTTTTTTACTTAGATTGCACAAGAAACTATTCTCAAAACAGATAGTTATATTTCGCTACTAACCGCCAAATATATTTCGTTTAACAAATCTGACATTTTCTATATTCATCACAGATCTATGGTAAATGCCCCACAAATAGTCTACTTATAATGTTTTTATTCGAGAAGTACACATTCAAGAGCTGAAAATCATCGTCAGCTACCACACACAATAACAGTCTGCAGTATTTCCGTTATTGATTTCTGCGTTTATTTGTTTTATTTTAAACATTTCATTCGTCTTCCTTATCAGCAATGACGTTTGTACTATATTTGTAAATGCAGACTCGGTTTATTATTACTTAACCTTAATTTTCAGCTATGCATTTCCAGTCATTATCGATAAAATCAGCGGTTTAAAATATACTGCAGTACCGTAAACCATTCAATAATCTATGTAGAGTTGTTGTTGTACTATTAATGGGTGGATGCGATTTATTACAGAAAGCCTATATATTGATTAATTTTGGTAAAATGAGGCATTTTCGCCATATGTTCTTCTTTATCATTCTGCGTTCACTGAACACATAATCTATGTTTCGAGAACATAATCTGCCAAATGTAGGGAGTGCCCCTTTAACTTGGATTTCACAATGAAAGGCAATGGCAGTAACCCACATAACATTATAAACAAAATAGACAACAATGAAGATAACCAGCAGCTTCATTACATTAAGTGATCAAATACTGGTGGTGTAGAGATGAGGGAATCTGCCGCTCATTCTGTGGGTTACCAGTACAGTAAGCGTCTCAAGAATGATGCGATAAGCTTTCTAGCTTGCTAAAATAAACGGAGTATAAACTAAATACCAGTACGATCATTTTTAAAAAAAATCCTAGTTCATTACTAGAAATCGATAGAATGTCTAACACTTTCTGATAGAAACTAATTAACCCTTATTCAACACCTGTCTCATTAGCCGAAATGTGAGAAATAGACGATACCTTTTAGGTAATTTATTGTATTAGGTAGAATGCCACCGAGGAAATTTCTGAGCGCATGGGTCATAAAACTCTATTGAATGTTTCATCATTCTTATTTTCGAGCACTTAAGTCCAATAGATAGCCATGGTATTGCCATTGACCGTTTACATTCAGTTATATCAGAATGTGATAAAGAAATATAAAAAATTGAAATCTACAATGTCATTATATCAAAACACAATAGTTAACACAATGATACATTGTACAAAATAATACAAAAGTAATTCAGAAGTGCATAAGAATACCGTTATATATCAGCAAAAGCATTTTGTCTTTCCTCCATAACGTTTGTTAAAGATATAATTGCAAACGTGTATATGATTCAGTTAATTTTCAAATCTTACTACAGGACATATAAGAACAAAGTTTATTAATGTTTAGGAATAGTATTCTATCTAGTAAATAGTTTATTCTTAAATTCTTTAAACATGCTACAATTCAAACAGGGCAAATTAAGCATGACTGACTGACATATTATCTTTAAAAACGATTGCTGATGATACAAAAGTTTTTGGCATCTGGTGTGACGCGTTGTTATAAGCTTTCATAGCATCATCACAAAATGTGTTTAATTTATTTTCCCTCTAAATGTATTGAAAACTAGTGTTGTACGTTCGGCTTGATTGGTTTAGATTTTAAATTTGCAAAAAAAAACACAGAAATATAGCGACTATTTTAACATTATTATTATTTAATGTTTAAACCCTTTCAAAATATAGCGAAATAAACTCATAAAATTTATTCTGTCTGTGAAATTTTCATATATATTCTTGGAAATCCTTCAGGATATCAGATATTTCCAAAAAGGGGTGCTATGTCACTTGAAATGTTTTAAATATTTGAGAAACGTCATAGAATAACAAAATTTACAAACAAATAAAATGACGGCAAGCGTAACGTTCTTTTTCGTACACTTTGGCACACTCATTGAAGTTCAATCAAAAGAATGTTGTCAAAACTGAGAGAAACAAAAAAAAATATGAAGATAAGCAGATGCATCGACAACATTCAGAGGTTTTTAGTTTCTTTCAAACATGAACGACATGTCATTTATTAAAACAAATACTGGTAAGAGATGATACACTTGTTATATGCAATCACATACCGAGGAAAAGAGAAAATGAAACTGAGGAAAGAGTACAATTATTGCAAATTTGATTCCACATACTAGGCGCCATCGTAAATAAACATAACAAAATGGTGGTCTATCACCGACATTGGCAAGAAAACATTAACATAACAAAATGGGAGTCTAGGACCACGATCAATCACCGACATTGGCAAGAAAACGTCAACATAACCAAATGGGAGTCTATGAACACGATCAATCACCGACATTGGCAAGAAAACATCAACATAACAAAATGGGAGTCTAGGAATACGATCAATCACCGACATTGGCAAGAAAACATCAACATAACAACATGGGAGTCTATGAACACGATCAATCACCGACATTGGCAAGAAAACATCAACATAACAAAATGAGAGTCTAGGACCACGATCAATCACCGACATTGGCAAGAAAACATCAACATAACAAAATGGGAGTATGTGAACACGATCAATCACCAACATTGGCAAGAAAACATCAACATAACAAAATGGGAGTCTATGAACACGATCAATCACCGACATTGGCAAGAAAACATCAACATAACAAAATGGGAGTCTAGGACAACGATCAATCTCCGATATTGGCAAGAAAACATCAACATAACAAATGGGAGTCTATGACCACGATCAATCACCGACATTGGCAAGAAAACATCAACATTACAAAATGGGAGTCAGGGTCGATGGGGGGGAGAAAACACCAACAAAAAAAAAGGGATCTATGACCACGATCAATCACCGACATTGGCAAGAAAACATCAACATTACAAAATGGGAGTCTAGGACCACGATCAATCACCGACATTGGCAAGAAAACATCAACATAACAAAATGGGAGTCTATGACCACGATCAATCACCGACATTGGCAAGAAAATATCAAAGCATTATGATTGCCAAAACAAAACAAAAATATCACAGATATTCTTATACTTTTGGAACCCGAGAATTATTATACTTAACTGTATACTTTTAGCTTAAAAGGTTTTATGTAACGTTGCGGTCCAACTCATTTAAATTTTGTTGCTCACTAATGTTTTTTTTTAATTAAGGCACTATTAATTTCCCATTGTCTTTTACTTACCAATTAACATCAAAGACAAACGTATTATGCGTACTTTTTTGTGAACGAGAGAAATATTGAGTACACGTAATAGTACCGGGTAAGACATAGGCAAGAAAAAAATGACTTGAAAGAAAGACATAAAAGGATAATCGATTACCTTCCACAGAGATGAAGTTACTCTTCCAGTAGCATGTTATTGGATCCGCACTTTGTACATACAGGTACATGGGCCAAGGAAATTTATATATGTTTCCAGGTATTCATACCACGAACGTTTTCTTTGCACATGCCATTTCACCAGACTGTTTTTTCTATTCTAAATAAGGTTTCCTGAAATAAAAGTTACATTTAAAACGTGTAAGGTGTAATAGAAGTAAATTTTATGACATTTAGTTTAACGCTTTTAAAAGTTTTCCAATTTTTTTAGAGTAATTATAATCGATACTCAAACAAAACTTAAACATTCACTGTTCATAATTCGCCAGGGATTAATAATTATTATAATACACAGCCTATTTCCATTCTTTACTTTTGATGTTTCGGCTTGAAATTATGAACAATCAGAACAATAAAAACTTTTTGTGGTATGTTCATAAATAGACAGTGCAACAAATGTTTTCATTTTTTAAAAATATTTTTGAAGCCGAAACGTCAGAAATAAAGAGTCTCAGAGTGAAAAGATATAACATAACATAATATAACATAACATAACATAACATAACATAACATAACATAACATAACATAACATAACATAACATAACAAAACATAACATAAAATAAAATAACATAACATAACATAACATAACATAACATAACATAACATAACATAACATAACATAACATAACATAACATAATATAATATAATATAATATAATATAACATAACATAATATAACAAAAAAACATAACATAAAATAAAAAATTGTGTTGATTCATTTGATGTTAATTCAATACATTTAGACACTATTTGAAGTTCTTTTTCATGATATTTATCTTGGCATTTTAGTACTTACCGGAGTCCACAATCTTTGTAGTTAGTCACACTAGCAAGAATAAAGCATAAATAACGAACAACCCCAGGAAATGGTATTGATAATGGGCTGGCAAATGACAGGCACTTACAACAAAAACTTAAAAAAAAAAAAAAAAAAAAAAAAAAAAAAAAGAAAGGAGGGGGGGGGGGGGGGGGGGGGGGGGGGGGGGGGGGGGGGGGGGGGGTGTGTGTTGATTTTTTTTTTTTTTATTTTTTTTTTTTTAATATATATTTAATATAAAAAAAAAAAAAAAAAAAAAAAAAAAAAAAAAAAAAAAAAAAATTAAAAAAAAAAAATAAAAAATTTATATAATAAAAAATAAAAAAGGGAAAAAAAAAAAAAAAAAAAAAAGAGAGAAAATAAAAGGAAAATAAAAGAAAAAAAAAAAAAGAGAAAAAAAAAGAAGGAAGAAAAGAAAAAGGAAAATGAAAAAAAAAAAAATTAATAAAAAAAAATAAAAAAAAAAAATTAAAATTATAAAGATTTAAAAAAAAAATAAAAATATGTTGGGAGGGGGGGGGGTTGGGTGTTTGTTTATTTGTTTTTAAATTTGAAAAAAAAAAAAAAAAAAAAAAAAAAAAAAAAAAAAAATAAATATAAAAAAAAAAAAAAAAAAAAAATTAAATTATATAAAAAATATTGATTAATTATGATGTATAAAAAAAAAAAAAAAAAATAAAAAAGGGAGGGGGTGTTTAAAAAAAATTATTAAAAAATAGAAAGAAGGAAAAAAAAAAAAAAGGAAAAAAAATTATTAAATATGAAAAAAAAAAAAAATAAATATTTTTATATAAATAAAATATTAAATTTTTTTTAATGTAAAGAAAAAAAAAAAAAATATGGGGGGGGGGGGGGGGGGGGGGAAAAAAAAAAAAAAAAAAAAAAAAAAAAAAAGAAAAAAAAAAAATTTAAATTTGGGGGAAAAAAAAAATTTTTTTTTATTAAATAAAAAATAATGTTTTTTTTTATTAGTGGGAAAAAAAAAAAAAAAAATATTGGGGGGGGGGGGGGGGGGGGTTAGAGGGGGGGGGGGGGGGGGGGGGGGGGGGGGGGGGGGGGGGGGGGGGGGGGGGGGGGGGGGGGGGGAGGGGGAAAAAAAAAAAAAAAAAAAATTTGGGGGGACATAAAAACTTATCTAAAATATTTTGATCCTAAGTGCTCTAATAATGTTTATAATATCATCTTGTGGTGTCCTAAAAAGATGTGGTGTCATCAATAGGTCCCACCCCCGTCTTGGGTCACATTTTTTACCCATATATGTAAATACTGAAACAGCTTCCCTTTTCCTCTTTATTATAAATGTCGTAAGTACCATCTTTTGTTTTGCTGTTTTTGTTTAGAGACTAAAAATACTTAACAGAGACATATAGGTTAGTTTTAACATATTTATTCGCCAATATTTACAAAACGTGTAAATATAAATCATTGTGCAAATCAAACTGCTAGTTAAAAGGTTGACTTACTATCAACATTGTACGTAAATATATTTTTACAGTTGGAAGCTTTTGGTTGATTAAATTTCATCTTTGTTCAGGCACTACATGTACTTCTTGAGCTTCGTCCTCAAAGAAACAAATCATAACATCATAGAAACCTTATCAACTACTCCCCCGTTCCGGAGATTAAAACAAATCTCACGATCCTATAAAACATCACGATCATATAAAACATCACGGTATTATGTGAAAGCCAGCAAATTTTACTATGCCTACAGATTCCTGAGAACGACAATAGGTAATAAAAATTAATTTGAGGACGCATGGGTGCTAAAACATCGTTTTTAATTTAGTTAAGAAATCGTACGTACCTGGATCTGATTTGATAGCTGGTACCGTGCTTATAAAATGTTCTTGAGCACGATATCATGCTCAGCACGAAATCATGCTCAAGTAATCTGAAGTCAAGTCTAGATATATTTATTTACAAAGTCGGATTTAATATAAAGATACATAAGCTCAAGAACAGACCTTCTGATCCTACGGAACCCGAATTTGTAATTAAATATAACTTGAGCATGATTTCGTGCTTATCATGATATTAGTTTATTTAGTTAATACTAATTTATTTTTAGCTCGATTGTGAAGAAAGCTTTGAGCTTATCGAGTCACTCTCGAGTCCGTTTCCTGTAAAACCAGTACTGGTGTCATATGAGGAGGTACGGTCGTGACTTTGGTAGGGCTCGAACCCGCAACCTCGGGAATGAGCGGCAGACACCTAAACCTCTACACCACCGCTCCCCTTAATATTGTGCTCAAGAAACTTTTATAAACACGGAACCAGGTATCAAATAAGATCAAAGTACGTACGATTTCTTAACTAAATTAAAAATGATGTTCTAGCATCCTTGCGTCCTCAAATTAATCTTTATTTGCATGATATTGTGCTCAAGAAACTTTTACAAGCACGGGGCCTGGTTTTTTTATTCAAAACTGTTACAAATGCGCAGATACAATCTTCACCACAGACAATCGCCGGAAAATCAACACTTAGCCACATACATCCAAAGAAAGAGATACCAATAGCCTGCATGTAACTGATTCCAAGAAATAAAAGTAAAATCTAGCAAATGATAAGAATAAAAAAATCAATAAAATTGTCCGTTTTAGTATGTCGGTTCAGTAAAATGTACTTAATTGTATAAATAGCCGTCTGAAAGCATTTTCATAAAAAATGTATTATCCTGTTTAAGGATCAGCCGAAACATTGCTGATCATATAAATAATAAAGAAGAACACGTGTTGTTGTTGAAATTTCCCTAAATAAACAGTTTTAAAGTTCCACAAGTAAAAAAAATATGAGTGGAAATATTAATTTATAAAAGATACCTGTACTCTTAGAATATTAATTCTTACTCTAAATCCCGGTCAGCTATCATACCTTTCAACAATGAGTAATTAGTTCCTACTGTTTTCACAGTGTTTAAGCAATTCCCACATCCCTGCATTAGAAATAAAACATCGCAGACCTACTGCTTTAATATATATGCAAATCGACAAATTAGTGTCTAGCATCGGATAACGTCCCGGATTTTATGAACCTTAGTTATTTCTTCACATAAGATATCATGTCACAATAGCCTCAATAGACCGATGCTAATTCATTAACCCACGTCTCAGGGAAGCAATAAAGTCCACTTAAGTAGCATCATTAAATTCCGAGAAAATGCCATAGTTTGTCCCGGTTGGCTCCTCTCGCACGTTACAGTACATGAGAAAACCCGATATTGATAAAAGATGTTTCTTCTAAGAAGCATTCATTAAGCTGCCAATAAATCAAACCTGCTGCATTTCTGATAAAAGGATATCACTGAACTTGTCAACGTCAGCTTGTGTTTTACTTATTTCAAATTCTGTTTGAGTGGTGCTTCATCTTCAACTAGTAATATTTGGTTTTCCCTTTAGACCAATCTGTTTTAAGAAATGTAAAGACATATATATTTAGTGATACAGCGTACGCAATACGTTAACTGATGATATTTTAACCTTTTGAAAAAAGATCATAATTAAAAATTGGAAGCAAATATACCTTACATGTATAAATATGTTGCAACATCCCCGACAATAAGAAGCCGAGATACATATTGCTGTGTCACTGTAAAAAAGATATGTATTGTTGCATCACTAGCAATTAGAAACCGAGATACACGTTGTTACATCACTGGCAATTTAAAGCCGATATACATATTGCTATATCTCTGACAGTAAGAAGCAGAAACACAATGTTGTAGTGTCACTAATATAAGACGCCGAGAAACAGATTGCTGCATCACTATCAATAAGAAACCGAGCTGCATCACTGGCAATTAGAAACTGAGATACATGTTGCTGCATAACTTGCAATATAGTGTTGAAACTATTTTATCACTGACAATAAGAACAAATATATACTGCTCAATCATTTACAATTAAAGACCAGTGCACATGAATCATCACAACTGACCAAAACCCGAAATAGATGTTATTTTATCGCCAACAATCAAACGCATATCAGATTTCGAGGTACATATTGCTCAATCACTGACAATCAGGATGAGAGATACAGATTGCTTTATCACTTACAATCAGAAGTCGAGATACATATTGCTCCATCACTGACAATATGAAGGCGATATTCATATTGCTCCATCACTGACAATTAGAAGGCAAGATACATGTTGCTAAATCACTGACAATCATAAGGCGAGATACATATAACTCTATCACTGACAATCATAAGGCGAGATACAAGTTGCTCATTTAGAATTGGGATACATGTTGCTCCATCACTGACAATAAAAAGTCAAGATATATGTAGCTCAATTACTGACAAGCAGATGTTAAGATACATGTTGTTCTATCTCTAACAATCAAATGTCGAGATACATGTTTCTCAATCACTGACGATCAAAAGTCGAGAAACATGTTGCTCAATCACTGACAATCAGAATTCGGGATACATGTTGCTCCATCACTGACAAGCAGATTTCGAGATACATGTTGCTCCATCACTGACAATCAGATGTCAAGATACTTGTTGCTCCATCACTGACAATCAGATGTCAAGATACTTGTTGCTCCATCACTGACAAGCAGAATTCGAGATACATGTTGCTCAATCACTGACAATCAGATGTCAAGATATATGTTGCTCCATCACTGACAATCAGATGTCAAGATACTTGTTGCTCCATCACTGACAATCAGATGTCAAGATACTTGTTGCTCCATCACTGACAATCAGATGTCAAGATACATGTTGCTCCATCACTGACAAGCAGATGTCAAGATACATGTTGCTCCATCACTGACAATCAGATGTCAAGATACTTGTTGCTCCATCACTGACAATCAGATGTCAAGATACTTGTTGCTCCATCACTGACAATCAGATGTCAAGATACTTGTTGCTCCATCACCGACAAGCAGAATTCGATATACATGTTGCTCCATCACTGACAATCACATGTCAAGATACATGTTGCTCCATCACTGACAATCAGATATCAAGATACTTGTTGCTCCATCACTGACAATCAGATGTCAAGATACTTGTTGCTCCATCACTGACAATCAGATGTCAAGATACTTGTTGCTCCCATCACTGACAAGCAGAATTCGATACACATGTTGCTCCATCACTGACAATCAGATGTCAAGATACTTGTTGCTCCATCACTGACAAGCAGAATTCGATATACATGTTGCTCCATCAAAGACAATCAGATGTCAAGATACTTGTTGCTCCATCACTGACAATCAGATGTCAAGATACTTGTTGCTCCATCACTGACAATCAGATGTCAAGATACTTGTTGCTCCATCACCGACAAGCAGAATTCGATATACATGTTGCTCCATCACTGACAATCACATGTCAAGATACATGTTGCTCAATCACTGACAATCAGATGTCAAGATACATGTTGCTCCATCACTGACAATCAGATGTCAAGATACATGTTGTTCCATCACTGACAAGCAGAATTCGATATACATGTTGCTCCATCAAAGACAATCAGATGTCAAGATACTTGTTGCTCCATCACTGACAATCAGATGTCAAGATACTTGTTGCTCCATCACTGACAATCAGATATCAAGATACTTGTTGCTCCATCACTGACAATCAGATGTCAAGATACTTGTTGCTCCATCACTGACAATCAGATGTCAAGATACTTGTTGCTCCCAATACTGACAAGCAGAATTCGATATACATGTTGCTCCATCACTGACAATCAGATGTCAAGATACTTGTTGCTCCATCACTGACAAGCAGAATTCGATATACATGTTGCTCCATCACTGACAATCAGATGTCAAGATACTTGTTGCTCCATCACTGACAAGCAGAATTCGATATACATGTTGCTCCATCACTGACAATCAGATGTCAAGATACATGTTGCTCAATCACTGACAATCAGATGTCAAGATACATGTTGCTCCATCACTGACAATCAGATGTCAAGATACTTGTTGCTCCATCACTGACAATCAGAATTCGAGATACATGTTGCTCCATCACTGACAATCAGATGTCAAGATACTTGTTGCTCCATCACTGACAATCAGATGTCAAGATACTTGTTGCTCCATCACTGACAATCAGAATTCGGATACATGTTGTTGGTGATACATGTTGCTCCATCACTGACAATCAGATGTCAAGATACTTGTTGCTCCATCACTGACAATCAGATGTCAAGATACTTGTTGCTCCATCACTGACAATCAGATGTCAAGATTGGTCAGATACATGTTGCTCCATCACTGACAATCAGATGTCAAGATACATGTTGCTCCATCACTGACAATCAGATGTCAAGATACTTGTTGCTCCATCACTGACAATCAGATGTCGATATACATGTTGCTCCATCACTGACAATCAGAATTCGAGATACATGTTGCTCCATCACTGACAGTCAGATGTCAAGATACATGTTGCTCCATCACTGACAATCACATGTCAAGATACTTGTTGCTCAATCACTGACAAGCAGCAACATTATTAGACATTGTTTTATACAAAATTATTCTGCAAGTTAATGATCTTAAAAATTGCTTGATGCAACCCCTTTTTTTCAATTTCGCAAATTTTGCCAATAATAAAAAATTGTAAGAATGTGAACAAAAACAAAATATTTGAAAAATTCATTCAAATCATTAAAGGGACTATAGGACTAAAGGGATTATAACTGGTGTCAAACTAAATAACCTTCAAAACATAAATAATAGAATCTTTGGAAGTATTATAACTTAACCTAAACATAAACATAGATTATGTGTTCAAGGAACATAAAATGATAAATAAAATTTTAAATACGAACCTATGGCGAGAAATGCCTCATTTTACCACAATTCATCAATATAGAGGCTTTCTGTAATAAATCGCATCCATCCATTAATTGCACAACAACAAATCTACAAAGAGTATTGAATGGTTTACGTACCGTATATTTTGCAGTATATTTTGAACCGCTAATTTTATCGATGATGAACGGGAATGCATAAGTGAAACTTTTAGGTTAAGTTATAATACTTCTAAACATTCTATTATTTATATTTCAGGTTGTTTAGTTTGGCATCAGTTATAGGGTGTGTCCTTTAAAAGCAGCTCAATCTCAGTTGCCGTTGATTTTATTTTCAAAAAATGAGATGTTGATACATAAATATAAAACTAAAGCCAAAAATAGAAGAAAAAATCTAGGTAAGAATTTGCAAAATCGATTGAAAATGATGGTTTTACGGCACCACTATATGTATATCTTGGAATTTCAAAAGCGTTTGCAACGCTTTATATTTGGTAGCGTAATGTTTCAAATCTAAAAATAAGCATGACAGGAATTTTTACTGCAACCTTCGTTTATACGAAATCTTATTTCGTTGTTATGAAATCTTATTTCATTTTTACGAAATGTTTTTCGTATTTACGAAATTAAAAAATAGCATCATATGTCACTTCACGGGCGCCGTATAATTTCAAGTCAATTCAAAAATTATATCAAGATTTCATCTTCCCTTTAGCTTTTACAAAGACTTTGGACTACTACTTTGGACCTTCTAACTTTAATCAAACATTAATTTAACTACATGTATAACCAAAAAAAACAACTTTTTTAAAGCCTGGTACATGTAAATGAAAGAAGTGCATGTTTTTTTTAATAATCACATTATATATGATCCACAATGATAAAGTCCTTTTCTTATCACAGTTGCTTATGGAAGACTGGGACAATTATAAATCAATTTATCACTCCAGTGTAAGCGTATGGAACGACATAGCTGCCGTCTATACATACTTCGAAATGGTGATGTCCTTTCGATATATGGTGCTGTCAGTTTAATAGATGGTGCTGTGGTTTTGACAGATGGTGCTGTAGTTTTGATACATAGCGCTATGGTTTTGATACATTGTGCTTTGGTTTTGATACATGGTGCTGTGCTTTTGATACATAGCGCTATGGTTTTGATACATGGTGCTTTGGTTTTGATACATGGTGCTGTGGTTTTGATACATAGCGCTATGGTTTTGATACATGGTGCTTTGGTTTTGATACATGGTGCTGTGGTTTTGATACATAGCGCTATGGTTTTGATACATGGTGCTTTGGTTTTGATACATGGTGCTTTGGTTTTGATACATGGTGCTGTAGTTTTGATACATAGCGCTATGGTTTTGATACATGGTGCTGTGGTTTTGATACATAGCGCTATGGTTTTGATACATGGTGCTTTGGTTTTGATACATGGTGCTTTGGTTTTGATACATGGTGCTGTGGTTTTGATACATAGCGCTATGGTTTTGATACATGGTGCTTTGGTTTTGATACATGGTGCTGTGGTTTTGATAGATGCTGCTGTAGTTTTGATAGATGGTGCTGTGATTTTGATAGATGGTGATGTCGTTTTGATAGATGGTGCTGTGGTTTTATTAGATGGTGCTGTGATTTTCATAGATGTTGCTGTGGTTTTGATAGATGGTGATGTCGTTTTGATATATGGTGATGTCGTTTTAATAGACGGTGCTGTGGTTTTGATAAATGGTGATGTCGTTTTGATTGATGGTGATTACGTTTTGATAGATTGTGCTGTCGTTTTGATATTATGGTGACGGCTGTCATTTTGGTATCTGTCATTTTGTAAATACGATGATGTTGAACTATTTATAGATCACCTAGTTGTTGATCGGACAAGGTTGATAAGGTTAAACTTTATTGACACCGTGAAAATGGAGGCAATTTTGACGTCAGTTTATTTAGGATATTTAATTGAAAAAATTACACTAATAAAGTAGGAATACCAGAGACAAAACAATTATCAAAACGACATCACCATCTATCAAAACGACATCATCATCTATAAAAGTCACAGCACCATTTATCAAAACGACATCACCATCTATCAAAACTACAGCAGTATCTATCAGAACCACAGCATAATCTATTAAACCACCGCACCATCTATCAAAACCACAGCACCATAATATCAAAACCACAGCACCATGTATCAAAACGACATCACTATCAAAACCACAGCACCATGTATCAAAATGACATCACCATACATCAAATTCACAGCACCTCTTATCAAAACTACACCATATATCAAAACCACAGCACCATCTAACAAAACCACAGCACCATATATCAAAACCACAGCACCAACTATTAGAATTACATCGCCATATATCAAAAGGACATCACCATTTAAGAAGTATGTATAGAAGGCACCTATGGCGTTCCATATAAGCGCATGCAGTAACTGTACGTTATTGCTTTTGATTATTTTCCAATCGTGATTCGAAATACCTTTCCAGATTTAATTCAATTATCGATTTTATTTGGAGTTCAATTTTACAACACAATAGGTAGCAACATACATGATTGTATATACGTGCTAAAATTATAAAACCATTCTCGAACGACTGAAAACGGGTATTTTATTGACCTTTTTCATACAGTATCATCAAATTAAAGGGTGCCTTACGGAAGGAATTGACAGTGGTGGGGATTGAACCCGGGACCTCCAATACTATGACAAACGCGCTACCACTGCGCAACTGCGGCTCCACTGACGGGGGCTTTCGTTTGTCGCCGAGACGGAATCGCTTACTGCACTCAAATTGATGTAAATGCCAGTATTTCTTTCCAGTATTTTGAACTAGGTTATTTAGGACCAGAATACGTTATAAATGTTCTTACACTTGTATTTTGTAAGAGTCTGTCTACCATTTAAATATCGAGGGCTGACTGCAAAACTGTTGTAAGTCTTTCTTTATTTCATATAAGTTACTGCAGTTTTCCGGTCAACCCTCGATGAATGTCTTTTTCATAACCTAAGATTTTTTTTATATTAAAAAACATGCAAAGCGATTGCAGCAAAATGCTTATTAAAACAAATGAATGTGAATTGTTCATAATTGCCTGAAAATATCTGAGCTTGTTTTAATCCAGAGTGTAAGAAACCTGTTGATGCGAAATTCTTTGCATGTCTAACTTCTATTTGTTTTACGTGACTGTGCATTTTTGTCATCGCCTGACTGTTGTGATTATTACTTGGCATATCGATTATTTGTGCTGAAAAAGTAAAAATAAACAAGGGAATGTCACGAAAGTTTGAAACTAAGAACGTCGAGTTGGTACAAAATTGCACTTTGTCACGTAACGAGATATATTATTAATGAATTTGTCGGTTTTATATCTGTCATTTTCTTCAATTTATGACAAAACTGTTTCTTTTTCTTTATATTACAGTCTAATTAGTATCAACTTCCACGTATTCTTGAGCAAGAAATGCGATAACGCAATGAATTTTGTTTAAAGTAGTCCCAGTTTATGCGGCTCTCAATATCAAACAGCTAAGTTATGGTATGAATAGATCTCTAAATGTATACAAAAAACCAAAAAGGATTAAACCAAGAGGGCCAAGATGGCCCTATACCGCTCACCTGTATATCAATTGCCAATAATACAAAGGGTCTTGATCTAAGCATAATTCGTAGAGGTCCACTACACAATGCTCAATCTAAGCTCTGCCTGTGGGCCTTGTAGTTTTTTTAGGTTTTCCCTATATAATCCTATGCGAAATCAAGTGACACCCCCTACCGGTAAGGGTTAATTTTCACCCGGGGGTCATAATTTGATCAATCTTGGTAAAGGTTCACAAGGCAATGCTGCATGCTAAATATCTAAGTTCTAGGCCTTTTGTTTCAGAGAAGAAGACTTGTAAAGTTTTTCCTATGTACAATGAAGAGACCCCAGTTTTTCAACTGACCCAGGGGTCATGATTAGAACAAACTTGGAAAAGGTCAACTAGGTAATTCTACATGTCAAATATCTCAGCTCTAGGCCCTGTGGTTTCAGAGAAGATTTTTAAAAGTATTTCCTATATAAGCCTATGTAAAACAAAGTGACCCCCGGGCGGGTCCACTTTGACCCGGGTGTCATAATTTGAACATTCTTGGTAGAATTTCACTAGACAATGCTACTAAGCCTATGTATAACTAAGTGACCCCCCGTGCGGGGTCAATTTTGATCGGGGTCATTATTTGAACAATCTTGGTAGTGGTCTACTAGACAATGCTACATGCCAAATATCTCAGCTCTAGGCCTTGTGGTTTCTGAGAAAAAGATTTTTCCTATTTTTTGCAAGGTGAGCTAAAAAAATCGGGTGATTAGGGAAAGACTCCGTTTATCCTGCTGATTGAGTTTTCAGTTTGGGTGGGGGATTGAACATTGAATGTTTTTGTTTTATCTAGAAACATGCCTTTGAAAAATAGTTATAGTATATATAGTTATTTAAAGCTGCGTGTTCACAGTTTCCGTGTTTTCTCAAAAAGGAAATACAAAGTATACAAGAGGGCTATGATGGCCCTATATCTCTCACGAGTACAAGTCCACTTGCCTGGTGGCGTGATTTGAACAAAGTAGGTGGAAGACCACTTGACAATGTTACATACCAAATAGGTTTCCTATATACGTCTTTGTATTAACAATTGACCCCCTGGGCGAGGCCAATTTTAATACGAGGCTAAATATCTATGCTCTAGGCCTTGTGGTTTCAGGGACGAAGATTCTTAAAGTTTTTCCGATATAAGCCTATGTTAAACTAAGTGACCCCCGGGCGGGGCTAATTTTAATCCGGGGGTTATATTTTGATCAATTCTGGTAGAGATCTACTAGATAATGCTACATGCTTAAAGGGACACACCCTATAAATGATGCCAAACTAATAAAAATAAATAATAGTCTAAGAATGTTTTGAAGTATAATAACTTTACCTAAAAGTTTCAGCTATGCATTCTCAGTCATTATCGATAAAATAAGCTTTGTAAAATATTCTGCAGTACCGTAAACCATTCAATAATCTATGTAGAGTTGTTGTTGTACAATTAATGGGTGGATGCGATTTATTACAGAAAGCCTCTATATTGATTAATTGTGGTAAAATGAGGCATTTATCGCCATAGGTTCTCCTTTTAAATTGTCATTATTTATCATTTTACGTTCATTGAACACATAATCTATGTTTCGAGAATATAATCTACTAGATGTAGGGAGTGCCCCTTTAATATCTAAGCTCTAAAAACAAAAATAATATCAAACAGGGAATGACACACACACACACACACACACACACACACACACACACACACACACACTAGCATACAAAGCAAACACACGAGGACAAAACGAACAATTAAAGGAACACAGTGGGGCACCGCCTTGGAACGGTCAGTGGCAAAAACACCACTGGGGAGCTTAAACCGGTTTATGGTGCGCACCCAACCTCACTCTTACCCCCACCATGTTCCAAAGTCACAGGACAGTGTAAATAAAACCTTGTGGTTTCAGAGAAGACGATTCTTAAAGTTTTTCCTATATTAGCCTTTGTAAAACTTAATGACATCCTGGGGGTCAATTTTGACCCTGTGGTCATAATTTGAACAAAATTGGTAGAGTTCTACTAGACCATGCTACTTTCCAAATATCTAAGCTCTAGACATTGTGGTTCTAGAGAAGAATACTTTTTACGTTTTTCCTATATAAGCTTATGTTAAACTAAGTGCCCCCATCCCCTCCCCCCATCCGTGCGGGTTCAATTTTGATCGGGGTCATTATTTGAGCAATCTTTGTAGTGGTTTCTACTATACAATGCTACATGCCAAATATCTACGCTCTTGTGGTTTCTGAGAAGAAGATTTTTAAAGTTTTTTCTATTTTTTAGTTCTTCATGGAATGGAATTCTTTGAACAATTTTGGCAGAGCTTCATGCAAGCAACATCCCTGCTTAGTTTCATCTACATTGTCCCAGTGGTTTCAGTAGATATTGAATCAAAATGTTAATGGACGACGGACGGACGACGGACAATCATCCATCCTAAAAGCTCACCCTTGCAAAGCCAGTTGATCAAACAATGCAAAAGTAATGGCTACAACACCACAAGTAAAAATTCACATAGCGATTTTGAGAAAATACTATAAAGAAATTTGTACTGGAACCTTTTTAAATACATTGTATGTTAATTTCGGACAATTTGAAGAACGACATCTGAGAGAGCTATCAGCTTTAAAAACTAACAGGAAATTATTGCCTAGTATATTTATAACTTTTAACATTCATTGACCAAAAATACGAGCTTGAAATTGAGTCCGAACACAAAACAAAGTTTTATCATCGTAAGGTTAGGTAAGAGGGTACATGTAGGTGTAAAGGTCAACAGTCAACTTTTTATATTCTATAAAATTACATTTATTTTATTGGTCGAGACACCTTTGATTGTTCATGTTTCGTGAATATTATGGTTTTCCCCGTTGAATATAACATCTAAAATTAGAATGACGTGATGTTGTCATTTGGTTCATGCAAATGTGTTATATTAATCTATATATAAGCTTTCTGTAATAAATCGCATCCACACATTAATTGTACAACAACAACTCTACAAAGATTATTGAATGATTTACGGTACTGCAGTATATCTTAAACTTTTAAAGATTCTATTATTTATGTTTTGGAGGTTATTTAGTTTGGCATCAGTTATAGGGTATGTCCCTTTTAGGTGAACAGTGGTTTCAACTGTATTTTATTTACAACTCTTTTTCAGTTGAAATTTAGTGATGGTTCGCAAAACAGTTTTCAAAAGTCTGTTAAACACCCATGAATATTTTTTTTTCTTAGAATGTCTGAGAAATTATTTTGTTGTTTACAGTAAATATAATAATACAAAATTTATGGACCTATTAGGCATTGAATATGATGGATTGACGCCTCCGTCAATATTAATTCCATATGGTGAATATCAAATCATATTCAATGCCTGACAAGTCCATTATCATGGTTTACAGAAACAGTAATACATAGATCTATAATTTACAATTCTATACAATTACTAGTAATACTAGGCAGTTATTTTTAGAAATTCTGCAGTTTGTTCACAATCAGCTTAAGGTGTCATACCCCAGGCTGACAGTTTGTTTTCTCTTGTACATGTCTTCTGACGTAAAAAAGGCTGCTTCTGCTTCATTCCAGTATACAAATTTAACTGTTATATGTTAATTGGTTTTTTGACGTAGTACCCGCCTAAATTAATATTACCCGATCCGTTTCTTAAATTTTTGAAGGATTAAGTTCATTTGGCTGAACGTAAGCAGAGATTTAAAAACTTTTACGATACCTCAATGTCACGTGTGACGTCACTCAAATACTTTTACGATACCTCAATGTCACGTGTGACGTCACTCAATAACGTCACAAATCAGCATGCACTAATATATTGACGTAGTGTCCGCGAACACTCTCACATTTAGCGTGGGGTATAATGACGTGATATGCCAAGTGTTTATTGCCGGCTTGCCCGGTAATATCTTTTTACAGATCGCTGACCAATCAGAAGACCGGAAATTTGGGGGAAGGGTAATAAAATGCCACATCTGTCAAGGGTTTATTTTTTGTTTAGCAAAAATGGCAAACACAAGAAATTTCTATTCAAAGTATTATTTTTTATCAACTCATTATTCTTCTCAAAGATGGAGGTGATTGTGTTTGAATTTATTTGACCTCCGAAAACCAATACATATTTACTCGTGAAGCTTTAAGTCATTTGTCCTGGCAATGACATTGTTGACTGGTTGCATTCTACACTTAAACTTTAAACAAGAGGGCAAAGATGGCCCTATATCGCTCACCTGGGACATATAACAACATGTGACCCCGTGATCTAATTTTTGAACCTAGATGACCCATGTTCAAACTCGACCTATATTTCATGAAGGCAATCATACGACCATGTTTCATGAAGATCCAATGCAAAATGCAACCTCTATTGCATACACAAGGTTTTTCTATAAATTTGACCCCCTTACCCAGTCTTTGACCTTAGGTAACCCATATTCAAACTCGACCTATATTTTATTAAGTCAATTATATTGACTCAGTTTCATGAAGGTCCAATGAAAAATGCAACCTCTATAGCATACACAAGGATTTCTATAGTTCGACTGTCTGACCTAGTTTTTGACCCTAAATGGCCCACGTCGGAACTCGACCTAGATTTCATGAAGGCAATACTGACTAAGTTTTTCAATGATTTGACCCAATGACCTAGTTTTTGAATCCAGATGACCCATGTTTGAACTGTACAGTGATTATATCAAGGTTATAATACTGACTAAGTTTCATGAAGATCAACTGAAAAATGCAACCTCTATTGCATACACAATGTTTTTTTATGATTTGACCCCAGATGACCAATATTCGAACTCGAACTAGGTTTTAACAGAGTTTCATGAAAATCCAGTGAAGAATGCAGCCTCGATTGCATACACAAGGTAAAGTGCGGACAAACAGCCATACGACAGACAGACAGACGACGGACACCTGGCGATCACTATAGCTCACCTTTGAGCACTTCGTGCTCAGGCGAGTTAAAAAGCAAACGTTTGTCAATTTCAATAAAATTTAGAAACGACAAGCATTCACAAAATTTATGTAAAATCACATAGAACAGAAAATTGAATGTTTCTTACAGCTACACTCCCAATCACCAAATGCGCATGCGCAGTAAGTAGTTGCCTTACATCGAGGTTTGTAGCAGCGCACTTTATATACTGACACGAAAAAGAAACGCATATATATGTTTATGAATATATTGTTCTTACATTTTGATTTTTAAGGCATAATAGGTGATTCTATTTAAAAGCTCCACAATCAAAAAACAAAATCCCCTATAATCACGTGATTATCACAAACCGATAAGTCATACGATGAATGTGAACAACAGCACCCTCAACATTTCCACAATAAAAGTCAGTCGGCATCAGTAACGGGTGTGTCCCCCTCTCGCACCCAGTCCTGCTCTCACTCAAGATGACATAGAGCTGATGAGAGTATTCACACGACGCATTGAAATGTTATTCCACTCTTCAAGTACAGCAATTTGGAGCTCTTGAAGCGTTGCCGGTATGTTGACTCGACGTCTGACCCGGTGGTCTAGATCGTATAAATAAATGTTCTATGGGAGAAAAGTCTGGACTAAAAGCAGGTCAGTCAAGGACGTCGACTTCACCACAGGGGTCTTACAATTATGAGAAATACCGACCCAGACCATAATCGAGCCGCCTCAAAACCTATCCTTCTCGAGGACGGAAGCGTCAACATAACGTTCATCCTTTCTTCTATAGACCCATGTAGGGGAGGTCCAACGTCTAAGCTCTAGGCCTTGTGGTTTCAGAGAAGAAGATTTTTAAAGTTTTTCCTATTTCTCCATGGAATGGAATTCTGTGAACAATTTAGGTAGAGCTTCATGCAAGGAACATCCCTGCATGGTTTCATCAACATTGGCCTAGTGGTTTCAGAGGAGATGTCGTTTGAAACAAAATGTTGACGGACGACGGACAATCACCCATTAGTAAAGCTCACCCTGGCGAAAGTTTCTTTCTATAATACTGTAAATTGGGTAATGTTTGCGTGAAAAAAATATCGCGATTTGTCAGAACAAAGACTCATTCGCGAATTTTATCGAAAGGAGAATTCTCTAATAGCAAATTTATGTGAAATGAATCTTTTGCGAGAATTTTAAATTAGCGAAATGGGAAATTCGCGAAAATAGTGAAAATTAAATCGTCGCTAATATTAACCAATTTACAGTAGATGAATGAGTCCCTCCAAAGGTTGATGAATATAAACATGTAAAATAAAAATGTTCGTTTTTATCTCATATGCATTTAAGTATGCAAGTACGTAAGTATCAAGTAAAAAGACTCATAGTATTTTCAATGTCCGATAAGTCCCGTCTTCTATACACGTTTGTATTCCACTGTAACCACTCTAGTTTGGACGAGTTTTGTAGCTTAGAAGAACTTTTAGCATCATGTTGGAAGCCAAGTGTATCGAACAGATTTTTAACGTATTCAAATGGTCTGTTATTAACGTGTGAATACCCGGCTTGTCCTAAAAAAATAAACGAAAAACTTATGTTACTAGTAAGTCATACTATATACAGTTGCAAGCATTGTACATAAGCCATCTATCTTGTGCACATGAAACATCTGTAATACCGGAAGCATGATCAGTGGTAAAATAACGGTCACAAAACCATATGCTTACTAATAGACAGGTTTAATTATAATGAATAGTTTTGAGTAGGTAAGCAAGTATCCATGGTTACTCATTCTTAAAGTTTGAATCCCATGAATCTTCAAAAATTCTGAAAATGTTCATTTTATCAAAATGATGGGGAGAATTTGATATTCCAACTGCGATTGTTTCGGTCAGACCCTCTAAGGATTTTCATGAAAGTGGGTCAGATGTTCAGCTAGTTTAGCGGGCGAACAGATTCCTTGTTCCAACTATGCTGGCTTGAAGTAAAAGTCATGATTTGAGATAAAAAGTCATGAGAAAATATCTCCCAAACCCGTTGAATGATATTCGTGAACCTTTGGTCAATTGTTCAGACATGATGGTTCAATATCGAGATCACACTTACGGACCAAACACCAGGTGATCGATATTTTGTTTTCTGTGTAACTCCAGAACCGCATTCGTATTCAAATGTAACAAAATATTCACATATCAAGGCAAACATAAACTTGGTAGTTTAGTGGGAAAAGTCGTTTCTTGTGACTGACAAGTCGTGTTTGTACGGGTATTTTAATCCCTTTCAGTGAATTCCGAAAGTATGTAATGACGTATTTATAACTGAACCTATCAAAATTAACTTCAAATCAAGTAGATTTACCTTCTTCACTATCACCAAGTGGATCTCTATTCAATCAGTACATTTTAATATATCACGCCATTACCGTTTTGATATAAATTATCACGTCAGTAACGTACGTTTTGATATATCACGCCAATAACGTTTTGATATATCACGTCAGTAACGTACGTTTTGATATATCACGCCAGTAACATATTGATGCATAGTTTCTGAGTGTCAAGTCTTACCTAGTTTAGCCCAGCTGATTACAACTCCTTCTTTGGCGTGCCTTACGATATTATCAACATATACACTCTCGTATTTTTCTGGGATATGTTCCGCAACTTCCAAACTTATGACCCAATCATACAGCGGTAAACCATACTGTGGGAGTGTCAAGTCAAGATATTTTACACGCCCCTCGCTTGTCTTCTCACTGAATGGAGCGCCGTCATACGCGTCATATCCTTTAAGAAGACCCGTATCCAATAGCAACTGTTTGTAACGCCCAGGGCCGTCTCCAAATGAAGCTACATATTTGCCTGATAACAAATAAAAACAATGTAGTACAGTTAGGGATCCTTACACGCTTAAATTTTCAATTGGTTTATCTTTACTCGCTATAGTATTCACTTGTTTTTTTAAAATATGTTTATATGTGCGGGAAGATTAAACCTATATCAATCTGGAAAGAAATTTAAATTTTAAACTTTAAACAAATAACAACAAAACTTGTAAAAAATCATCATGTTTTCCTGTGACGCAAGATCCATATTTGATTACCTAAGATGGTGAAATTTGCAGATGATAAGTAAAGAAAACCGCTGATTAAATGAACTTTGGTCTCTATCAACAATTCAAACCACTGATAAGCCAAGTGTCAATCTAATTATCAAGTACCATATCTTCTACTACGAATCTTGAACTGAGAATTCGGTGTTACCTATAGAATGTACCAGCTTATATGATGAAAATATTAAAATTATACATGTCAACAATGTCATTCCATTCGAGCTACAGCAGGTTAACTAATTGCTAGAATCAGCACCACGAGTGAAAATCAACATAGAAATTTACAAAAATCCATTGAAAATGTTGACCGCTACGCTATATGGTTAATTTTAGGATTTTCAAAAAACGTTTAAAACGCTTTATACTTTGGTAGTGTATAATTTCAACATAATTTTTTATGGTAATGCATCATAGAAGAGTGACCATTCAGCGTATATTCTAGTGCTTTAGTGTTTTGTCAAATTCATTCTGTCTGATGTATTCAAATGAACTTTCGACGAAATGGGTTTCTAGACCGAATATTTAGTAAGTTTAATATTTTAAGAGAGCTTTTGACAAGTTTTCTGCTAAACCCAGAACACTTTCCTAGGGGAATTGCAACCCATGTTTGAGACATTGATTTATCACTTTGATCAAGAGTAAAAATGCAAAGCAAGCAGTGGGAACATCAAGGTTCATAACCACCAGGCGACATCAGTATACAGGCACCAATAACTCGCCTATTCATAAATAAATGTCTCTTGTAAATAGAAACGTGTTTCTGCATTTACTTTATAAAGATCCGCATACCTTTAAAAAATTCAGCTAGAACTGGGATTAACGTTCTGTCAGTCTTATGCTGACCGGAGTTTTCAATGCTTGTATTTGCACACCAGCCGCCCGTTGATGCCACGTGTATATCTTTGCGTTTCTTCATCTCCTGTAGTAGAATGATAAATATACACTTAAAGGGACATAACTGATGTAAAACTAAATAACCTCCAAAACATAAATTATAGACCTTTTGGAAGTATTATAACTTAACCTAAAAATTTCAGCTATGCATTCCCAGTCATAATCGATAAAATCAGCGGTTTAAGATATACTGCAGTACTGTAGACCATTCAATAATCTATGTAGAGTTGTTGTTGTACAATTAATAGGTGGATGCAATTTATTACAGAAACCCTCTTTAATGATTAATTGTGGTAAAATGAGGCATTTTTCGCCATAGTTTCTTATTGAACACATAGTCTATGTTTCGAGAATATAATCTGCTAGATGTAGGGAATGCCCCTTTAATATGTTTCATTGTTCACCCCTTTGCACCTTAGTGACTGAAATATAGGATAATTTAAACAGTCTGAGAAAACAAATCAATATTACAAAACGAGACTTATCAAAATAAAAGATGCATATGTAATAATAAACTGTTGCTTACAGCCATGTAAATGTGTCTCTTTTCCTTTTTCATATGTTCAGCCTAGCCATTGACACAAGCTACCACTTTTTATTATCGCGATAACAGAGACAATGGTGCCAGAGTACATATGTCACAAAAAAATCAAGTTTACGTTAGCTTAAATTACGAGTCACCACATACAAGGCATCTTGGAACACCACAAAGGGAAGCCCTTTCTTATTATTCCCGCCGCGAAGCGGGAGGAGGGTTTAGGAATGGTATCCGTCCGTCCGTCTTTCCTGCCTTCCGATCGTCCGTAACAGTTCCTGTCGACTCCATATCTCCAAAACCCCTTCAAGAATTTTGATGAAACTCAGGTAAGATATTAAACTCACCAAGATGGTGTGCAGAACCCAAGGTCAAGATCAAGACTTAATGTTAAAAGTTTAAGTCTGTCCGCTCCATATCTCCCTAAGCCTTCGAAGGATTTTTTATGAAACTCGGATTAAATGTGCATCTCAGCAAGTTGATTACAGTACCGATAAGCCGGTCACGCTGGCTTTAGGTCAAGGTCACAACTAAAGGTCTAACGTTTGAGTCTTGAATTCGTGTCCGCTTCATATCTCCTTAACCCATTGAAAGGGTTTTATGAAACTCAGGCCAAATGTTCACTATTTCAAGACGATGGGCTTAACCCGTGACTTGGTCATGTTTGGTCAAGGTCGTGATCACAACTTAAGGTCGAACATATTAGTCTGTCTGCTCAGTATTTGCTAAACCTAGGCAAATGATCGCCTCATCGAGACAATGTGTAGAACCCATGACCCCGTTACAGTGGCTCAATGTAAAGGTCAAAAGTTGTGTCTTGAATTTATATGCAAAGTATAGTGGATTCAAGTTATAACATAATAATAAATCAAGTCACATAACAGAAAGGATTGATTTTTTTGATTTTGTACTAGGATAGTCAAAAAAGATTTTTACATATTTTCTCTATATTCAATGTGAATGAAACTGTTAATACTATACAGATTAAATAATTTTGGGTTATAACTATGGCAATGTTTATTATTGTAGGAGCATAAGTCACTTATTAATGTTTTGTTTTTTTTAATTTTGACGGTCACTTTGAACGATAGTATCACTTTAATTTCCGGTGACGGTATCGGAACTATGTGTTGGAATACAGTATCGAAATAAACAGTACTGAAATCGATGCCCCTTCTGTTACATAACTTTTGTAAACTGTCATTTATACTGATATAAAGTTTCAGGATTATTCATATCCGTGTCTGGAGCAAATAGCAATATTATTCAACGTAACATTTTCTAAAAGTCTAGTTATAAAAAAAATCATCGTTTGTATTGAATGTTTCTATTTTTTCTCTATTGTCTTTTTAACAGTGTTTTGGATATGGCATAAATCAAAGCTTCAAAAGGAATTCGACGTTTCAAGCATAATTAATAGAAACAAAAAGTATGGTGCTCGCTCAAAGCCCTGTTTTATATGCCGAGTTTAAAGAGGCACTCCCTAAAACTGGTGTCAAATTAAATAACTCAAAAAACATATATATACTAGTATATTGTCAAGTATTATTTCTGAACCTAAGAGTTAAAGCTATACATTTCAGTCTTTATCGGTAAAATAAGATTTTAATACATGTTGCAATACCATAGAACATTCAGTAATATATGTGAAGTTGTTGTTGTACAACTTCTGGGTGTATAGCATTTATATCACAAGGGCTCTATGTTGATTATTTATGCTAAAAAAAGACATTGTTCTTTAAAATGGTATTTGTTTATCATTTAACGTTCATTGAACAAATTACTAATGTTTGGAGAATATAATCTGCTAGATGTAGGGAGTGCCGCTTAAACTGAATATTCTTGAAATTTCAACTACATTCCAGGAATTGGTTTGATACATGTAAGTATGACCCATATAAAAGCGTTGTTAACAAACCTTAAAGGTGCTCGCTCTCAGATTCTGGTGAAAAAATAAAGTTCTTCAAATTGCATGAAAATAACATTTTAGATCATATAGTCGTATAAAAACTTTTCAGTATAAATTCCTGTAAGGTGTATCTGTATATTTGAAATAATACGCTACCAAATTATAAAGCGTTTCAAACGCTTTTGAAATTGCAATATAACCATGTTTCAACGGCAACTGTGGTAGAGCAGCTTTAAGAAACCAAAGTTGACAATTCTCTTCCACCGGATATTGTTTAGAGCAAAAAGAGTTTCCATAGATACATACCTCACATTCCATCTGACCTATTTTTTGTTGCTTCAAATTCAGGACACGTGACAGATTATTTCTTTGTTGTAAAAGTTTATTAATAGATACAGACAGAACGTCTGATCGGAGTTGTTTGTTTAAGAACACTTCAGTGCCTTCACCTTTAAAGAGAACTTTTGTTCCAATTAAGCAGACGATGGTAAAACACAGTAAAATTACCACGTGCATACGAGTAAATCCCATTATGTATTGATAATACGGTTTCACCGATGCATGAAATGTCTGGCAAGAAACAAACAACTTGAGTCTAGCGATCCAACGCGCTAAATCGATCACTTGGGTCGTTTGGCATTTTTGGCCATTTGTATTATTAGAGTATTGTATATTGTCTGCAATTAGAAATCCCTTAAGTATTAAACTATATCCAGTTCTAACTAATTTATTGCCTTCAATGTGTGAAACATAGTTCCTTTGTAGTGGACTGAATTGATCCGCTTCTATCACGAAATTTCCCCAAATGGTATCTTGCTGTCATTTTATCAGTGGACAATTTCTATACCGTGCTCCGACAAGATAATATAGTCTGCTATCTGGTGAAATGTCACACGTATAAAGTAAATGTTGGGAAAAGAGAATAAGGAGGTTCCTAAAACAATGAATACTAGTACGATGTCTACTGTCATTCTCTTATCATATCGTTTTGATTTCCTCTAAAAGAAAACAGTTAAAGCTGCCTGCTCGCTCTCAGTTGCCGTTGAAAAAAACAAACATACTAATACATAAATATAAAACTAAACGCTAGAATCAAGAAAAGAAGTAAAAATCAAGGTAGGAATTTGCAAATATCGATTGAAAATGCTGGTTTTACGGCACCGCTTCACTAAATGTTTATATTGGAATTTCAAAAGCGTTTGCAACGCTTTATTATTTGGTAGCGTATAATTTCAAATCTACAGATAAACTTTACAGGAATTTACACTGGAACCTTTTTATATGACTATATGTTCTAAAAAAAAATTTTTTTCGTACAGTTTGAAGAATTTTGTTTGTTTACCAAAATCTGAGAGCGAGCAGCTTTAATGCTTCCGTAATATTACGGAAACGTCTGTTGGACACTTTAAATCTAAAGATATTCAAATGTTGCCGTCAAAAGAAGTGATATTTTTTTTTAAATTTACAACACAACAGCACACTTAATGTATGGTGTTGGGCCCAATATTCGTGGTAGGTCCAGAATTCGTGGTATTTAGACAGTTTTTTTCTGTCCCCATTGCTCTCATTGAATAAAACAACTTGAGTAAACCCAACTGTAAATAATGTTCCAGTTGATGTTTTCCGTTGATATCCGTTACGTAAATTTGGTGTTCTTATACCTTCAGCGTTGCTTCATGTACTCCAAAAGTGAGTCTGAATAGTTTTTATAATTGAAATGATTGCTTTTTTAGCTCACCTGGCTATGCCAGGGTGAGCTTTTCTGATCGATGATTGTCCGTCGTCCGTCAACATTTTGATTCAAATGACATCTCCTCTGAAACCTCTAAGCCAATGTTGATAAAACTATGCAGGAATGTTCCTTGCATGAAGCTCTACCAAAATTGTTCAAAGAATTCCATTCCATGCAGAACTCTGGTTGCTATAGCAACAAATAGGAAAAACTTTAAAAATCTTCTTCTCTGAAACCACATGGCCTAGAGCTTAGATATTGGGCATGTAGCATTGGCTAGTGGACCTCTACCAAGATTGTTCAAATTATGACCCCCGGGTCAAAATTGACCCCGCGCGGGTGGGCCCTTAGTTTTTGCATAGGAATATATAGGGAAAACTTTAAAAATCTTCTTCTCTGAAACCACAAGGCCTAGAGCTTAGATATTTGGCATGTAGCATTGGCTAGTGGACCTCTACCAATATTGTTCAAATTATGAGCCCCGGGTCAAAATTGACTTCGCCCCGGGGGTCACTTAGTTTTGCATAGGAATATATAGGAAAAACTTAAAAAATCTTCTTCTCTGAAACCACAAGGCCTAGAGCTTAGATATTTGGCATGTAGCATTGGCTAGTGGACCTCTACCAAGATTGTTCAAATCATGACCCCCGGATCAAAATTGACCCCGCACCAGGGGTCACTTAGTTTTACATAGGCTTATATAGTAAAAACTTTAAAAATCTTCTTCTCTGAAACCACAAGGCCTAGAGCTTAGATATTTGGCATGTAGCATTGGCTAGTGGACCTCTACCAATATTGTTCAAATTATGACCCCGGGTCAAAACTGACCCCGCACCGGGGGTCACTTAGTTTTGCGTAGAGTATATATAGTAAAAACTTAAAAAATCTTCTTCTCTGAAACCACAAAGCCTAGAGCTTAGATATTTGGCATGTAGCATTGGCTAGTGGACCTCTACCAAGATTGTTCAAATTATGACCCCCGGATCAAAATTGACCCCGCACCAGGGGTCACTTAGTTTTACATAGGCTTATATAGGAAAAACTTAAAAAATCTTCTTCTCTGAAACCACATGGCCTAGAGCTTAGATATTTGGCATGTAGCATTGGCTAGTGGACCTCTACCAATATTGTTCAAATTATGACCCCCGGGTCAAAATTGACCCCGCACCGGGGGTCACTTAGTTTTGCATAGGAATATATAGTAAAAACTTTAAAAATCTTCTTCTCTGAAACCACAAGGCCTAGAGCTTAGATATTTGGCATGTAGCATTGCCTAGTAGACCTCTTTAAAGTTTGTTCAAATTATGCCCCTGGGGTCAAAATTGACCTTGCCCGGGGGGGGGGATCATTTGTTTTACAAAGGCGTATATAGGAAAACTTATTTGGTATATAACATTATCTAGTGATCTTCCACCAGGCAAGTGGACTTGTACCAAGGTGAGCGATATAGGGCCATCTTGGCCCTCTTGTTAAAACAAACTGTTAATGAAAGAATATAGTTAATATGTAATCAACTGATATTGATTCACAAGACATAGCAATATAGTTTTAAACGAGATTCAGAAATATCATATGGGACACTTTTGTTGCAATGTAACTTTTTGACTTTTTGGTTGGTGTACATATCCCTGTGACGTCAAAGTTCAACACACTTTATATTTTGAAAGCTGTGTAAACAATTTGACAAGCAGCATCAATAACACAAGTCGTATGTTAAATGTTAGATGTTCTTGGTTATATTTTGACCTTAGTCGTTTCTTTGTTTAATTTTGTGTACTCCATAGTGTTATAAAGGGTTCTAATTACCACGAAAACTTGGCCAACCAGCATAACTGTTTTGAAAACTCGGTCATGACTGTAGCTCTACGAGCAAGAAAGTAGGTCAAAAGGTCATGGCAAATGTTGATATCTAGGTTAAATATTAAAAATTGTTTTCAAAAACTTTACAAATAGTTAATTTTTCGTTGCTGTAATGTCTAAACAAGAAAAATCGAAAGGTAAAAGTACAGGTCGTCTGGTAAGCGTTGAAATCTGTTTGCAGAGCATAACAAATTGTCCGGATTTTACCACTGTAACTTAAAATCAAGAAATTGATTGTGTAAGTAAACAAAGGGTGGTCAACTTTTACCCAAGATGCATAAATAGAATACACAATTCGATAGTGGCCATACACATTTTCTCTTGGTTCGCTTTCAGAGTGTAAACAGGGTTAAAACACAAGGGGCAAAAACTCTGCAAGCCTTATGTTGCACAGAATCCAATTTGATTGAGGTCTTGCAGTCATACACATTTTATTCATATTTGGTGATGCTTGCTCAAAGTTAACAATGAAGTTTCAAAAGTGTAAATAAAAGTCAAATACGGCAATATTCGGCCATATACATTGCACATTAGTTTGAATAGGATTCTTTAGAAATGAATGCGCTAATGTGTAAGCAGAAAATTGACATAGCCCGCCCTAACTGGATTAGGTTCAGTTGTCCGAGCCAAACTGGGATAAACCACAGGTGAGTGTAGCGTACCTGGGACCCAAACAGTGCATTTTAGTTAAAATACCCTAGTTACTATATATCAATAAGAAAGTAAACAACACAGTTCGCACATAGACCCTGGTTCAGCTTCAATTACTTCATATAGAATAATGCATATTTACTTTGTTTACTTTGTGTCAGAAATGTGTAAGATTTATTCGGATTGGCGAAAAATGTAAAAAAAATCGGAAACTATCAGTCGCTATTTCAAAACGATTTGCATTTTGGCCTTGAAGTAAACTTTTACGGAAATCATAAATAGTTATGCTATATATGCAATAGGTTTTAATATATATGCATTATTCTAGATGAAGGAATTAAGGCTGAAACTGGGTCGATGTGTAAACGGTGATGTTTACCTTCTTATTGATATATAGTAACTAGGCTATTTTTATCTAACGTTCACTGTTGTCCCTGCTAAGCTACACTCACCTGTGGGATAAACTAACAACTAGATTACTATATTTTAAATCTTGCTTTTGTTTTCGGTAGTTCATTTGTTAGTTTAATTACGTGTTAGTTTTCAATCTTACTAAACACTATAACAGGGTCGTATGGGATAAACAGATTGATTTCAAGTCTATGAAGGTGTATAAATAAATGTACAGGAAAAAGACCTAAGAAACCGGATTTTATAGTTTGTATTTTGTCCTCTGAAAGGTCATAAAACACAATGAGAAAATTCTTTCATTTAATGCGCATATACAGTAAAATGTCAGAAATCGTCCATACATCTAGTAATTAATGTAAAAACAACATGTTAATACAGAACATTGTTCGTCCTAACTACACAAATATCTATGATTCTAAAACGTTTAAATTGTTGAAACCGTAGTAATACAGTTTACTGAATTTGTGTTCTGACGTCACTGCTTTATCTATATCAAGGTAAAATTATCCGTGAAGTATAGCAAAAATAAGAAAATACCGACAACATTATCATGGTCATTTACATGATTCATCATTGTATGAATCTCATGTGAGGGTGCCGCTATATAATAACGAAGTGCTTCCTATAAATTCATCACAAATTGATTTACAGTAAATTCAGCATATAACGAGCGCCTTGGAACCATATTTCGCATTGGAACCATTTAAATAACTATGATCTTTTTAGCCGGAGTGTGTTATATTTGTGTAGCATTTTCATATTAATTAAAAAGTTTAAAAAAACATCGGGTCCGGAAAATGTGTTCCTTATATCCGAACATTTCGCTATATCTAGATTCGTTATATACGAAGTTGACGGTAATCAGAAAGAAAGGACTTGGAACACATGACAAAATGTTCGTTTGTAAATAATTTACAATGTTTATTTCAATTGTATAAAATTAAGTATCAAGTAAATAATTCCATGATATTTTCAGTGTTCGTTAAGTCTCGTCTTCTATACACGTTTGTATTCCACTGCAGCCACTCTAGTTTAGATGACTTTTGTAATTTAGAAGAGTTTCCAGGGTCATGTTGAAAGCCAAGTCTATCAAACATATTTTTGACGTATTCAAATGGTCTGTTATTTATGTGTGAATAGCCCTCTTGTCCTAGAAATAAAGGAAAATGTATGTATTAACGTTATTAATAATAATATATACTCAGTTGCAAAAGAAAGTGTGCACTTTTTTATCTAAAATATCTCCATTTTGATAAACGTATCTGTCGTAAATTACTAACACTACATTTATACACTACTTACATGCAAAAGTCTTTTACAAAACTTTGTGCATATACTTGGAACAATATACCTGTTAATATTCGTTTTTGTCAATCTCTGAATCCATTTAAAAATCTTTGTAAAAGCAATTATTGGTAAAATAAAATACAAGTGACAGGAAATTGTCACAAAACCAGGTTTTCGTTTTCCAGTCTGCTGGCCGAGCGCAAATGTGTTTTTAAAGTAAGTAGATATACATAATATGAAAAAGAAACAAAGGTCTTCTTCTATATATTACATGTGTAAAAAAAGCAAAGGGCCATAATTCAGGCAAAATTGATCAAAACACAAAACCCAGACAATATGCACGTGGGCACTTGATGACAACAGTTGTGTGAGAGTTGGATTTAAATATCTTGAGAAATGTAGGAGGAAGTGGGCACGTGACAGTATTCTTCTATATATAACATATGTGGAAAAAAAGCAAAGGGCCATAATTCAGGCAAAAATTATAAAAAAAAAAAAAAAAACAAAAAAACTTGCTCTGTGTGGGGTTTGAACCGCTGGTCTCATGAGAAATTTTGTCATCTTACTGTAACAGAATACTCCAAAGTATACAGGACTGGTAATCTATTCTAAAAATAGACAGTAATAACAGAGTATTGTCCCTTTTATAATAACAGAGTATTCTCCCTTTTATATATACTTAAATAAGGAGACACAAAATTGCTAACGGACGGACGGACGGACGACCAGGGGAAGAACATTATATATTCAAAATTCTTTAGTTCACAATTATAGTTCTGTGAAAGTTTGGTTGAAATCCCTTGAGAAATGTAGGAGTTGCACACAGAAGAGTATTTCTCTATATATATTACATTATGTGGAAAAAAAACAAAGGCCCATAATTCTGTCAAAAATGATCAAATCACAAAACCCCGACAATATGCGCCAGGGCACTTGGTGACAATAATTCTGTGAAAGTTTGGTTGAAATCCCTTGAGAAGTGTAGAAGGAGTTGCGCACAGAAGAATTACATATGTGAAAAAAAACAAAGGGCCATTATTCTGTCAAAAATGCCCAAATCACAAAACCCGGACAATATGCGCCAGGGCACTTCATGACAATACGTCTGTGAAAGTTTGGTTGAAATCCGTTGAGAAATGTAGGAGGAGTTGCGCACAGAAGAATTACATGTGAAAAAAACAAAGGGCCATAATTCTGTCAAAAATGACCAAATCACAAAACCCGGACAATATGCGCCAGGGCACTTCATGACAATACTTCTGTGAAAGTTTGGTTGAAATCCGTTGAGAAATGTAGGAGGAGTTGCGCACAGAAGAAATTGTTTACGCCCCCCCCCCGCCGACATACCCCAATCTAATAACCAGGATTTTTCCTTCGGAAAACCTGGTTAAAAAAATTAAAGAACCGTATACTAGAATAAAATGTGTTTATTGTATAAAGTAAGGTGTGGAATATATTCTACAGTAAACATGTACAGTCAAACCTTTAAACTAATGTCACTCGCTGAATGAAAAAAAAGCGGTTATTACATGTTTCGTTTTATAGTAATAGTACATTATTTTTCTATTTTCCTTTTAGTGCTCTTTGTTCAATGAATGATTGTCTAATTTGTGATAATACTGTTTTTGTTCATGGATGAATGTTTAAATACATCCTCGGTAACCCAGGCTATTCATTACCCAATTGAGTACCCTGGGCAAATTGACTGAAGAAATCTCGTACTCATGAATAATTAATGAGGTAAATTCAAGCCTTTCGATTGGTTTCTTGATATTTTTCTCAAGATTAACTATCCAATGAAATCGCGGCTCTCAAACCGCGCTAGGGGAAACATTAAAACTGGCAACCTCCATGTTTGTCAGCGATGTAGTGTTAAACAGATTTTGTGCATCACTCGTCTCGGATTGCAGATTTCTATATGATCGTCCCTTAATCAGGACAAAACAAATCAATCATTTTTTTCAACGTTCTGCATGGCGGTCATTATTTGAGGATACTCTTCATTGTGGAGGTGCTCTTATTTTTGTAAGCATCGATTTCATTGGATGAAAAATAGTCATGAATATTCATGCATTACGAAGTTTTGCCAGTCTATTTTCCCACGGTATATGACGGAGAGAAGCGGCAGGAATTAATCGTGGGTTCCAACGATGGTTTAAATATGGTTGTCATGAATACGTTAATTTATTATCTAGGATTTTTTTTAAAGAAGGCCATGTTTTAACTAATGTATGTTAAAGAGGCACTCCCTACATCTAGCAGACATAGATTATGTGTTCAATGAACGTCAAATGATAAATAAATACAATTTCAAAGAAGAATCTATGGCAAAAAATGCCTCATTTTACCAAAATTAATCAATATAGAGGCTAACTGTAACCTATGCATCCACCCATTAATTGTACAACAACTCTACATTGATTATTGAATGGTTTACGGTACTGCAGTATATTTTAAACCGCTGATTTAATCGATAATGACTGGGAATGCATAGGTTCTTCTTTTCACAGTTTAATCTAAAATTAATTTCGTTTTACCCCCACTGAAGAAATACTGACCAGTTTTAAAGGTACCCTTTAGGTTTGTTTGCTAGTATTTACGTACCTTTATTTTTGTTCTATGTTCAAAAAAGTATTACAAGCAATGTAGAACTACAAAACATGTATTATAATTCTACAAGCCAAACATGTGTAACAAAAGGTATGCAATAATGCCAAAAACTAGGGTATACAATTTGCTTAATTTTGTACGAAGACATATCACACACGTAAATATACACGCCTGTAGCAAAAGATTCGGAGTAGGGGCATCACTATTGATTATAAAACTTTTATAAGTAGTATATGAACTGAAATATAAGAAAAAATGAAAATGTTTACCATCTACTTTTTGAGATACTGAACTTTAAGAAATGAGCACGGTCAATTTTTATATTTTCAAGTAACTGTACAGCTTGATAAAATTAAGGAAAATTAAGATTCAGTTCTCGAATCTTGTAAAATGGCATAATTTTTCATATTATTCAATTTGATAACTAAAATATAAAAAATAATGTAAAAAAAATTGGCTCCTTTGTGGATCGAACTCAGGGCCTCTTGATCTCAAAGCAGACGCTCTAACCACTGCGCCACAATACAAAATAGGTACAACTATAAAATCCAAAGTATTCCAAATGGTCATTAAACAGGAAGTACTCATTACTCATCCACTACAAAGAAATTATTCATTACATGATCAAGCAGTATGTACGACATTTTAAAGTGATTAAAATCGCATTCCTCGTCAGCTGACGTTGATTTTCATTTACGTATTTAAATTACGAAAATTCTATTATTTAAATTATCGATGTATTTAAACTGTGTCGCGCTTCAGATCTAGTATTTTACATTTTTCTTATCTTTATTTAAACAAATACATAAATTTTATGCAATTCTTGAAAAACATATTTTTCATCTAAGCCATGCTTACGTCATGACAGTTATTGTCAAGTCTTACCAAGTTTAGCCCAGCTGATTACAACTCCTTCTTTGGCGTGCCTTACGATATTATCAACATATATACTCTCGTATTCTTTTGGGATATGTTCCGCTACTTCCAAACTCATCACCCAATCATATAGCGGTAAACCATACTGTGGGAGTGTCAAGTCAAGATATTTTACACGCCCCTCGCTTGTCTTCTCACTGAATGGGGCGCCGTCAAAGGCATCATATCCTTTGAGGAGACCCGTATCCAATAGCAACTGCTTGTAACGTCCAGGGCCGTCTCCAAATGAAGCTACATGTTTGCCTGGAAAATGCCACAATATGGTATAAGGAAGTACCTACCGTATTTAGAATCGTGAAGTTAAATGATCTATTTTATACTTTAGGTGATACCTATTTAGTATTTTTCAGTTGTTTTACATTTTGATTATCTGTACAAAATATGTAAACATTAATATAATTTTGAAAACCTTTTAAAGGTACTAACAGTTGTGTTCATATTTTATATAAAAAAGAAATAGATTAGTGATGTCAATGAAATTCTAACGCGTTATCAGTATTTGTCAACGAATCGAACAGATGTGGGTAAATCATTATATGGATATACCGATAAGGCCACACCAAATTGATAAGTTGGTCATCGGGATGTTTTTTTAAACCTTGGAGGCGGCGAGCGAAAATATAATTTTAATATTTTTTTGTGTTTTGAGGAAATTTTGGAGCGAGCGAAGAGCGAAGAAATATACATATCCTTTCTGTTCACATTTAATAGCAAATGTTAAACTTTATGTTTCATATTAGCTTGTATGACAACATATTTTCAAATTTTCTTATATATGATAAGCAATACAAGTAAATTTATTATTTTCCCTGAGATACAGTAAATGTTGTTTTTTCATACACATAGTGTGTTTCAGTAACTGTAAAATATTTTTTCCAGTAAAATCTTTTTCTCCATGATTGTATTTATTTTTATGAATAAACCTAAGTTGAGGCCACAAGTAATTAAGTTGAGGCCACAACTTATTAAGTTGAGGCCACAACTTACTAACTTGTGGCCACAACTTATTAACTTGTGGCCACAACTTATTAAGTTGAGGCCACAACTTACTAACTTGTGGCCACAACTTAATAACTTGTGGCCACAACTTATTAAATTGAGGCCACGACTTAGTTTAGCCAATCAAAACGGCTGTTTCATCTTTGCCGCTTTATGGTAATTACACAGTTAGCACCCCTGATTCAAAAACGCCATTTGTACTCACGTGTTACATTTCAACAGATCAGCCGACACTATCAATGTTATGCAGCCATGGAGGCTATAGCACAATTTTTGACACGGCGAGGCGTTGAGCGTGAGGTGATGAACAGAATGTCGGAGGAAAAGGTTACCATAAAGCGGCAAAGATGAAACGGCCGTTTTGATTGGCTAAACTAAGTCGTGGCCTCAATTTAATAAGTTGTGGCCACAAGTTATTAAGTTGTGGCCTCAATTTAATAAGTTGTGGCCACAAGTTAGTAAGTTGTGGCCACAAGATAAGTTGTGGCCTCAACTAATAAGTTGTGGCCACAGGTAGTAAGTTGTGGCCTCAACTTAATAAGTTGTGGCCTCAACTTAATTACTTGTGGCCTCAACTTAATAAGTTGTGGCCACAAGTTAGTAAGTTGTGGCCACAAGATAGTAAGTTGTGGCCACAAGTTAACAGGTTGTGGCCACAAGTTAGTAAGTTGTGGCCTCAACTTAATAAGTTGTGGCCTCAACTTAGTAAGTTGTGGCCACAATATAAATAAAGTGTTGCGGATGTCACCTCTGTCCCACCGTAGAAGGGTATTAAAGTCCACTCTTCAACAAGTTAAACTGGAAAGTCTAAGGTATGAAACTTTTTTTAAAAAAAAAAAGGGAGAGACCAAATCTAGTGTTTGGCCAGCCTTGCAAATAATTCGTTTTCCATAAAAGGCATTCAGAGACCATCACTAGTATATACATCTTTATCGCCTCCGTAGGTACGAATATTTACATACAATTGCAAGCATTCAAAATTACATTAGATTAAAACAAACATTCATTCTCAACACAATATATACATTACAAAAAATTCTCATAGGAGTGGCTGTGTTTCCTATATAAACATATAGGGAATGTGTTGAATTCTATTTTACACGTTTATCCGTGGACAACGTGCCGCGAAGTGACATAATAACATGACGTATGTTAACAATAGTGTCCATTGGCATTTTGCGATTTGAAGTAACATTGATGTACTGCTACGAGTTGAAAATAGTTTGGGATAGTTTTCAAAGGAAATGACGTGTTAGAATCAAAATAATAGGTACGTGCCAATATTTTATTGTTAAATAAAATACAGTAAGTTGTTCAAATGCGAAAAAATTATGCACTTGTGACTTAATTACTTTGCATTCTTACTCCGGACTGTATTTTATTCAACGACAAAATACAGGGACACATTTATTATTTCTTAAATAAAGATATCATAAAAAAAATCAACAACAATAAAAGCTTTTAACATTCACATAAACATTGTTATCAGCGAAAGCGAAAAGTAACATATGTTAGAATGTCAAAAAATGCTCAGCATTTGTACTAGATCAAATAACTTTAGCAAATATAGTAATTCTTCATGGAAGAGATTGTTCACATACATGTACCTTCTTCGGTACAGCAAGGTTAACACAGCCTTAAGCAAAATCTGAAAAGTTGGGTAATGGTTAACATTTAAAACTGTTATCTGAATAAATGTATTTTTGTATTCAACATTTCTTTTGCCAGTCTAACTGTACATGAACATTTTTTTTTGCTAATCCTGCCACTATGAAACACAAGAAATGTCTATTTATTACACAAAATATCCCTTAGAATGTGTCTACTAAGATAGGAAGCATACTGCAACCAGTCATTGAAAACATAGAATTCACATAAGCCAACTGATGACCTGCATGCACAACTAAAAGATACTGAAATAGGGACTCTAAATACTTTATAACCATTAGTATGTTGTTTAAGTAAGTCAGGAGCTCCATAACAAACAATGTAAGGACAGTCACAATCATTTTTAGAAAAGATATAAAAATCAACAGCCATATATGGAGTTTCACCTCATCTGTCAATGGAATAACCACAAATTTGCAAAGATGAACCAATCGCTGTCGCTGTTGACCTGAAATTTTTGAAAATATTGTTTTAAAACAAGCACAAACAGTATGTTTCATTTTTTATTATTTATCATCATTGCTAACTTTTAATAAAGCAACATGAGTGGAGAATCTGTATCATACTAAAACGTTTTTTAAATGTCAACCTTGGTGCACAGTAGTTTCAATATGACAAAACTTGAACTGGATTTGTATCATATTATCATAATCTAAAACACAGCACTTCTTTATCATCTCCAGTTCAGAATCACATGATTGACTAGGGCCTTTGATAAATAAGGCAGAAATAATTCAGCATAATTTACAGTTTTTCTTAAAAAACTATAAGCATAGCCTTATTTAGTTACTAATTTGAAGAGCTCTGGAAAAAAACCTCCAATTGGACATCAAAAATGTTGAAGTCCTAGCCTTTCCAAATGCATGTACGTTACATGCATCATTGACTGTTCAACAATGAGATCACAAAATATTTGTTCAGATAATCTGTCATTGTTATCAGTATTGTTTCTGAGATAAGACGTCCAATTTAAAAGCTAATTAATGTATTTACCCTTGTGTTTCTTTTGCTTTGGTGCATTTGTACTGCCTTGGTTTTCCCTTTTTTTCAAGTTGTCTTGTCTTTACTTGCTGCTTCTTTCTTTTTACTATCACCTAATTAAATAAATTTGAAAAAAATAATTTTCTGTTCAAGATAGGGAAGTATAAAATGTATTATAATTTCAACTAAGCTATATTTACTAACTTTTATAGCTTATCTGTATGTGGTGACCTTCCAACAACAGGTATCCTTAACAAAACTGAGTTTGGTTTTACTCTATTATTCTGACTTTATCTCAGTAATGCATGAAAGGGGCCAACAAACTAACTGATCCGACCTAGATGCCCAGAATTAATCTGATTGCTTTTATCCTAGTAACCATTAACACCTTAATTCTATAACAATGTATAAAACAAGAAGTTCTTAAAAAAAAAATCACGTGAAACAATATGCCACCCAAATTAATACCCTTAACCAAAAGAATATTGTAGAATATTGGCTATATCAAACAAGAGGGCCATGATGGCCCTGTATCGCTCACCTGTCTACCATTGGCAAAAATAAAAAGGTTATTAATAGCAGAAAGGATCAATTTTTACCTTTGGCTCATGATATCCTCTTAAAAAGCCTATGTAAAATCAAAAGACCCCCCCCCCCCAGGCAGGGTTAATTTTGACCCTGAGGTCAGGATTTGAACAATCTTGGTAGAGAGTCAATTATTGCCACATGCTGAATATCTAAGCTCTAGGCCTCATTATTTTGCTGTCTGATCATGATCTGCACTGTTGGCTATTCAATTTTTTGCTGTCTGATCATGATCTGCACTGTAAGCTATTCATTGTATGTTGGCTGGTCATGACCTGCACTGTCAGCTTTTTATTTTTTGCTGTCTGATCATGATCTGCACTGTTTGCTATGCATTATTTAGCTGGCTGATCATGATCTGCACTTTCATAATTTAGCTGTCTGATCATGATCTGCACTTTCATTATTTTGCTGTCTGATGATGATCTGCACTTTCTGACAAATTTCAAGGATATCTGGGCTGAAAATGTAACATCTAGAGTGTTAACAAGGTTTTTCCATATTTGGGCTGTGACCTAGTTTTTGACCCCAGATGACCCATATTCGAACTTGGGCTAGAAATCAACTTAACAACCTTTCTGACAAATTTCCAGGATATTTGGGCTGAAAATGTTACCTCTAGAGTGTTAACAAGGTTTTTCCATATTTGGGCTGTGTGACCTAGTTTTTGACCCCAGGTGACCCATATTAAAACTTGAGCTAGAAATCATAGAAACAACCTTTCTGACAAATTGCCAGGATATTTGGACTGAAACAGTAGCCTCTAGAGCCTTAACAAGATTTTTCTATTTTTGGGCTCTGTGACCTAGTTTTTGACCCCAGATGACCCATATTCGAACTCGTCCGAGTAATTACTGGGACAAACATCCTGACCAAGTTTCGTGACAACTGAGGAAAAAATGTGACCACTAGAGTGTTAACGAACTAAATGTGGACGGACGACGGACATTCATCGATCCTAATAGCTCACCCTGAGCCAGCTCAGGTGAGCTAAAAAGTTAAAAGAAAACAAAATTATTTGTTCACAGAAATAAAATTGATATAATTCAACAATAAGACTACTGGTAGCGTAATGGTTTCATCACACGGTACTTCCATGAATGACACTTAAATAAACAGAGGTCTATGTTAGCTAATATATCATTTCAAAAAGAAAATAACAACAAACCTGTTGGACTCTTGTCTCTTTGCCAATGATGTTTTGTATGTGGTCAGGAATATCTGTGTTTACAGTATTTGCTTGTTCATCGATTTGTTGTGGCAATTCGTCCAATATCCAATTTGTTTTTGGTATTTTCCTACAATCGTCTTTTATACTTGCATAAAATTTCTCCCAAAATTCAACAGCATGTGGATTTTTAAATAATGTTTGCAATTTTTTTATTTGTTTCAGGTTTTTTTCAAAATCTATTTTACTGTAGTCTGGTTTTACGTTTTTAGGTATACCCTTTGGTTTACTAGCCAAAATATTCTCTTCAACAGATATCCAGTCTAAGTAATGGGGTCCTTTATAAAACATCCTCACTGACTCCTGGTGTTTTTCAAATTTATAGTGTAATGGGAAAGATATTTTGGACACATCAGCTAAATAGGGTTCCATCCATGCCTTAACATCATAAATCTGACCGATTTCTTCTGGCTGCGGTAGAATATTTATAAGTTCTGGCAGAGTCTCAACATCAAAACCTTTCATTAGCTGTGACACCTTGCTGAAAGCTGCATCAATATCTTCATGAGTGTGGCCAACATAGAGAAAGGAGAGATGCACCTGCAAAAAAAAAGGATATTTTGAAAATCAGTTTGATCCCTGTTGTAATTATTGTCATTAACATACATGTTATATCGGATGTCAAATGGAAGAAAAACATGTAAAGTATCCAATTCTCTGAATAAACTCAGCTAAAATTATAACTCGCAATCAGCGAGTTAAATGTCAGAATTTGTCTACAATATTTCTGAACAGTTTGTATTTCATTGAACTAGGATGTGGATCTAGTTGAACATAGTCTTCAATTTTACCCAATCACCAGAGCACAAAGTGTTCATGCTGAGCTATTGTGATTGGTCCACTGTCCAAATGAAAACCTAAATTAGGTCAAAAGATCCACATTGAGCCTGTTGTGGTCAGCATTTCAAGCGACTGATTGTATCATAATTTAAAAACTTAAACATGGCTCAGTGATGTTTGCAACGTTGTTATACCATTTGAATTGCCACCAAAACTGATGTTCATAGAGGTCCTTTATATAATTATAAGTACATTTCACTGATGAAATTTTTATCAATGCTATATTCATAGAAATGACAGGGATTATTTTCAACCAGTTAAAACTTCTTCGTCATTCATTAAACTTACTTATTATTAATAACTTTACTTATCTAATACTATATACATTGTACTTAACTATTTTGGAAGAGAGTTTCATAATAAACTTCAATCTTTATTATGTATGATCTTTATAAGCATTCAATATTATGCAACTATTTATACTTAAACTTACCTCACGAAAAATGTTTTGATCAACCAACAATTCCAGGAAGGCCAACACATATTTATTTTTATTTTCCCTTCCACAATTGTCTGCCTGAACATAAAGAACTGGTGGTAATGTGTTGTCCTGAAATGTAAAGGGCATTAAAGGTATAAGCTTGAGTAAATTTGAATTAAAATTCTTGAAGGTTAATGAAAAGATAAACAATAGTATGAAAATAAACTAGAACTATTAATGAAGGTGATGAATACCCCCACACCCCCATCCCACACATCCCACTGACACAGAAATAATTTATGTAACATTTGATGCTTTAATTATTGGACCTTCACAACTTAAAGCATGTCTCTAGCAATATTTGTGCTAGCTATGTTTACTTGTCTGTCACAGTGGACCTTGATTTTGTCTTCTCAGGAAAGATATGGGGATTTTCATTGTTACAAGGTTTTAAAGCATCAGGATTTGTTAAACTTAAATTTGAAAAGAATGCGCCAGGAATAAAAAATGTGTGAACTATCAACATATTTTGACAGCAGCATATTTACTGTTTCCAGTTTTAATCTGAAAAAGTTTTGATACTCACATTGCTATCTGCAGCTCTTTTCAAGGCTTTTAGCAGCACATTTATGGTTAAATTTGGATCATGAGGGTATTCATTTACATCCACGTAGGTATGAAATCCACCAACACCATGATTAATAACACCAGTCACTCTGGTCTTTAGTAAATCCGATGGGTTCACATCCTAAAAGACAAAGTTAAAATTAATTAACAAAAATAGAGTTGTATCAATCATGTGCAAGATTCAAATTTAACTGCCAAATATTCTGTGCTTTCACTACTGTAGGTATAATTTACTAGCAGATTTTTGCACAATTAGCACTGATTAAAGTCCCACTTATTTATGTTGACACGAACATATGAAAAATTATGCTGCATAATTCAGACACTCATGGGGAGGTCTGAGGGATTTTCTGAAGGACATGGTAACTGACATTTCACTACATTGGAATTGCGTTTTGTCCGAACTGACCGACAATCAATAAAAGTAAACAGTAACAGTAAAAAGGCATGGAGAATAGTGCTTAACAAACTACAAGGAATCAAGTTAAATTGTTAAGCACACATTACCGTGCACAGTTTAACCACCAAAGGATGAATTAATCAGCTGGACACATTTTACTATTGGAACTATAACAGGATATATTTTTCGGCATTGGTTATATTGGAAAACAATACTGGGAGAAACTATTAGGTATTGGTTGTGTGTTGGAATGGGCATAGGGCAATATAAGAATTTGTATTTAAATGTTTGTTAAACAATCTTACCTTTGATATCCTTCCAGAAAAATGGGGAAGATTTGTTTTTGCTGAAAAATCAACAAAAAAATATGCTTAAGAAAACAAAATGCCTACAACATTAAATGTTTTCTTTGTCAACTGCTGCTGACACTAGAGAATTTTATCCATATAACTTGACCTTAACCCTGGCTCTTAAAATTCTGTTCAATCAGTTTCTGATCAATATTTCTTTGAATCACATCATGTAAAAATTAAGCTGACATACTAAATTGTCAATATTGTATTAAACTATTCCAATGTACTAATACATATTTAAATTACCACAATTCCACGATGTTCTGATCTAATGACCCTTTTACACTTTCCACTTGACAAAAAATGGAATAAAAAATCTGCAACATATTATTTTTAACAAGTCAGTAGGGCAGCGCTTGACTTTTTTAGTGCTTGCCAATAAAACAAAACTTTGACAGTTAATGTGTAAAAACAAGGGCTGAAAGTTAATAACCTTTCAACTGCCAATGAAATGACATCTGGAATGTATAACTCTTTTTGTTTGAAAACATACTTTTAAATTGGAAATTAATAACAGCCTGAGAAAGGTCAATAAAATGCTGTCATGTTTTCTGTCTATCTGAATGGTTATAAAATATTAGTACAAAAATAGTTTAAATATGTTGTTACCCTCAAACTAAAGGTAATTTTGAGTGTAGGGTAATTAAACCATCATGATCAGTGAACATAGCCACTATTTTGAGCAACATAAATTTGTTAAGAAAAACAAGGATCAACTTTGTTTTCTTCATGCACATGTCAACGCATATACTTTATCATTACTGAGGAAAAATGTGTAAGCGGTCAATTAGCTCAGGACAGCATTAACCCTGTGTGTGAAGGGTATGGGGCTCACATCCTCGTCTGACTAAGGATAAATATTTTTGTCACCCTTCTCTTCCTACATAAAGGAATTTTGTAACAAGATCTAGCTACCCATCATTTTTATATATGTGACATGTCACCATCTTTTTTAAAGTTAATTCGTGTTTTCTCTTTTGTCTTCTCAATATTTTGCCAAGCTGACCAGTGTGAGTCTCTATGTTTCTGAATCTTAAATCACTAGCATATCAAAAGTGTAAATGTTATTTGTGGATTTCACACAATATTCTAAGTGAGTTTTAACTACAATGTACCTTGATCCATTCCATCTACTATAAGTGACATGGATTTCAATGGACACTTCCTGCTTGCATCTCGTTTGCCATAATAATACCTCCTTTCCATGCTGAAAATATAACATGACCATAAAAGTACTGTGAATGTCCATTACTTATTAAACTGTTCGATACATTTGATACAATAAACATGAAAACCTAAGAATGCATACAAATTTTCTGCTGTATGTCTGAGGACCGGTAAAGTCTTCTACCCACAAACACAGGAATTAGGTTCAACTTTCATTTCTATAGCAACCAAAGATGACCAAAATTAAAAAAACTTAACATTAATTTGCCTTCTTTCGCAAGACCGATTAAAATGTTTTGAAGAAGCATATTATCTAGGTTTATTAATCTAACATCTACATGTACAAAAGGGCGGACAAGAAATATTGCAATGCAATTAAAATGTTGTGAAACTATTAGATATGTTTGCTTTCATCAAGAAATTAAAAATCATACAGCACTTAAAGGGCAGAAGTATTTTAGTTGGAGACACTTTTTGTCGCATACCCTGTCTGTATTTGGTAGCTAGTTGCAAAGCTAGGGTATACATTTCAAAATAAGTTGAACTTCTTGGAAAGTAACATGAGGACATCATATTTAGACCACAAGCCATAGTGAAGCAAAGTTATAGTGTATAGAAGCATGAATGGCTGACATTCACAGATCAATTCAAAGCAACATTACATTAAAATAATTATTTATAGTATGTTCCAGATCTATCATAATTCTGATCTTTTACCACAGTAAGATTAATGGAATATACTTCTATTAAATTTTAAACTTCATTACTATAACTTAGTTATCGAACTGTACTTACTGCTGCCTTTCATGATGTTCATCTTTAAGTTGACTATACATAGCCTTTGTCTCATAATCCACTGCATTTTCTCGATGCTTCTCTAATAGTGTACATGTTGCACACTTTGAAAATGAGTTGGTCTGGAAGGAAAATGTTTTTCTTTGATAGTATACTATGGTACATATCTGAATAACAAAGTCCATTGGTTAGAAGCGGATGCCAATGCTTATATATGTTTTGGATGTAAAGTCAGGGCTTCCACTAAGTTTCAAATTAAGGAAGTCCTGACTCCAAGGCAACTGGATTTGGAAGTCCCTGTGAAAATTTTATGGAGTCCCCAGTACGCGAACCTATTGGACAACGTGGGACAACATCATTTCATCATCATCAATCACCATCATCATCATCATCATCAAATACCTTACTTAATGTTAAAAAAATGAAAATGAAGAACCTGTCTGTAAAATAAACTTTCATTTTGACCAAAGATCTGAATTATTCCATGCATAAGATAACAGTTTAAGTACTTAATACATTTATAAAGCAACATTATCATTATAATTTTTATTGTAGTTTATTTGGCCCTATTCCTCTCCAAAATTAATATATATGTTTCCCCATTTTTTACCAAAAAATCCCCTCAGAAAGTCAAAATGTTGAAAAAAATCTTTACTTTATTTAAGAGTTGGCCAAAACTGTTTAAAAACGTAAGTTTTCATAAATTCAAACGCTTCAGAATTATTTCTTTCAACTATCTGATACCTTACATGTGAATAGTCAGCCGAATATCGCCGATTTTTCGTTTGTCACATATTTTCGCGACCCCGATTTTTTTTTTTCAATGAAAACTTAAAAAGAATGATAATTGGCAAAAGAATAATGTCATTAACATACTTGATAGATTATGTTCTTTATTACATTTTACACTGTATTTTATTCATTTTCTAAAAATTTCCCTCCGAAAAGGCACCGCCACCTTTCACCTCAGACTGAAAAAAAAACACTGTTTGATAACACATCTTTTCAACCTTAAAGTGTTTGGGGGTTTTTTTTGGGGGGGAGGGCGGATTCTGTGCTTTCAGTCTCCTCATTACGCTTTCGTTTGTTAGATTCGGCGCCGAAACGACGAAATGAAGCAAAGTACGTTGAACCATATCAGCAGACAAGCACAATATGACGATTTTTTTCAATCCATTTTAGACCAAAACTTGCATTTACTCATTTACTTGAACACCTGCATTACCGACGAGACATTAAAATCAAGTTCTAAAATCGCCGATTCACAGTTTTGAAAGGACGTCCATTTTCGGCAATAGAGTAGACCAAATTACCGCTAGATGTTGGGAATTTCAAACAACACCGTGTCATATTAATTGTTTACACTTGCCGGTAATTGAAGTAAAATTATGCCGTCACAAGATGTTGTTAATTGGCCCTAATTATCGCATCATTTCAAAATAACCTGACAAACACGGCATCTGTCAATCATTGCCCACGATAATTGCTGGGGGGCGGAGTTTACGTCGTTCCAGAGCGAATCGAATACTGCCGATTGTGAGCGCATAGCGTGACTAATTACGCGTGGGCGGTCCCGAATTAGAGAAAATGTTTCATTTTTATTTTGTTTGGACGCTATGGGTCGGCGATTTTGTCGTCCTCGGAAATTTAAGGAAGTCAAGCGTACGCCGGGGGTCTTGTGTATTGGCGTACTGGTCCAATTTTATGGCGTATTTTACGGCCGGACGCCGCTTAACGGAAGCCCTGTAAAGTTGTTCCATGTCATCTTGTGCTATCAATAACTTTGGCTAGTATTAAAGTTATAAATAGTAAATTATGTGTAAAGGTCAAAGCCATATGAAGACTAAGGTAATAATTCAGTAAATCGATGGTGTCAATATATACAAAGATGTTGTGAATTTCGAGTAAATCATGATTAGGTGCATTTAAGTATCACATTTAGGTCAAAGTCACAATTTCATACATCAGTGTGACCATCTTGTCCAAAGAAATTATGTAAACGAATTGATCATTTATTTCACAATCCCTGATCATGCTTAAGGTTAGTATATATATACATGAAATTTATAAGTTTTTTTATGCACTTATAACAACTGAATACAAATAACAATAATAACATCTTAATAACTCAAATCATAATTAAATTTTGTTGAAACTATTAATTGTTACCTGTTTAATTTTCAACTGTGGAAAGTCAGCTTTCCAAATTTTGAAGAATTGGGACTTGCTGACTGGATTTTCAACTTCAGTAAGGTAGCTTTTATATACGGACAGTTTTCTGAATTTGTACGGTAACTTCACATCTCCACTGTTTGGCATTCTGTCACCATAAAATGATGCGTTGTCTTCTAACCAATTTATTGCAACTAATGAGTTCTCATTCACTTTTCTTGGGCATCTTCCTGGTGAATTTTCCTGGTCTTCTTTACAAGCTTTAATTGCACTTGTCAAAGCATTTTTATTAATTCTAAACACATGAAGAAATGCTCTGGAGCAAACATCCAAGTGATCATCAATGTTTATAAATCTATGTTTACCTTTTAAATATGAACGTTTGACATAAAGCTTAAGTAGATGTTGTCTTACTGTAATAGACTGTGACCAATATGATAGTCGAAGATTTTTCATAGTTATATATGACACTTTTTTCATACAAATCTGTCCACAAAGGCACTTTTGTCTCATTGAACTTTGAATATGTTCTGGTTCCAATGCCTTTAACTTCAGCTTCTTGGCTCCTTGCACCTCCTCTGAAAGCATGAATTTATGTATCATAAAAATGTTTTAAAAGTTTTATTGTTTCAAATTATTATCCCAAAACTAAATAATCTTCAAAACATAAATAATATTAACTTTGAAAGTATCATAACTTAACTTAAAAGTATCAGCTATGCAGTTCCAAAAGAAAGTGTGCACTTCCTAATTTTAAATACTTCTATATTTAGCAGACGTATCGGCTTCAATTTTCGCACACTATATCTCATGTGTATTTGTCATAGATCGATTGCAAAATCTAAAATGTTCTCCATATTGTACGTAAACAGATCTCAATTTTGGTACCGAATATATAGGCTTTCAGAAAAGAAGTCATGAAAAATCAAACAAAGTGCACACTTTCTTTTGGAACTGAGTGTATGTAGAGTTGTTTTTGAACAATAAATGGGTGTATACGATTTGTTACAGAAAGCCTCTATATTGATGAATTGTCAAAAATTGAGTCATTTTGCACCATATAGGTTCTTCTTTGAAATTGTATTTAGTTATCATTTAACATTCATTGAACACGATCATAATCTATGTTAAATTTTCAAGAATATAACCTGCTAGATGTAGGGAGTGCCCCTTTAAGCCCCTTCATCAAATTATGCACAGAACTGCATAATTATTATTTCCATATTCGTCTTAACAAAGTTCATGAATCTTACAACAAAAAACCTTTCAATTTCAACTTTATGATGAATTAAATCATATTTTATCTTTGAAGAGTTAAGAGGATAATGTCCACCTTTACAACATACACATTAAATGAAGGGCTAATGTCTGCATGTACAAAATTGTGCTAAGGGAATAATGTCCTTTTCATGTTTATTACTTTGACTGGTATCAGACAAGCAAGTTGTTTGAAACTGCAGAACTTTCAAATGGAAAAAGTATGGTCATTTTTTAAATGAAATGATGATTCTTTGTTGGAATCATGCTCTTTACAAAAAAAAGTTAACATTGATTTTGCACTTCAAGAGATTGATGAAATACCTGCCCTTATATATGATGCAATGTTTTATTTACAGATCATGTCCATATGTTACAGTATTTAAATTAAGCAAATTTGTTCAAGTACTTTCTAAGCTGGTGAAAGTGGCAAAATAGAAGTAAATCTGTTGAACTAAAAGTTAACACTTACTACATAAATATGTGTTAAGCTGTTTTGCTGGTTTTTGTTTAGCCATGACACGATCAAATTGGAGTTCTCTTTGGGCTTTTAAAGGTGTGCTGGACATCCGTGGACCTCTAATATTGTCTTTCAATTCTGTAAGCCACTCTGCTTCTTCCTCGAATCTCATAAATGACTTATCAGGAGTGTATGATTTCGCAGCAAATGACTGATTGGCAGGAGAACATATTAGGGATGTCCCTAGATCATTTTTACTGTGCATTTCTGGCTGACACAACAGTGAGGATCCCAGATCATCCTTTTGCGACTGTTTAGAGGGTGTCACCTGAAGTGAGGTACCCAAGGTATCATCTTCTTTGAAGGAAAGTCTTTCAGGAGACTGCAGAAGAGAGGAACCTAACATATCTTCTGCTGATAATGTACCATGTGACTGGTTCAGAAGCCAGTCAGGCTGTGACGTAACTTGGTTTATCTATAAATAAAAGATCAACATTAAGAAAATATATAACAAAACAAAGAGCTTTAAATTAGCAATCACAAACAAAGCTTTTCATAAATCAGCCCCTGTGTATTTATCAAACCTACTCATTAATGATAAATATGCAACTCCAAATTATAATCTTCGTTCCTAAAACAAAAACAATTTTCCTCATCCAATTTAATTAAATCGCGTTATGAAATACAATTTTCTTAAATTCTGCTATGGTTTTCTGGAATGAAATCCCGGTTCAAATCTTACCTTTGATTAATTATACACGTTTCGCACTACAGAATTTTCTTAGAAAACAACCATGAGTACATGTATAACCATGATTAATTATAAAAAGAATGGTTGTATGAAGTAATCAAGGCAACTTGCTCACAGCGTTAATTCTTCTTAAAATATTTGATAGGTACATTGTATATATACCTTTGTTTAAATGTTTTGAAAATGCTTGATTTTGTGTAAATGTATTCATTTATCATATGTTGACGGACGCAAGTGAGATATGCTGTATATATTGTTTATTGTGTAACCGTCGTGAAATAAAGCATATTGAATTGAAGTGAATTTAAAACGCTGATGTCTAAGAAAGTACATTACTGGCTTCAAATTCTCAAATTTGGTTACCAATGTTTTTTATTCAAGAAGTTAAAGCAATTAATTAGCAAGTTCAGTAGATTACAGTTTTAATCCTGCCCCATGGGGGTTCTGTGGACACCTGGTACTTTATGACATACAGTACTCAAAAATAAATCACCAACTGACTGTGTTGTTTTAGGGAAGTGAGGTTATGTAATATGTAATATACAAGTCTACGAAAGGATATGAATCATAAGTCCAGACAGAATGCCAGAAAACAAGCATGTTGCAACAGAATTTCAGTTCTAATTTCTACATACAGTAGTTGCATAAAAAAGTTTCGTCACTTTTATTTCCATTCCACAGTCTCTAATATAGTATTTAATTGGTAATACGTGTACCCTTTATATATTACATTACAAATATGATTTTGGCAGAACTTAAAATATAAAACTGATGTTGATTTTTTTTTTAAATTCAAAGCGTTTCAATTAATGGAATATACAGATCCCTTAATGATTATACAAAAATGCAAAACCTGTTGTTTTTTTACTGCAAATTTTTTTTTTTAGATCATCTTAGTTAATAATAGTAAATCTAGTACAAATGACTCCAAAAAAATTGTAAGATATTCAAATAAATGTGACTTTTAAAGATGATGTTTTGAGGGGATGGATATCACAGATTCATAATGTTTACACTTTTGAAGGGACAGATATTACAGATTCATAATGTTAAAACTTTCTTCAATATTATAAAAAGTAGTGGATAGATTTCCATCATTTTTGGAAATGTTAGTATTGACAACATGTGTTACAATACTATGACAGACATTTGCACTTACATAATCCATACAAAAATTAACAACTAGGGGACGGACATTACAGATTTTTCTACACACTCAGGCTGAAATTTTGCAACATATTTGATCATGAAAATTTTATGGTTGCACACTTCTGTAACTTGGGCAGTGTAAACTAGCATTGTTTCCAGCTTCATCTGTGATATTTTACAATTTCAGGTCATTATGATTAAAAGAGTTTGCTGTAATTTCAGCACATTCAGTTTTTTCAGAAGACAATAGTCAATGGAAAGGACAATTAGAATCTGTGCAACTGTTTTCCCCCATGATTTGTTAAATTAAAATATTTGACTTAAAAAATGTTGCATTTTACATGTACTAAGCATACTTCATGAAATTACTGTACAAATAAATAATTGAAGTTCTATGGCAACATGTTTGTAATCATTTCAATTATTGGGACACCTCCTAAAATATCCAGGTCTAGAATGTTACACAATCCTACTTCCCTAAAAATACAGTTATACAATATTACATAACCATCTTCCCTAAAACAACACAAGCAGCTGGTGATCTACAGATCCCCAGAGGGCATTATCAAAAGACAAAAGGATTTAAACTGAGTACAATATACAGAGTCATAAAACCACACTGAAGACACCACACAATCATTTAATCTTTCTTCAAATAACAAATTTAATAATTAAGGACCCAGCTATTTATGACAATTGAGAAATGTAAAGGATGTTTTATCTTGCAGGAAAAGAAAATATCTATAAAAAAATAAGGAAGTGTCTAGAGAACCGGAACCGGTTCCCTAGACAGCGACCTTAGCGAACCGGAATTAATATTCGGACGAATTATTTGGCGTGTTGTTATCGGCACGTTTATTGATACAGCTATATAAACAATGCATATATGTTGATTATTATTGTTATCATTAAATATGTAATTCGGAAGAGGAATATTTAGAGATCCTCCCTAAAATTATGACATGAAAGACTTAACGCAGTATTAGTATTAGAGATAACAGAATGACGAAGGAGAGCGTTTAGTTATAACATAATGAATAGCATTGAAACAGAAAGCACAATTTTTCTGTAAATGTTTTTGATTTTATGTAATATATGCTAGAGAGAAATAATTAAACCTAAATATACATAAGCATTTGCTTTCGTTTTCATTATGTCACATCCAGGCTACACGACGAGGAGCTCTGATCATGGCCCGTCACCCTGTTAAGAGTCAGTTTAGCCCTGAAAAGGACTGTTTTCAGAGCCTCTGGTTCAGGAAGGCATGACTGATGCTGTCGGTGAACTTAAAGTCAACATCTCTTCTAAACACACCATCACGTCTGTCTATAACGTCATTGTTCATTAACTCTGGACCATGTGACCATATTTTGTCAAGTGGGAGTTTCAACAAGGTCTTGTTAAGACGTCTGCATAACTTTATCGGCGTTGATGACAATGGAAGAGGCTCTCAAATACGACGTGCTGAACACCACAGCTGCGGAATTCATTTCTTATATCAAGTAGGGCATGGAGTAACTGATGATTGTTAAATTTTTCTATATCATTTTTACCTATCTGTATGAAGACTGTATGAAGACTATGTCAAACTGCCAGCTACCACCTGCGTAACTTCTGCAACAACCCGACGACTATTAATCCTCCTGTCCCATGTGCTTCACCGCGAAATGGTAGATCATTGAGTAGACTACCATTTCGCCAGCGTACACATAGACATCATATTAAAACCGGAAGTGCGGAAGGCGAAGGAGATCAATTCGACAATCGACACATTGAAAACTAATGCAAATAAACTGATAATCCCACATTTTTCTTGTTTAAATGGAAGTTTTCACTTTATAATTATTAAATAATCTATTTTCTTATCACAATTACCTGTAATATATGCAGGAAAACAATTCCGGTTCGCTAGTGTATAGACGGATATAGGCTAGAGAACCGATTCCGGTTCGCTAAGGTCGCTGTCTAGGGAACCGGTTCCGGTTCTCTAGACACTGCCAAAAAATAAACATGGACCATATTCATTTAAAAAAGTTCTATTATTTAGAAAAAAAAAATTGAAACTTGTTTTACTGCAACCTTTCATAGTGGCTATCAAAGTTTTATATAAGAGATTGATCAGTAATTTATACTCCTAGAATAATTAACATTACCATAGTTTTCACCCCAAAATAACAGTTTCATTCACATCTGAATATAGAAGAATCTGTAAAAAAATCTTTTTTGACTATCCTAGTTAAAAATATAAAATCCACCCTTTTGGTTATGAATAACCTTTCTTTGAATTTGTCAATACCTGAAATAACTTGGTAAAACTTGATTTTTATGTTTTTAAAGCATGCACTGTGTTGAGGCATCATTATTAATTATAAACCAATGTGTCCTTTTTGAAAGGTAATACAACCAATAAACCAATAAATAATATTGAATGGGCAATAATTCATTCATGATGCAAATAGTTCCTTTAAATGAAGCATTTTGCATTCATATACCGACAGTCCATCAGTGCACTGCAGTGATAACCCCTGTGAAATGCAGTTCGTATGCAGTTCGTGAATTCATGAACATTTCAAGCCTTTCAAGAACGGTTCATGAACTGTAATTAGTTAGTTCTAGATTGGTTAGTTCGTGTCTTACCAACTCAAAATAAATATTACTTTACCTTGTAACACTGTTTTCTATACAGTATGGGGTGGAGCTTTACTATGACAAGTCCATATTACTCTACGGACTTATCACAGTAAAGCTCCACCCCATACTGTACACAGTGCAAATGATCACAAATACAGTATTGTTCAGGTTTTCCTTTACATATATTATATATACAGGTTTTATAATATTATACGATCCCTGATATTTACAAACACATTAAGAATATGAATAATACTAATTTACTTACCAAAAAGAAACAGAAATACACCGTGTAGACCCCCATCTTCATCTCCTTATGCGCGCGTCATCAAACCGTGTAATCTGTTTGACCTCAATAGCTTATTCCACTATATACATATAGGTTTATCGGGTTGATCATCGTTTAATTCAACCATGTTTATTTCAATTTTAGGAAATTAAAATTGTACATTCGTTAGATTTATTTACATAGTATGCTTTAATAGTTTTTAATATGCAGAAAAAACCCGATGCTTCGTCTTATTTGGGTTGTCCCGGTTTATCAACAGATCCACCCCTAAAAATCGAGAGTGGACTGAACCATTCTTAATTACACACGTACGTCACTACGCGGGACATTTGCACCAGAACTACTGTACACAGTAAAACGACATCACTTTTTAGCTTTGAAAACATCAGCAATTTGAAGATATGTACTTGGACAGAGTGGTTGAGAAGATTTTGCTTGTTAAAGATGACCAACATGAAGAAATAGACAGTGTAGAAGCAGGAAAGATGGGGAAAGTTGAGGTAGGCCAAAATTCAATATTTTACTCTTTTTTTTTTTAATGTATGACGGGACTGTACAGTTCTGTATATCAGATTCAGATAGTACATCTATGTTCGACAGAGCAGACTTTAATTGATACTGCCACTACCGGAAACCTAAAGATTTAATTTAAACCAGAAGGGATGATCTTAGACTCTATTTACAGAAAGGTCTTAATATACAGGTTTTCTTAATATTCTGTTTGATTCCATTTTTCATGTTATCTATTACAATAGTTCTTTTGCAAGAAATATGATCAAGAACATTCATTCAAAGCACTTGCCTGTCTATATTCAATTATAAACACTGAAAGTGATTTATCAGTACAGTTAGTTAGTGCCACTTTCTTCTAATTCCTTAATTAACTGATCTTAAACAAGAGGTTTGTTACCAAAAAATAACTCAATTGTGTATACACGGTAATCAAATTATCACCAAATGCTGCTTATTTTCCAATTTATCAATTCTCCAAGTGCTATTATCATTATTATTATGTGAGCCTAGAGTAAATGATGAGAATCGTATAAAAGCCAGTTATATGGCTTAAAAGAGGTCAGCATGATAAGTTCAATTGGTAGAGCATGAGACAAGTTTGTCATCTCGGGGTAGCGGGTACGATACCAGGGGCTGACCAACTAAGATGAGACTAAAACCAAGATTCCATGTATGGGTGCTATACACCTGACATGTTTAAGAACCAGGGGTGACTCGCTGTCTCTGAAACAGGGGGGGGGTTTTTTTTTTTTTTTTTTTTAAAAAAAATTAAAAAAAAATTTTTTTTGGGGAAATAGTTATATGATAAAATACAAAGATAAAAGCTATGTACAATTCAATAATGGAGGTCCATCATCCGCTCAAGGGATAGACAAGAGACCTTGAGAAGAAAATAGAGTAATAGTGAAAAGTAATAGGGAGAATTATATGTGTCTGTATAGACTAATTACAAAGCACAACTTCAATTCCTGAAAAGAAAATTTGAATAATTCTTGCTAATGCTAGTGACAGCTTTGTGTAAATCTTGCAATGTATCCTCCTTAAAGAAGTATTACATAGAATGAACCTACTGAAATGATTAACTTACTAATGTGTATGCAATTAGGGACTAATTATTAATCATAGTGGCATGAAATAAAAGTTTTAAAACGGCTATTTTTTAAAATTTAAAAAAAAAAACAAAAAAAAAAATTTTAAAAATTTTTTTTTTATTTAAATTAAATTTATAAAAGGGGTGTTATTTTTTTTACAATTGAATTTTTTTAACTGACTCTAATATACATACAGGTTGACATTTAGTTACTAATAAAGAATAAAATTCCAGTAATTCTAGACTTTTTTATTGTTACGTATTATTTTAATTTCAGCTGTTTTGAATAGAAATTTTTCTTATAAACCTTTCTTTTTCAATCATGTCTGAAATACTTTTGTTGTATTTATACTAAATAGTCAGAACTTATGAAAGAAAAGGTAAAACTTAGCCCTTATCTAAACTGTTAAACAAGTACAGCTTTCTGTTGAGGAGCATATTTGTGAATAAGGGACACAGAAGTATTGTTCTCATTTTGTTGAAGAAACCTGCTGTAAAAACAATGTTAGAACAACTGTTTGAAATTATTTGTGCATTAAAATTATATCGTCTTCATTTTTTTTTTATCTTTCAATGTAAATATGTCTTCTTTGTAACTTCAAATTCTGCCTTCAATTCAAATATCTTAGAGTACTTGTTTGAATTAATTACATGAAACAAAAATGGGAGTAATTAACACCTCAGTGTGTCAGTTTTATCCAGATATGATATAGGTGAGAAATGACTAAGGGGGAAACGACTAGGGTGTGAAAAGTCTGGCTACCATACAGGATGCCATTTATAGTGACATTACATTCCAGTTCATGCAAAAAATGATAAAAATACTTTCTTTATATCACATCTTAAATTAATTATTAAGTTAAATTCCTCACAAAAAACAAATATTCACTGTCAAAACAGATTTTAAAAACTTAGAATTAGATAATTATGCTACAGACACCTTAAATGTAAATTGCCAAAAAGGTAGACCACAAAGTGACTCATATATATATACATCGGTACTAAGTTTGCAGGGGTATAATAAAGTGTTTCTTGCAAGAAAATATTATTTTTTCATTTAAAAAACACATATTTTGTTTTCTTACGTACATGTACAGCTAATATAACAAGTTTTTTAAAAGAGAAACAAATTATTATCATTTAAAAAACCATCAGACTAATGTGTATTTCAATTTATGCCCAAACACTTTGTAATGAAACCCATGTGTTAGTCATATCAAAATGACCCACAGAACAACTTCTTTAGTTGAGTCAAAGCATATGCTCTTTTACTGCACTTCTTACAGACCATAAGTTTTTTGACTCGAGATAATTGTTCAATTCCACAATGCTGAATACTTGCAAGTTTCTTGATTTTTCCTTGCCTAAGTTTTAGCCTCAACTCCATTATCATGACACTTTTTACACAGAGGGCGCACTGTTGAAAATTTGGTAAACAATTCTTCCATGTACAGATAACTATCATCCAGAAGTTCATCTTCAGTGCCACAGTAACAACAGTAGAGAGAAGTGAATTAGCCTTAACAGAAATGTAAATTAAACTTTTTGGGTGCATAGAATGACTGTAAAACCCCCTGGTCGTCTGCGCTAATTAGTAAAGTAAAACTGGAGACAAATAAAGCATTTAATAGCAATATTTTTTCATTCAATATATTATATGCTTTTCCACTTGTAAAATCCATTGAGGGGATTATGACTGCTATGCCATTTTTGGACCAAGGGGATTTTGAAGTACACTATGGACAGCCACCCCCAGAATTGCACACAACGTCGTCTTAATGTGCTAGACATTTATGCCAAGTTAGTTTTAAATCCTTCAATGCATGACAAGGTTACAGTCCGGACACGAATATGTGCATATATTGAGGATTCCATTACCTTCAAACTCTAAGTGTGACATTGACATTTGAGACGTTGGTGTCACACCTTGGTTAAGTTTTTCGTACTACCACGCTTTATTTCAAAACTATTAGAGGTATGGCTATGAAACTTACAATTCTTGTTTACTATCATAAACTCCATCTACAGACAAGAGTACATAACTCTGTCAAGGTTTTTGACAGAATTATGGCCCTTTTTTGACTTAGAAAGTGTATTGAGCTTGGTTAAGTTTTTTGTATCACCTCACTTTATTTCAAAACCATTAGAGGTATTGCTTTGAAACTATGCATACTTGTAACATCATAACCTCAATCTACAGACAAGAGTACATAACTCTGTCATGGTTTTTGTCAGAATTATGCCCCTTTTTAGCTTGACTATTCAAAGAATAAGGAGAGCTATCCTAGTCACCCGAGCGTCGGCGTCTGCGTAACCACTTATGTTACGTTTGAGTTTGTTAAGTTTGCGTACCACCTCAAATATTTTCAAAGTCCATTGACATCTGGCTTTGAAACTTCGCACGCTTGTTCACCATCATGCCCCCAACCTGTACACAGGAGGAGGTAACTCTATCAAGCATTTTGACAAAATTATGCCCCTTTTTCTACTTAGAATTTACGTTAAAGTTTGCGTACCACCTCAAATATTTTCAAAGTCCATTGACATCTGGCTTTGAAACTTCGCACAATTGTTCACCATCATGTCCCCAACCTGTACACAGGAGGAGGTCACTGTATCAAGCATTTTGACAGAATTATGCCCCTTTTTCGACTTAGAATTTACATTAAAGTTTGCGTACCACCTCAAATATTTTCCAATTCAATTGTTATCTGGCTTTGAAACTTTGCACACTTGTTCACCATCATGCCCCCAACCTGTACACAGGAGGAGGTAACTCTATCAAGCATTTTGACAAAATTATGCCCCATTTTCTACGTAGAATTTACTATTGACCATTCAACAAGCCTTTTTTATTTACACTCTTTTCTATTTACAAGTTCCTGTTATTAACTACAATTTAGCAATATCCTCCAGGATGGATATTATTTAATATTGTCAATCACTGAGAATAGTCGAGCGCGCTGTCTACTGACAGCTCTTGTTTACTTAAAAAATACATTGAATATGGGTAAAATCCACTAATTGTCTTAACCCTTTGAGATATTGCTTTGAAACCTTGAATGCTTGTTCACATCATTGCCCCCATCGGCAAGAGAAGGTAACTCTGTCAGGGATTTGTTATAAAAATTAAGGCCCTTTATCGTCTTAGAATCTTGGTTAAGTTTTTCATACCAGTCCACTTGTTGACTTAACCATTTGAGATATAACTTTGAAAGTTGAGTTACTTATGAACCATCATGAGACCTATCTGTAAGCAAGAGAAGATAACTCTGTGAAACTCCTGATTTGTACTTAGAAATTCCTAGTTAAAGTCTTGTGTGCCCTTAACTATCAAAGTTTTGTTTTATTGGCAAGCACTAAAAAAGTCGAGCGCGCTGTCCTAATGACAGCACAGTTTACTTAGAAAATACATTGAATATGGGTAAAATCCACTTACTGCCTTAACCCCTTGAGATATTGCTTTGAAACTTTGAATGCTTGTTAACATCATTACCCCCATCTGTAGGCAAGAGAAGGTAACTCTGTCAGGGATTTGTTTAAAAAAATTAAGGCCCTTTATTGACTTAGAATCTCAGGTAAGTTTTTCGTACCAGTCCACTTTTTGACTAAACTATTTGAGATATTAATTTGAAAATTGGAATACTTGTTTACCATCATGATCCCTAAACATGGGCAGGAAGAAGGTAATTCTGTCAAGGATTTTATTTGAATTATGGCCCTTTTTGACTTAGAAACTCAGTTAAAATTTTCATTCATGTCCACTTGTTGATTTAACCATTTTAGATATTACTTAGAAATTCCTAGTTAAAGTCTTGTGTGCCCTTAACTGTCAAAGTTTTGTGCTATTGGCAAGCACTAAAAAAGTCGAGCGCACTGTCCTACTGGCAGCTGTTGTTATAAGATACATCACAGTACCAAAATTTGTAAACTTTCCATAATTCGTAGAACTTAGATAACTGGATTTGTCTCCATGCAACCTTGAGTTATCAAAGTTTTACTGTACGTTTTAATTCTTATATGACTGTTCTGGTATTTGGAAAACTATTGTATCTTTATTTCAGTTTTAAAGGGACATATTCAAATTCTGTAACTGATACCTAACTAAATAACTTCCAAAACATAAATAAAAGAATCTTTGGAAGTATTATAATAGCATAACCTAAAAGTTTCGGCTATGCATTCTCAGCAGTTATCGATTTAATTTCCACAAGTTGTTGTACAATTAATGGGTGGATGCGATTTATTAAAGGAAGCCTCTATATTGATTTATTGAGGTAAAATGAGGCATTTTTCGCCATAGGTTCTTCTTTAACATTGTTTTTATTTATCATTTTACGTTCATTGAACACATAATCTATGTTTTGAGAATATAATCTGCTAGATGTAGGGAGTGCCCCTTTAATACTGAAAACAAATACTAATACACTTTAAATACTTATATAAATACAATGCTTTAAACTTATAAACAAATCCAGCGCTAATAGATTAGTTTGTTGGAAAACTTTTGTTACTGATTTTACAACGTGTTTATGAGTAAGTTTTATTTTCATTGATACAACACTATTGTATTATCAAGATACAGTAACCTTAGTATCAAAATATAGTAATGTTTTTTTTTCAACCTAAAAATTACACCCAAACAGCCACTGTAACAAAAATCATTAAGTCTGGCAATATTAGCTTTATAGTCAGCCATATTGACCCTCTTGCCTATATTCAAACGATGAAAACAATCTGAGCTAGTAGCTTATATGTTGAACAGGTACCAAGTACTAATTAAGTGCACAGTGGATAATAGCATCACCAAATTCTCAAGTAATTGGACCAGATGTAACCATGACCTTTTTGTAGATTAAACAGCAGCATTGACAAACCAAAATTGTATTGTCACATTCAATGCTTTTTCTTTTCAGTTCACCCTCAAGTCTGGTGTGAAGATGGAAGTTGCACTTACAGATTTCCAGATTGATGGAGGTTCATTTTGTGAAAAGTTTGTTGGTGTTTTGTCATCGAGAACAGCATTTCTCACCAAATGGAAGAAGTTGTGTGAGTGTATTTAAAGTTTCTTTCTTATTTAATAAGTAAATCAAAACAGGCATACATGTTGTATGTATATGCAGATCGAGTCTAAACTTGAAAAAAATTGTATTGTCATACCCCACCTGCATTTCCCTCTATACAATACAATAGGGTTATTAGTACATGTATAGTTATGTGATCCAGCATGCCGGATTTGCTAAGAGTCGTGTGTCAGATCATACGAGTGCGTAGCAAGAGTATGATCCAAGCTCGACGAGAGCCTATCTGGCTTATGGATCACTTTACTATTCTAATGACCCTTTTATTATATACATTTTGACACTTGTTTGCGTGAATAGACTAAATTAAAATGACATATTATGCTTAAAATTGAAGAAACTCTTCTTAGTGCAAAATATACATAGTGTGCGACGTCATTTTATTGACGTCATTGTATTTATAAAAGTATAAACAAGTTGTAAAGACCCAGTCAAAACCGACATTATTTACGTCATGTGTATTTCAGGGCAAATTGAATGCACTCTTACAAATAATGCCGCACTGTCCGTATTACATGTACATACAATACAGATTTTTTTCTGTCTGGTCGTATTTGATGGTTGAATATTTATAGGTATATAATAAATATTAGAACTGAGAGAGCAAATGTTTTTACTGTCATCCTGAACTATATATGTAGTGCCTTCAGCTATATTATACCATTGTAGAATTTATGTTTCTATAGATTGAAACTGTTTCTGTGGAATATCCCTGTAAATGTTCGGTCTGACCTGCGAGATGCTTCTTATTTAAAACGAGATTTTCTCCTTTCTTTCATAAAGAAACTCAACACTCATCAGTATTTATAATAGGATTGATATTGCATTCCTTGATGGTAACAATGCATATTTTCAAACTTTAGTAAATGCAACTGACTGTATTAATAAGCAATTGCATTTTGGCCTGAATGTACTTTTATCATACAGATTATAAATCTCAACAGTCATACCCTAAATTTATACAACTATTTTAACAAGTTATTTAAAAATGATACATCCAATTTGATAAAAGATCCGTTTCCTATATACCAGTCAGCCAGCTGCTGCTGTTACTAGTAGATATATATGTTCACAGTTTGAACTAAACCAAGGCATTTTTTTATTTCTTGTAATTGCTGTTAAACAATTGCGGTTTGTCAGATTTTACCTGTGTCAGGTTAATCAGTTTTTTCTTTTCTGATTTCAGGCAATGAACAGGAAAATGGTAAACAGAATGGGAAGATGACTCCCAGCAGTGTTGTGGATCTAGGAATAAAGGACAAATTCCTTGGTATGTACAGTGTAACATCAGACTTGTATGTTGTCGTCATCTTCCTTAAAAAAATCGTCTGATTCAAACCTAAATTCACAGGAAATTATTTCCAGTGTTCATTGACCAAAGTCGACTGTTCTGTTTTGAGCTCACCTGAGCACAAAGTGCTCAAGAAGAGTAATTAAATTTGTGATGTCCCACTGTCAGTCATCTGTCTGTCCGTACATGCCCAGTAGACACTACGGGGTTAGGGTTCATTCGTCATTATGGGGTTAAAAATGGCATTGTGGGGTTAAATAATTGTATTGTGGGGTTGAAAAAGATCAAAGAAAGATCAAAGGGATAACCTCACAAAGTCCGTCTGGTTAGTACGTCCGTTCTCATCGAAGCTTTTGTATGTTATAGAGGCTACATTTTTTACTGGATCATCATGAAACTAGGTCAGATTGATTGTCTTGATAAAATCAAGGTTAAATATAACATCAATTAATGCATGGTTAAAAAAGACAGTAAAGGGGGTGAACTCATACAAAAACCTTGTGCACCAAATATAAACTGCATTTTTCATTGTATCTTCTTGAAACTTGATCAGTATGATTTTCTTTATAAAATTTAGGCCAAGTTTGAGCATGGCTTATTTGAGGTCACCTAGTTAAAAACATCGTGTATGCCATACAGGTACATGTAACATTTAGGCTATCTTGATCATCATGTAAATTGGTCAAAAGGTTTAAATAGAATGTTTTGGTTCAAAATACATACTTAGGGGTTGAAGTTTAGTCACATTTTGTCATTATAAGTAGGTCTCTGGTGAGATATATAGCCGTCTTGCTTTCTTTGAACTAACTCCCTTTTCTACGAAATTCTGCATATAATTTTTTTTAAAGGTAACATTCAGTTAAGAAATGTGCGCCCATCCTTTTACTGTCGTTTACTTAATGAATTTAAATGTATAAAGTTTGAAATTTACATTGATAATATGTATTTTAAGGAACCTATGATGTCCACATATCTAACTTGAAGGCACCAGAGGGTGGACGGGGAACACGAGATGTGGACTATTCCCATGTGGCACATCTAGAGACGTCATTCAAGGCAGAGGACATGGGGCAAGTTGTTTTGCTTGTTGGGATGATGATTACAGATGATCTTCCCAGGAATCTTGAGGACATCAGTGAGACGAAGTTAGAGACGCTAGGAGGCAGCCACACACGCTTGGCTTTACAATCCTTGTTTGAAAAAGGTCTCCTGGTTACGCCATGTGTCAAGGTTAATGTATTCAAACCACTGGCTAGAACAGAAGCCCTGGCTCTGGGGTACCAGCATAATGCCGTTTTAGAGGAGAAGAAGAAACCAATGTCATTTGTTGACAAAGTGAAACTAATGAGAGAGTGCCGGTCCAGAGAAGAGATGTCTTCTGCAGAAGTAGCTGTCTGGAAAGACACACTCTGTGTCATTTTTAGAGCAGAGGTATAAACAATTAATTCACTACTTGTTACAAGACTTACTAATATGTATGCCTGTTGCACCCACACACATGCACAAAACACACACTTAAAGTGACTATCGGAAGATTTTCTGACTTTGTGCAAACTGTTCAGTAAGTGAGGAACGAGGAAGCATACAGAAAGCAAGTTTAATAATGAACATGTAGATAATTTTACTTTGGATTCCAATAAAAGTATTATAGCTGAGGAAATGTCATTGAAAAATTGTCTTAGTTCATATATATTTTATAACATAATAATGACACTACAAAATCATTAGAAATTTTGAAAATGTACCAGGTCAGAAATGAAGAGGTTCGAAGATTATTGCTTAAGCTTTTAAATATCTTCCTGCTGATCTATTTACTATCAATGTATTGTAGATTCAGTCAGATTGTTTATAACTCTATTATAATTGCTGAAGAAATTTATGAACAAAATGCAGTTTCTCAAAATTAATTGTATTTTATTTAGAGTCGACGTAAGCTGCAGACCAATATGGCTCACCATTTACAAATGGCTCGGATGTCTGACAAGTTGTTTCAGAAAGTTGTGTTTGCTAACTCTCAGAAGCAGATAACAGACAAGTTTTTTAAGGCAATGTTAAGGATAGATTCGGAGGAGACGTATGATCAGTGTTTGGATATTCTGGCAGCGAAAGGAGCAGCTGCATTCAACACAAAAGTGTAGGTATTTTGACATGTTAAAACTGTTTGATCTTGACATCATTGGAAATTAATTATTCGTAGAGGGTAATATACATGTAATGGAAGCAGTTTGAATCACTGTTTATTCAATTATTAGCTTGACTACTTGGAAAGTTATAGAGGGCTATTACAGTCAGTTTGGTAGAAACCTACTATCATATCAATATCTCAGTAAAAACTTCTGTAATATAATTCAACTTTCTGTTAAGCCGCATAAAATTAAAAATAATGATTACATGGTTATTGGACATAAATTAAAACATTGCATAAGCTTAACTGACCTACTTGTGTATACTTCATTCATAATTAAATCCAGGTGTCAAAGTTCAACATGCGTATACAGTTCAAGACAAAATGTTTGTTCCTTTTTTCCAACAGAGCTGAGTACATTGAACAAGGTCTTGTGAGATCAAGAAAGAAAGATAAAAGTGATGGTCGTGCTGCAAATATCCAGATTGGTGATGGAGAGGAGCAGGAAAATAGTTCCGTGATATTAAGTCACTAAAGGTAAGAAAAGAATGCACTTGTTTCCATAATTATAATCAAGGTACTGGTACTCTTACATGAGTAATGAAACATCCACATATTTGTGACAAAAGAGGGGAAAATTTATTGGTTTAAAATCTCATAAATTAAAGTACAATTAAGCAGAAACTTGTTTTTGCATGCTGGCAGTGGATACATAAATAAACAGGAAGTGGAATGTTGAAAATTTTATAAGGCCTGTCTGTTTAGTAAATATTAATTTATTTAAACCTGATTGTGAATAAAGCTTACAGCTTACCGAGTCTCTTGTGTCTGCTTCCTGGAAAAACTAGAACTGGTGTCATATGAGAAGGTAAACTCGTGACCCCAGTGGGGCTAGAGCGTCAGTAGCCGCAACCTCTGCCCCACAGGTCTGTCTGTGCGTCTTCTCTAAGAATGACCTTATTTCTTGCTTAGGTTTTTTTAAGTTTTCTTTACTCATAGTTCAGATAGTGTATTTTTTTGTTCAATTTCTATTATGTGCAGTGTTTCTCCTTGCATTTTTTCACAAGTTTTTTTTTCTAAATTACTTTCAACTTCGTAACTTATTGATTCACTAATCTTTAAAATTGTAATAAAAGGTGTGGTTTTTTTTTTTCAGGAAAAAGTTACAGCACTTCAAACACAGAATGAAAAGTTGCTAGAAGAGTTGGATAGGTTAAGAGGTGAGGCAAAAAATGATTAATTAACAGTAGCTGCAATATAAAATTTTTTAGTTGCAAAATCATAGTTTGTGTCTAAGGGTCTTATTGTTGTGCTCTTTTATTTCTGGTTCCAGTCTGCAAAAAAGCACACCAGATTATTTTAAGATCCAGAAAGTCTGAAAAGAAATACAATAAATGTATTCAGCCAGAAAGTAATTTTCACAGTTTATTAAGTAATTTGCTTGAACTCGTATATAAATCAGTAGTGTAGTCACCTTTTGTGTTTCAAGTTGGATGTTCTATTTAGTATCAGCGATTTATTTCCTTGTATAACTGGTACTAGTCAACCTTCAGTGATAATTGTAGTTTCATCAAGTTTTCTTCTGTTTTACTTTTAGAAGACAACAAGAGAAAGAGGGAAGAGTGCTTGGAGGTTAATTATGCAGAAAATAAAAAGGTTTGTTCAAACATAGACTTCATTGCTTCTGTTTTGACACTTTAAATCTGCTGCTTATTTCATCAATGAACAGCGTAGATGAAGATTATTTAAATGCAGTCTCTGGAAGCCTGGAGAATTATTTTGCAATATCACACACATCTCTACAGTGCCCTCACACCTCTGATTAGTGTGGTTTATAGAAATTCTGACAGTCGATCATTGGGTTCTTTAGTATTTATAAGTGACCTATCAGGACAATCTGCATCTGGTGTCAACTGTCCAGCATAATTGGTAAAATTTTCATCTAACCTAAGAAGTATGTGCTCAGGGTTGAGCTATTGTGGCCTTCAGTTGTCTTGTCTTTCTCCATAATCTGTCCACAATAGCTGTTAAGACTAAATTTCAATTTGTTGCAACTTGGTGAAAAGTTATATTTTGATATAACATGCCATAAGAAATCCTTTCTAAACTAATTTCAGAGCTTTGTTCATATATATATCCCTTGTTGTTATTGTAGCCAATAGACAATATTCTTTTCAGTGGAAGGTTGGAGATGTTGTTGATGCAAAGTGGAAAGACAAGAACTTTTATGCAGCTGAAGTGCAGAGAGTAGAAACTGGTAAGTTACATTCATCAACTGAACTGTACACTCAAGAACTATACAAAAGATTTTACTTGATATTTCACACAATATTTAGGGCATTTGAAGGAAGTGCAGTGTGCAAGAACCATAACTCTACTTTGCCCCATTTTTTAATACTTCTCTTCATAATATCAGGTTACATGTACATAGCTCGCTAACTATTCAAGTCATTAGGTTGATATTTTTGTCAATGATAGTGGGCATTGAGAGTAAGTTGCAGTGTCCAAGAACCATAACTCCACAAATCCCTGCTTTTAATGAACTTGTCTTATTTGCATTTCATTATGCCAGTCTGAAAATTAACTGGTATTCAAGGGACTTACTTGATACTTACACTATGATACACGGCATTGAGAAGAACCCTTAATTGCACCATTTTTGAATAACCCCCTTTTATTAAATTTTATTATGCTTGTCCTGGCCATAACTGAAAAACTATTCAAGGGATTGATTTGATATTTATCATTTTAATAGAGGGCAGCAAGAGGAAATCTACCTAGCCCCATTGTTTAATTACTTGCTTTATTGTACTTTGTAATATAGTGTTGTGACATGCACAGATAGTTTTGCTTTGTATTCCTTGTTGATATCAATGAAGTTTCAATACTCCAGAGGGGGTATACAAGTCTGCCAATAACGACAGTGCTTGTTTACCTAGTTACAAATTGATTTAACTTGACTTTTAAGATGTTGCTGATTCCTTTTTCAGTGTACCATGTTGTCTACACTGAAGACAAAAAGAAAGCAAGAATTACTGCAGAAGATATGAAAGACAGAGCCTGCTCCTAAAGTAACCCCCTGTTACCCCTGCAAAACTGATGCATAAGGAGCAGTGGTGTACAGTAGAGGTTAAGGTGTTGGGCGCTCATCCTGGAGATTGTGGGTTCAAGCCCCACTTGGGTAACGACCGTACCTCCTCATCAAGCTTAAGCAATACTGCTGAAGTGGACAATATAGGGCCATTTTTGCTCTCTGGTTGACTCTTTTTGAAACTTGTATGTTAATTCCAAAGTTTATGATTTATAGGCTGTTATTTATCATTTGTTAGGCTGACCTTACACTAGTCTTGGTCTCTGATGTAAAAAAGTTACTATTTGTTAGGCCGGCCAAACATTGTCTTTGCTCTGCTGTTCATGTTCTTTTGAATTTTAAAGTTGTTAGGCTGAACGATGTGAAAATTTAGAAATTTATCATTTTGTTAGGCTGGCCAAACAGTATAGTCTGGGACTTTTGACTGTTTTGTGTAAAACTTTAATAAGTGTAAATATTTATCATTTGTTAGGCCGGCCAAACACTAGTCTTTGTCTTTAAATGTTTTAAAAGAATTATTTATCATTTGTTAGGCCGGCCAAACACTAGTCTTGGTCTCTGATGTAAAAAAGTTACTATTTGTTAGGCCGGCCAAACATTGTCTTTGCTCTGCTGTTCATGTACTTTTGAATTTAAAAGTTGTTAGGCTGAACACATCATTTAGAAATTTATCATTTTGTTAGGCTGGCCAAACAGTATAGTCTGGGACTCTTGACTGTTTTGTGTAAAACTTTAATAAGTGTAAATATTTATCATTTGTTAGGCCGGCCAAACACTAGTCTTTGTCTTTAAATGTTTTAAAAGAATTATTTATCATTTGTTAGGCCGGCCTAACACTAGTCTTGGTCTCTGATGTAAAAAAGTTACTATTTGTTAGGCCGGCCAAACATTGTCTTGGTCTTTAAATGTTTTAAAAGAATTATTTATCATTTGTTAGGCTGGCCTAACACTAGTCTTGGTCTCTGATATAAAAAAGTTACTATTTGTTAGGCCGGCCAAACATTGTCTTTCCTCTGCTGTTCATGTACTTTTGAATTTTAAAGTTGTTAGGCTGAACGATGTGAAAATTAAAACATTTATCGTTTGTTAGGCTGGCCAAACAGTATAGTCTGGGACTCTTGACTGTTTTGTGTAAAACTTTAATAAGTGTAATTATTTATCATTTGTTAGGCCGGCCTAACACTAGTCTTGGTCTCTGATGTAAAAAAGTTACTATTTGTTAGGCCGGCCAAACATTGTCTTGGTCTTTAAATGTTTTAAGAGAATTATTTATCATTTGTTAGGCCGGCCTAACACTAGTCTTGGTCTCTGATGTAAAAAAGTTACTTTTTGTTAGGCCGGCCAAACATTGTCTTGGTCTTTAAATGTTTTAAGAGAATTATTTATCATTTGTTAGGCCGGCCTAACACTAGTCTTGGTCTCTGATGTAAAAAAGTTACTATTTGTTAGGCCGGCCAAACGTTAGTCTTGGTCTCAGAATACATTGTGTGAAGTATTGATAATTTTGATGAATTTTAACTGATATATTCAATACTTAAGCCTATGTTACTGAATGTTTTGTATGAAAGCTGTATCATTTGTTAGGCTGGCCAAACATTTGTCTCAGTATCAATGCTTTTGTGTAAAATATTTATTATCTATTATTTGTTAGGCTGGCCAAACACTGTCTTTCCTCTGCTGTTCATGTACTTTTGAATTTCAAAGTTGTTTGGCTGACCAAACACTTGATTGATCAAACTGTTTGCAATTACTTGTAAAAATGTTTGGCCAGCCTAACGGTGACAATTCTGCATTGCTTATTTTAACGGCTGAAAAGTAAAGTTTGAAAAATAGACATGAAGTTGTTGCTGTTATTTTTTAAACATTGAAAATAAGGCTTGCTTTTTAATGGGTTGTTATTAGAAAACTGGGTCCTTAAAAGGGAATTTGTGTACATTCCCTTTTGAAAATATTTCTTGTTAGCTAAAATTACAGCTGATACAAAATGTGATTATGTTCGGACAGACGCTTACGCGGATACGCCAATTTTCAAAGCATTTTTCCAACACAAAAGCAATGATAGCTCCAAACTTTTTTTTAATCCTAGAGGTAAAGCCACAATTGTCACTAGATCAAAGAATGCTGCCGAAACTGGTTTGTTTGTTTGATCTTAGTGAAGCACGTGCGATTAAAAACAGAGAAATATTTTGACAGTTTGAAACGTGAACACGTAGCTTTAGACTTCGGATTATAAAATTCTTACAATGAATGTAGTTTGGAATAGATAATGTTTTGAGTAAGTGTAAGATTCTTTTTTTTTTCATGATAAAATATTTGTATTTCTATTAATAGGTTGATTGTGTGGTGCCGGGGTTGTTTATGTCAACGAGACAGCATGCTAAGTTGTTGATTGTGGAGTATTTTCGAAAATAATTAACATATTTCTATTTTCGTATTGATAAATAAAAGTTAATCAGTAAATAATAACCAAAATTCAAGACATGACCCAAATGCGGACATAGCGAAACACCGTGTCCAAAACGTCACCGTGACCGGACATTCTAAGTACGGGTGTTCCAAGGTGGTTTTTTTTGGACGACGGACGGAGTAAAAACAGTTATCTAACCGCTAAAAATCGCGACTTTGCTCTTTGTCAATAGCGACCACAAATAATATAACCGATTATTTTCTTATGGTGCGGTCGTGAGCAAATAATAAAAAAATAATATCATTTTGTGTTTTAGAAAAAGATCGTGCGGCAATCCTGATGACCTACTTATTAATTTGGTGTGGCCTAATGAAAAGATTTCTTACATTGAAAATATAATATACATTTGTATAATAGTCCATGCTTTAGATGTTGCCGCATACTTTCGAAAATGCTGTTTATCTAATGACGTAACCCTCTATCGCAGCACATATTAAAGATCAGAATTAACTTGAAGGCAGATATCAAACATATTATAGAGCCACCGTGGTGGAGTGGTAGCGTGTTCGCCATCGGAGGGTCCCGGATTCGATCCACACCAATGCCATGGCGATAGTGTCCTTAGGCAAGACATAAATAAATCCACATTGCCCGTCTCTCTTTGAGGTTAATTCCATCTGGAGTGAGCCTCGAGAGCAATTTATCTAAGTTGTAAGACCTTTTACGCAACCGAGAATAAATAAATTTGTATAAATCATGATAAGTTCCCAGGCCATCGTTGCATTTGTGAAATTACATATTTACATGTAGTGAAAACGCAAATTCAACCACATCATACTGTATCATTGATTAATTGATTTTAGTTCACATTCTGTGTAGGTGGTATACAGTGTGCTGGATAGTAATCGTCTCGGTATGGAAGTCATCATTTCAAAGTTGTGCATTGATCTGGCTGAGTATCAACTGTATTAATTGTTACTGAATAACGTACGTGTAAATGTTACTGAATAACGTACGTGTAAATGTTACTGAATAACGTACGTGTAAATGTTACTGAATAACGTACGTGTAAATGTTATTGAATAACGCACATGTCAATGTTACTGAAAAGCGTACGTGTAAATGTTGCTGAATAGCGTACGTGTAAATGTTACATAATAACGTACGTGTAAATGTTACTGAGTAACGTGCGTGTAATTGTTACTGAATAACGTACGTGTAAATGTTCGTGTAAATGTTACTGAATAACGTACGTGTAAATGTTGCTGAATAACGTACGTGTAATTGTTACTGTATAACGTACGTGTAAATGTTACTGAATAACGTACGTGCAATTGTTACTGTATAACGTACGTGCGATACCTATATTCGGATTATGCTACAGAATGTCGCTACAACGAAACAGAGAAAAACAGCATCAACTAAACACGACATATGCTTTGAAATTATTACGAAATATGTTCTGTTCAAATACGGGCATAAAAATTTACTATATACTAATAACATCGTTGTTAAATTGATTGTGTACCCTTGTTAACAAATTTCTTATCAGTTTGTCAACATTAAACGTTTGACGAGAGCAAAGTTGTTATCGTTTCGCCCTTGTATTATTAACGAACTTGCGTAAATACCAACAGATAAAAAAACCTTCAATCAATATAGTTTAAATGTTCCGCATACCTTTGAAAAACTCAGCAAGAACTGATGCTAACTTTTTATCTGTCTTATGGTGACCGGAGTTTTCAATGCTTGTATTTGCACACCAGCCGCCAGTTGAAGACACCTTGTGAATATCTTTTTTCTTCATCATATCCTGTGAAAGAATAAGGAACGGTGCAAAGTCCAGCAACTCTTCGGCTCACCAGATACAAGAATACGAATTCGAAATGAAAACTATCAAAATAGGCCTTGGGACCATTTTTGTTCTTTCAATCGTAGTATGTTATATCCATATATCACTTTCATATTCAATACAGAAGAAGAAAATCGGGCCTAGAAAATGTGTTCCTTATATCCGGAATTTCGCTATATCCGGAGTCGATATAAACAGAGTTTACTGTATGTTTAGTAATCACAAAATATACACACAACCTTTTCACGTCACGTAATATATAAGAAGCAGAAGTAGCAGAAATGTTAATAAAATATTAAGATTAATTCTTTTGGTAATAAGCTCACCTGAGAACAACGTGCTCAAGGCGTTTAGGATCACCCTGTGTCCGTCGTCGTCGTGCGTCATACGTAGTCTACAATTTGCTTCAAACTATATTATCCTCTTAAATTTAATGAAACTTGGCAGCTGTGTTCCTTGTGCCGTCCGCTACCAAAAATGTTCAAATAATTTTATTCCATGCAGAACTCTGGTTGCAATGGCAATTGAAAGGAATTTTTTTTAATTCTTCTTAAAAGCCGGAATGATTAGAGCTTAGATAATAATTTTGGCATGCCATTGTCTAGTGAACCTTTACCAAGTTTGTTCAATTCATGCCTCCGGATCAAAAATTATCCTGCCCCTTGGGTCACTTGATTTTACAAAGGCTTATTAAGGGAAATTTTAAGATCTCTTCTTGTAAAAGTCACACGGTCCAGAGCTTAGATTATTTAGCATGTAGCATTGTGTAGTAGACCTCTATCACGATTGTTCAAATCATGACCCCCGGGTTAAAATTGACCCCGCCCCGGGTGCACGCGATTTTACAAAGAGTTATACATATATATGTAATATTAACAAGAGCTGTCCCTTGTAACTGACAAATGTCCCCAAAAGAGGTATCTCACAGTCTGTGTCCTCTCCAAGTGCTCAACAATTGTGCCATGTAATTTTAAAATCCTTCCATGCATGACAAAGTTACCATGCATACAGGACTCCATTACTTTTAAACTTAACGTGTGACCTTGACCTTTGAGGAAGGATCATGGGTTTTGCATGCGACACGTCGTCTTGATGTGCTGAACATCTGTGCCAAATTATTTTAAAATCCTTCAATGCATGACAAATTTGCAGTCCGGACACGAATGTATGTATATATAAAGGATTCAATTACCTATAAACTCTAAGGGTGACCTTGACCTTTGAGGTAGGGACTTTAAACCTTAAGTGTGACCTTAACCTTTGAGGGAGGAAAGTGGGTCTAGCACGCGATACATCGTCTTGATGTGCTGAACATTTGTGCAAAGTTATTTCAAAATCCTTCAATGCATGACAAAGTACCAGTCCGGACATAAACAGGATTCCATTACCTTTAAACCCTAAGTGTGACCTTGACATGCATGCGACACGTCGTCTTGATCTACTGAACATTTGTGCCAAGTTATTTAAAAATCCTCCAATGCATGACAAAGTTACAGCCTGGACACGCACAAATGCAAGGACGAACGCACGGACGGACGGACGGACAGACAGACGGAGGGTGCAATTTTAATATGCCCACCATTCGGGGACTTAAAAAATAGCTTCTCTAAAACCACGAGGTCCACAGCTTAGGTACTTGGCAAAGAACATCGTCTTTTGGACCTCTACCAAGATTTTTTAAAATCATCTCCCCGTGGTTAAAATTTACTCAGCCCCGGGATAACTGGTTTTTACATAGGCTGATATAGGCTTTTTTTAAATATTCTTGTCTCAGACTACAAGGCCCAGAGCGTATATATTTGGCTTGTAGCATTGCCAAGTGATCATGTACCAAGATTGTTCAAATCTTGACCTGCTTTCTGTTTTTGAAGCTACATCAATTAAATGTTGACCATGTAAAAAGTTCTGCATGTAGATTTCAACTTCGACATTGACTGAACTTGACCTTGACCTTATGACCCTTTCCCTATTTTTGAAGCTACAGCTATGAAAGTTGAACCACATGAACAGTTTTGAACGCAGATGTCAACGTTGACCTTGGATGCCCTTGACCTCTAGCTTATTTTACGAAATAGAGAAGGATTTTGGATTATTTGTGCAGTTTTGCTAAATTCCTATGACTGACATTGTTTATGACCTTTTGAGCTACTTTCTTGTTTAAAGTTTGAAAATCATACTCAGGTGAGCGAGATAGGGCCATGACGGCCCGTTCGTTATCATTGATTCAGTTGTCATTGAATATAGGCCATTTCATTGCAGAATTGTATGAATGTAAAAAGGAAAGTTTAAACAGCAGAATCGTCTAAAGTTTTAAAACTGTGAAATGGTTTGATATAAATGACACAAATAATGTGAAAGCAGTAGATATTAATTCATATCAAAGTTGAACCTTACTGCAGTAGTATTTTGTAAAACATGAACGAGATTTCATACATACCTCACATTCCATCTGACCTATTCTCTGCTGCTTTAAATTTAGCGCACGTGAAAGGTTATTTCTTTGCTGTAAAATTTTTGTCATTGATACAGATAGATCACCTGATCGGTCACCTGATCGGAGTTGTTTGTTTAAGAACACTTCAGTCCCTTCACCTTTAAAGACAAGTTTAGTTCCAATTAAGCAGACGATGGTAAAACACAATAAAACTACCAAGTGCATACGAGTAAATCCCATAATGAATTAATAGCGTGGTGTCACCGATTCTTGTCTGCCAGTAAAATGCTTCATACTATGCTAACTATCCAACACATTAAATCTGTTTTTTTCAAGTTAAATATAACAGCATTGACGTCTGCTTAAATGGTATCCCTCAAAATACAAAAATTGAGGAAAGCATGTAAAACTGTATCCGTTTTTAACTTATTTGATATAGATTCTATTCAGTCTGCAAAACGTCGAACGTGTCGGAAGTGGTTTGAATTGATCTAATGCTATCAGGAAATTTCCCCTATGTTATCTTGCAGTCCTTTTATCAGTGGACAACTTCTATACTGTACTCCAAAAGGACTGAGTCAAGTTATAAACTTTGCTGTCAAACTAAACGTCACAAGAGCAAAGTAATTAACGAATCTAAAAGAGTGTTTAAAAGACATTTTTTAAAATATTTAATAAAATATCATATATTTGAAACAAATCAAAGGCATCTTAAATTACAGAAAGTAATTAACTAAAGCCTGTAATTTTTATTAATACAAATTTTTTAGAGAGAAAAAAACCGAGCTGGATATTACAAAAAAGGCTGTACAACATAGGACAAATAATGCACGCAAGTAAATCTTATGATAGATTAGTAACACACAGTCATTCTTTTACAAATGAATTTTATATGTGTAATATGAGTAATTATACAAACACACTTTTACGATAAGGGCTTTAGATGTTAAGCCATGTGTACCATGGCCTTCAGATAAATCCACATAACAGCAAACTAATCTATTTATCATATATTTGTACAAGGGGGCGTAGCCCAACTAATTGTGTGCAAGGGCTTTTTCTATAAACGATGGCCGCCCTTCGCAAAGGCACAATTTTGACAGACATAGATGTAATGTCAGTTTGTTAAATGGGTATGTCTTGCAGTCTGATGAAGCGACATAAATTTCAAAGAAAGGTATACGTCATCATTGTTTTAGCATAATTAAAACACAGTTCTATCATTATTATATCAGTTAATTCAAAGTGAGCCTGGGACTTTAAATGGGTAACTGGACTATATAAACCACTAGATGGCGCTGGGCAGGTTTTTCAATATTTTCAAACATGTTTTCAAAATTTTGACAAAGTTACAGAACTGTTTCCTTTGAAATTTGTTACAAAGGTAAACTGTGTCATTTCAAAACAGTTCATCCAAAAATCTTAATTTCATATCACTTCTAAAAGTGACTTTGAGAAAAACATCAAACTGTTAAGCAGACGATCTCAGATTTGAATTTCCCTGGGAGATGTGGCTAATTGCTGATAAAGTCTGTGTTTATAAACAAAGCCACGTGGTGATGTTTATACACTTGAGAGCAGTGGCATGCATTACAGAACAAAAACAGTTTACTAACCTTGGTGAAAGTTTATTTCCATAAAATGAGAAAATCCTTCATTAAAATGAATCATTAAGTTATGTAAGTAAATTAAAAGTCAGCAGATAACATAAATGTATGTTTTTGTGCAGAAATCTATACAAGTTGCCATATGTTTTTCGAGGAGTCCGTATTGAGCTTTCTAATTTTGGTATAAATGTCTAACTCAGCAGGACATAACTTCCCTTGCAGTTCAAATGTTTTGTTCTTCCCCTATTCGTCTATACTTTTCTTCAAAAGACCCTTCTGTCTATAGTACAGTTCAGTATTTTCTACAATATTTTGTTGTTGTATGTTCAGGTAGTCTTCTATTTCTTAGTCAAGCCCGTGGGTATGCAGATACAATAAGGCAAACGATAAACAGTGTTGGTATAAATTTTTTAAATATTATGTGACTTAGACGAAGAATCCTCCTACTAAACCACTGTAAGGATTGCACCTGCAGGGTCAGTTAATATTATCCTGGCTCATTATATTATGATCCATTATTATCCAAGAATAAGGCTTTCAGATTTATTTTACTTTTAATTTTAGTAATTTCTCATTTTATTTTTTTCCTTGATGGTCTATAATTCACATCATCCTATGAATTTTCAAATCCGTGTCAAGAACATTAAAACTTGTAATAGTTAGAGGCTAAATAGAGAAATTTATGCAATATAGAAACCAAAAGGAGGGTAGCGCTAGCGACCGACTGGGTTTCTATGTTGTATAAATTTCTCTATTTTAGCCTCTAACTGACTTAGTGTTTGCCCTACATTTAGTCTATTGATATTATTTTTGTTTTTATTGACTACATTTTATGACGTCACGCATAAACAGGTCTATAGAGTCGCGCTCTATCAAGATAGAGTGATACATAGAACAATATGTCAGAGCTTTATGGCAAATAGACAGGGAACATTTTAAATTTTTAGATATTTTCATTGGACAGAAATGTAGGGCAAACACTAAACACGTTTTCTGCAATGTTTTAAATATAAACTTTATTCTTAGTCAACTACATTGTACATGCATATACATTGTACTGTGTTTTGGACTGTTGTGATAACTTCCCTCCTTTTTCTGACACACGTATCAGTTTCACGTCTGGAATTTGTGTCCTTCAAAAATACACAAAGCAGACCTGCATGCTGATGGCATCTAATTACCAATTAATTTTTTGACTATCTTAATTGGATGCTGACATATTCATTTTACCACAATGTAATCCAGCCTTGTGCAAAATTTTCTAAAAAGGGAGAATATGAATGAAAGTCATGGGATAAAAAGAAAGTGAGAAGAATCTGATTCCAAAATGCTCATATTACAAAATATATGAAACGTAAAGAAGCCCCAAGTCAGCTCAAGGGCTTGCTATTGTGATTCATTCACTCTTGTGCTATTTTTACCAAACTCCAGTATAATTGACAGGTAGTTACACTTGTGCTATTTTTACCAAACTCCAGTATAATTGACAGGTAGTTTAGAGGTATCAAGTTACAGCTGCACACAAGAAATACTCGCTGGTATACAAGCGAGAGTTGCCCCTTTACTAAATCTATTCAGGTAAGTTACGTAAGCAGTAATGCGTGTGGTATCTTCTTTTAATCTCTATCAATTTTATTGCCTCTCAGTAACTGAGAAGAGGCCGCGTCGAGATCAAGCCTTCTCAATCATTTTGGCACATTTGTCCAGCAACAACACGTTTAAAATTTATCGTACAGGACTGACAATTTGATTAAACTATCTAAATGATCAGAGATCGTAAGGCGGACGTTACACGCTCGTATATTGTGAAGTTATAAGCCTTAGGTGTGTCTTACTATTATGTTGACTTTGTGTAACACTTTAAAGGAGCACTCCCTACATCTGAATATTATATTCTACAAATATAAATAAAGTGTTTAAAGGGATATACCCTACAACTGATGTCAAACTAAATAACCTCCAAAACATAAATAATACAATCTTTGGAAGTATTATAACTCAACCTAAAAGTTTCAGCTATGCATTCCCAGTCATTATCGATAACATCAGCGGTTTAAAATATACTGCAGTACCGTAAACTATTCAATAATCTATGTAAAGTTGTTGTATAATAAATGGGTGGATGCGATTTATTACAGAAAGCCTTTATATTGATTAATTGTGGTAAAATGAGGCATTTTTCGCCATAGGTTCTTCTTTGAAATTGTATTTATTTATCATTTTACGTTCATTGAACACATAATCTATGTTTCGAGAATATGTAGGAAGTGCCCTTAAAGGACGTAAAATGGTAAAATACAATTTTAAAGAACGGTATATCCAAGTCAAAAAGGCTTCATTTTTAACACAAATAATCAGCTAATAGGCCTGTAATAAATCGCTATCCTCCTATTAATTGTACAACAACAACTTTACATAGAAAGTTGAATGTTTTACGGTATTGCAACATATGTTAAAACGCTGATCATACCGATAGTGACTGGAATGTATAGATTAAGTAATAATGCTGGCATATATTTTGTCATATATGTTTTTAAAGTTATTTAATATGTTGAAAAAATGGAAAATTTTCAAAAATGACATACCGATACATAAACATAAAACTTTAGGCTAGAATCAACAATAGAAGTAAAAATCTAAGTAGGAATTTGCAAAACTCGATTGAAATTGCTGGTTTTATGGCACCGCTACACTATAGGTTTTTATTGGAATTTCAAAAGCGTTTGCAACGCTTTATTATTTGGTAGCGAATTATTTCAAATCTACAGAAATACTTTACAGGAATTTATACTGGAACCTTTTTATAAGACTATATGTTCTAAAATATGTTATTTTCATACAATTTGAAAAACTTTATTTTTTTACCAAAATCTGAGAGCGAGCAGCTTTAAAACAAACACGACCGGGTCTTAAAGTTATACACTGTGACCCAGTTTACACTTAAAAGATGAATGTTCAGTCTTTATCTTTAAGGTACAAAAAGTGTGCGTGGTTTTGTGCCAATTTTATTGCACTGAAAGTAGGTCAAAGTTTTCTGATTAATTTTGTAGCATTTGTCAGACTGGTGTATACCTGTTAGGTGAAAAAAGGTAATCTATTTTAGTCTTTTTTTCGCACTGAAGACACGAAGCCAAACTGCCCTATTCCCTAACCCACCGACCCCTAATTTACGAAACTAAAAGTAGTAGATTAAAACTAGCCAGACTGTATCAAAAGCAACTTGTTGACTGAATATACATGAACATTAACAACTCGGCGCCGCCGGAAATCTCCGGAAATCGGTGATTCCAAACGTATCAAATAAATACCTATAAACCACTATGGAACGCCACATTTTGGTTTTTCATATTTTTGTTAAACTACAGCTACATACATGTTCGACTGAAACCATGATGCAAAATAACAGATATGGTGGTATAAAATTATGTTGAACATTCAACATATCAGCATTTTCTTAGATGTCATGATATAAGAGTCTCAGCCAAGGGCATTTTCAACGAGTCCTAAACTGACTGAGAACAGGAGGCTGGGTTAACAATATTTAAAGCAATTAATTTGCTTTCGATATAATCAGAATCAAATGTGACTGACGGTTTGCTTTGCATCATGTTAATAAACTTATATAATGGTTGAACTATTCCATATTATTTTCTTCGAAGTATTATTACTTCGCTACAAATGCATATTTAATTGTTTGGTAAAACATCTTTCTGGTTAAATGAAACTTGAGTCAAACAAATTTTATAAAGATGGACACCCCTGAAGTGTATACATTGATTATATTTTACTGGCATTATCGCATGTAACCCAGTTTGATAAGTCTTCAAATATCAGCTACTTTAAATCATTTATTTTATCAACGGACCGAATAAAGTATAGCTGTAGCCAGGAAGCGGAGCATATTTTACGGACACGGGCCCGTCACCAATGTAAGGTAATATTTGCAAATAAATGACAACATAAGTAAGTTAGAAAGAAGCTGCGACTTTATTTACTATATCCGATGGCAAGTTACAACTAAATAATCAATTTATAAAGTTATAAATAATGTTATTTCATAAAGATCCTATTTTCCAATTTCAACCAATTTAATAACTGCCCCCAGCGATTACTGCAAAGGTACAAGGCTTAGTATAGAATGATGCTGGTTTGAATCCTAGCTAATGATTGCCCCCAGCTAAGGATTGCCCCCCGGTAAGGATGCAAAGGAAACAAAATGCAAATGGTACAAACAGCACCAGTCGGTATATAATACAATATTTTCTATGAAAAATTAGACTTGAACATAATCATATCGAATACGAAAGCACCCAAGCTGTATGCATCTATGGTTTTATGTGTATGCTTATATTCTTTTTATCACAAACTTTAATTGCACAATATTCGACGACTGCATGCTGATACGCTAATACATACATGCTTGTGTTGGTACAAATGCATATAAGCGTACGCATTTATGCTTTAGCCATAACAAGACTGTTATGTACACGTGTATCAAAACTGCAGACGTACACAATATTGCTGGACGGGATCAGTGGCAAGACTTGGGGCAAGTATAAGTTGCCACAGCATAATATAACGAAGGCTCGGAGCAGGATCAGCACTAAACAAAGGGAGAGATCGTACGACTTCAAGGGGGTCAAGCTACATGCTGACCCAGTACGTTAGAGGATTAACAAAGACCACTTATTATACCCCCGAAACGAATATTGTGGGGGGGATTTAGGAGTCACCCGGTGGTTGGTCGGTCGGCCAGATGGTCTGTTCCATTTTTCTTGTCCGGAGCATAACATCAAAACTACTGGTTGGAATTCAATACAACTTCATACAATGGTCCAGTGCGCAAGAACTATAACTATATCTTGAGTAATTACAGAGTTATTGCCCTTTGTTACTTTTCCTTGTCCGGAGCATAACTTGAAAACTGCTGTTTGGAATTCAATACAACTTTATACAATGGTGTAGCAAAATGAGAGGAAGTGCAGTGTACAAGAACCATAACTCTATCTTGAGTAATTACAGAGTTATTGTCCTTTGTTACTTTTCCTTGTCCGTAGCATAACTTGAAAACTACTGGTTAGAATTCGATACAACTTCATAGAATGTTCAAGTACATTAAGATACATTAAGAGGAAGTGCAGTGCACAGGAACCATAACTCTTTCTTGAATCATTACAGAGTTACTGCCCTTTGTTACTTTTCCTTGTCCGGAGCATAACTTGAAAAGTACTGGTTGGAATTCAATATAACTTTACACAATGGTCTAGCACAATGAGAGAAAGTGCAGTGTACAAGAACCATTACTCTATCTTGAGTAATTACAGAGTTATTGCCCTTCGTTACTTTTCCTTGTCCGGGGCATTACTTGAAAACTACTGATTGGAATTCAATACAACTTTATACAATGGTCTAGCGCAATGAGAGGAAGTGCAGTGTGCAAGAACCATAACTATCTTGAGTAATTACAGAGTTACTGCCCTTTGTTATTTTTCCTTGTCCGGAGCATAACTTGAAAACTACTGGTTAGAATTCAATACAACTTTACACAATGGTCTAGCAAAATGAGAGGAAGTGCAGTGTACAAGAACCATAACTCTATCTTGAGTAATTACAGAGTTATTGCCCTTTGTTACTTTTCCTTGTCCGGAGCATAACTTGAAAACTACTGGTTGGAATTCAAAACAACTTCATACAATGGTCTAGCACAATGAGAGGAAGTGCAGTGTACAAGAACCATAACTCTATCTTGACTGATGAGTAGTAGAAGTAGCAGAAGGAATTACTGATTCGTTGAGATACAGGTTAGTTTGCAGGCTGTGTCAGTGGTGTACATCAAGCTGAAGGCTAAATAATGGTTGGGACTAGCTAGTGGCTGTTCTGTTACAGCAGTATCTGTTGGGTGTGAAATGTCGGTAGGCTTTAAGTTCTTTGCAGACTCGGAAATGACGTACTTGTTTATGTTGCAGTTACTGTTGCTGTTTAAGGAACGAACTCGTGCAGTTTATGACTTGCGCTTCTGGAACACCTGGCTTGGATCCATATTTACTGTGCTAACACGTTAACTGGGATCCAGTTACAACAAGCCTGCATCGTGGAAGGCGCTATTGTAAATTGAGTTCTCTCCAGCATTTTTGATATGCCATTGGTAGAAAAGGTCTATTTTATGACATATTCACAAAATTATGGAACACTACGGATCTGTTATGGTACTAAATAGCTGTAAATCACACAGCTGCATGACATGAGATGTGTGTTCTAAGATGCAATAAGGTTCGACGCCACTGACACGAGCAGATAAAAGTATAAAATGGCCGTCCACGAACAGGACGACGGGTTTCGGACACCCATTCCATTAACAACAGGAATAAAAACATCGTTTAACCAAGTACAGAAGAGTTCAGAATGCATCCATCTACTGTCTATACGTCCTAAAATGGCAGCAGGAATTAACCCAAGAGCACCCCGGTATTCGACTGCTTCGAACGCAAATGGGTACTACTGACGACAGATGTATATACATGCACGTCATGGCAGGCACGCTGGAATAACCCCAATATTTTTTTCTATTTCTCTTTTTAGGTCCGACCTTTTGCTTGATATAGGTAGTAATATGTTTAAAGTAAGCATGTGTGAAGTTTTATGATAAACTGACGCCTTTTAAGTAAAGAATTTCCCTAAAATGTTGAAAAAACTACAGTAATGTTGCCAAATATGACATTTATTTGCTTATAATAACAATATATATCAATGACCTTAGACACGTATAGAGACAAATGTATAAGGTATCAATACAAACAGCCCTAGACTTTGGAATAAATGGTATCGTTTTGATATAAGCAAATTTATAGAGGTGGGTGAAGATAAACGGATACGTCTGACGACCGAAGGAGATACGTACGAACGCAGATTATTATGAAATGAGGATACGTATAACGGAAGATGTGTAACAAGTAGTAAGCGTAAATAGGTGTTTTCCAATCAGGATAAATTTTGGTTTTAAATTAATTACATTCAGTATGGCAGTTGTTTAGTCTATGTAGAAGGATCTAACATGTATATACTGATAATAATTATTATCCCACCTCCGTGAGAGACATATTTATTAGTGATACATGTCTATCACTGTTTTTTGTCTTTAAGTATGTCCACGCAGCTCATCTGATACCACGTGGCGGATTTACACCAAACTTCACATAAGCGTAGTTGTGCATATTATCGGCATGTTCCGGTTCAATGATTTTCAGTGGAATAACCGCCCTTGACAAATATAATTTTATGATGTTATGGATAATTCTCCTATAACATCCGGCAGATTTCCACTTAACCTAAGATAATTGAGCAGTGCCAAGCTTAGTTATGCATATCGCCGGCACATCCGGTTCAGTGATTTTCAGGGGATTTACATTGTATGGCCATTGATTCTTCAAATTTAATGATGTTTTTGCTACTTCTCCTCTACCATTGGCCAGATTTCCACCAAACCTATTAATAATTAGAGTACAATTGTCGTCGGCATGTTCCGATTCATTGATTTCTAGGGAAGTTGCAACCATAATGTGTCATATTTCATAATGTCCATACTAATTCTCCTAAACGCTGGAGCTGAATTTTACCAAAAGTCACATGAGCGATCATTGTCAAGTGTAGTTGTACATTTCGTCAGCATGTTACAGTTCAATGAATTTTGCAGAAATATGTCTTTTGATGTCTCATATTTTAATATGCTTGTGCTACTAATCCTATATCACTGGTCAGAAAATTACAAAACTACATAGAAGTGATTGGTGCGAAGCCTGAACTTGTGTATATCATCGGATTGTTACAGGTTAGTGGTATGCATTTTCAATTCTACTGAATGATGCTGAATAATAGGAGACATGTTTTTTTTCGTGAAAGATAATCTCTAGTTTAGAGAATGAATTGATAATGGGGTCTCTAAGTCTCCTGCAACGAAGTCTTTAAAATATCGATGTCAAGTTTCCCATACACTAGTAACTAGTCAATGACCAAGAGACAATGTTACTACAAATAATCCACGGGAACAAACATGTTCATTTAACGCCAATATAAAATATTGTATACATTTAATCGAAGAATGAGGAGGGTTGTTGTACTCGCCCCAGCTTTTGCGTTGATCAAAGACGTGTTATTAATACTACATGTAATAACTTCAAAACCGACAAACGTATCCACTTAACACTTGCCATACTTGTTTCTTATGGTAATACATACAAATGCAGCAAGTCACATATATTTTTGCGGAGTAATGCCTCTATTTGTATTATGAGTTTGTAACAAAAAGTTAAAAGTCCGGTACCTCATTGATAAAAGATAATTTTACAAAAAATCATAATGATACTGAAGTTTTCTATTTAGCCTTTACTTTATTTACTGTTATTACATAGTTTTTCAGTTTAAGACAAAAACTAAAGTTATCAACAGTATTCCCATCAAAAGACTTATGTTTCATCCTTTACGTATCTGCAGTTTGTATGGCGTTTTACGTATCCACCGTCTGCGTTCATACGTACCCTATAATATTTTCATCTGTCGTCATAAGTACCCTAAAAAAGAACCCCATGCTTGTTTAAGTGTAAATTGAAGCTGCTGTATCAGTCATAGCGAAACGAAAATATGATTTCTGCTACAGAAAATGTGTAGCTTAATGATTTATGCAGTTTTGGACTCTTTCGATTATTAGATTTCTTAAAATTCTGTTAAAAATCCGAAAAATTGCAATTTCTGGTCTGATTTCCGCAATCGTAACAACACGTCGGTCATTTTTCAGCTAAACAATTGAGCATTGCCTATTACAAATATATTGAAACTCATATTGAACGAAAACATTGTGAAACTGAATAAAAAAAGAGAAGATATTAGGTATTTTCCAGCTTACATGTCAGGACGTTCATGTATATACATCTGTCGTCAGTAGTACCCATCTGCGTTCGAAGTAGTCGAATACCCGGGGTGAAGAGAGGTATAACTAATTTTTAAAACCGCTTACCTGGATACGCCATGAGAGGTTCAATGTGATGACAGGTGGGATATCTACACGCAGGAACGGTTATTTGGACTGTGTCTGAAGAGGTAAAATTATTCAATACCATGTCTGGCTACCTTTTCTGTAAAGAACTTGACCTGGCTTGTGGCATAGAGAACAGACGACTGAGATCTAAAAGCCGATATTGGGTTTTCACTTCCTCAAGTATGTATGGCTTATCGTCCTCAAAGCACTGTTAGGACTTCGTTGTGCGTGATAGCAACCCTTTTGTGGTGTCCTTTAAGAAAGTTTCGGTCATGGGGCAACAAATCCATACCGCTAATATTTAGCAAGCCGATTGTTTTTAAATGAAGTTTTCGCTGATTTATGTCTTAAAATCTGCTTGACATTATCAATTATCAATCAATCACTTTATTGCCACGTTCTGCCATATCCGATCTCGCCATATGTTATATTTAGTCAGCAATGTGCCGTTCCGTTATTGGTCTTTGCGATAACATCAAAGGGTATTCTATTTATTCTGTCAAATAACGTTCCATGTGAAATGCCACATGCTCTAGTATCTTCTGTCCGCAATGACATCAGATTACTTCTTATAGATAAACAGAAGATGAGTTAGGCAGGGTTTACATATAAGCAAGTTTCTTGCACAAGACATTAAGATAAGTCAAAGTTGCTGTTATAAATAGTACTTTTCTCTATGTCTTATACAAGAAACATGCACATATGTAAACCCTGCCTAATAGTCACATTTCTTCCTGGTTCCGACCTGTTTACTCATTCTGCAAGAAACAAAAATTGTAACCTTCACAAAAAGGAAGCAAGGGCGTTGGCGTTTTTAATATAGTTTCGTGTGGTGCTATGATCATTCAAAACTCAGGCACATTACTAATTTCTAAAAAGAAAAAGACGTTTATACTAATATGTTAGCTGGTAAATGTGCAGTTTGAAACTGAAAAAGGAAAAAGATATAACTTTTTTAAATTGAAAAAGAAAATCATTGCGAGATTCGAACTCTGTCAGACTGTTTAGCGGAGAAGCTAACGTTACACCACAGAGCAGACTTAGTATTTGTAGTTTTTATATACATTTTAAGGTTGCATTTACCCGAAGCAATGAAATTTTGGCGGATAAATTCGGCCGCCTTATTTACGATGCGTCTATGTTTGGATGTACATGTTTATGCCCCCCACAAAGTGGGGTGCATATAGCGTTGCACTTGTCCGTCCGTCCGTCAGTCCGTCAGTCCGTCAGTCCGTCAGTCCGTCCGTCCGTCCGTCCGTACGTCCCGAAATCTTGTGAACGCAACTCCTCTTAAACCGGATGGCAGATTTTGCTTAAACTTCCAGGGATGAACAACCTTAATGTGTAGATGGTAGTAAAGGAAGGAATTTTCGCGGCGACCAAATTTAACAGAATTATGGCCCTTTGTTGATTTTTTCACTATATATCTTGTGAACGCAACTCCTCTTAAACCGGATGGCAGATTTTGCTTAAACTTCCAGGGATGAACAACCTTAATGTGTAGATGGTAGTAAAGAAAGGAATTTTTGCTGCGACCAAATTTAACAGAATTATGGCCCTTTGTTGATTTTTTCACTATATACTATGTAGAAATTTTGTGAACGCAACTCCTCTTAAACCGGATGGCAGATTTTGCTTAAACTTCCAGGGATGAACAACCTTAATGTGTAGATGGCAGTAAAGGAAGGAATTTTTGCTGCGGCCAAATTTAACAGAATTATGGCCCTTTGTTGATTTTTTCACTATATACCATATAGAAATTTTGTGAACGCAACTCCTCTTAAACTGGTTGGCAGATTTTGCTTAAACTTCCAGGGATGAACAACCTTAATGTGTAGATGGTAGTAAAGGAAGGAATTTTTGTTGCGACCAAATTTAACAGAATTATGGCCCTTTGTTAAGTTTTTCACTATATACCATATAGAAATATTGTGAACGCAACTCCTCTTAAACCGGATGGCAGATTTTGCTTAAACTTCCAGGGATGAACAGCTTTAATGTGTAGATGGTAGTAAAGGAAGAAATTTTTGTTGCGACCAAATTTAACAGAATTATGGCCCTTTGTTGATTTTTTCACTATATACCATATAAATTTGTTGCGACCAAATTTAACAGAATTATGGCCCTTTGTTGATTTTTTCACTATATACCATATAAATAATTGAACATATAAATTTTACATTTGTAATTTAATTTAACATGTACATAAGGTTACCTGTAGATCATTTTAGGTATATGTACAGAAATGAAACAGTGGAATGAAAAAGTTCCACATAAAAATCTTACATACAGATATGCTTGCTCTTGTTTATGAGCACATCTGCACAGTGGGGGCATCCGTGTCCTTTGGACACAATTCTAGTTTATATCGGACATGATATTCATGTACTTTTTTCTACTAGATATGATTAGATAAGATTTATAAGAAATCCAAGTAAAGAGTAAAGTGAGGAAGTATCGTATGGGGCCACAAATTCAAATTTGGCGCCGGGAAAAATAAGCATAGTTACGTCATTAATAAATGCGTTCTCACATAGAAAATGTTCATAGTGACAGCGGCCGAATCGACCCGACGGCAGACGACCCTAAACTTATTTGAAACATAGTCAGCGCCGGTTAAAAACCGTTTTATTACTGCTTAATGGCTCGTTACACCAAAGCATTAATTTTTGTTATATTGGGTACAGTAAACTCCGCTTATATCGAACTCATTGGGACGATTTGAATGTGTTCGTAATATCCGGAGTTTGTGATATCCATGTAATATTTTTATATTAAAGTAAGAAACAAAACTCGGGTAGAGAAAATTTGTTCTTTATATCCGGAATTTCGCTATATCCGGAATTTCGCTATATCCGGAGTCGTCATATACGGATTTTACTGTGTTTCATTTGTCTCAGCTTTGTTCATTTCATCTCTTTCTTGTTTTGAGGGTACACACACAAGGCTGAATTGCTCAGTGGTTAAATTTGCCTAGCAACGCTTTGATATCCATATCTCATAGCAACGTTTTGATATCCGTATCTCTTATCTGGTTAAACACATGATAAATTTTTAGGTCTAACCTTTGTCAAATAAAATAAGTATCATTTAGAAACTAGAAGCGATATAATAGTGAAAAAAGACAATCTTGACTGGTTTCATAATTAAAAGCAAAGTTTTTATGTTGATAGTTACTGACGGTACCCGCAGAATGTAATGGTCTACTGTAAGGCAGAGTTTACATATAAGCAAGTTTCTTGTACAAGACATTAAGATCAAAGTTATTGCTTGTACAAGAAATATGTCTACACAGGATCTAGAAAGAATTGCTTTGACAATTACTCACAAAATAGCGGGAAGATGTCATCAGCACACAATACTGTCTTTAGCATGCAGTCGATTTTCTGATTTTTTTAAGAAAAATGAAATTTATGGATTATGTTTTAAATAGATTGAGAAAAATTCTTTCTATGATAATAGGAGCTGCTGTTCATTGAATGACCAATACATATTAAATGGCTTTTAAATATCATCTTAAAAACTCTCTTTTTTGTTCAATGTGATAGTACTTTACACTTGTATTATATAGATGTTCTCTTTCTTGGTATAAATCTGTCAGTTTATCAACTTTGTCCTTTGACCCAGCCATTGTGTACAACAAATTTTAAAAAATGTACCTGAAATACCTCGCCAACATCTGTTTTCCCCATAAAACACTTCTTCTCAGTAAGTTGACAGCCAAGAAATTGTGAAAAAATAGAACAGGCTCTATTCTGGTGCAAGAAAATTATCTCAAAATATGTCACATAAATTCTGACAAAAGGTGCTCAATTGTGGGTGTTTACATATGAACAATTCTTTTACAAGGCATACATAGTACTTATCTGAATGTCTTGTACAAGAAACTTACTTATATGTACATGTAAACCCCAACTAAGTTAATGTCAAAATATTTGTTTTTGTACTTCCCAGCTTCTGTATTGTTGATATATGTTTTGTCACATTGTTTGACAGTGCTTTTAAGAACAAAAAATAGGAATTATTCCGGGTTACTTTGACAAACACAACATTAACATATATTTTCAATCATCATTGGTAGTGTAAAGTGTTCTGGTCTATATTTTATAAAATTCTATTTCCCTTCAATATTTCCATATTGGGTTATTAACTTATTAAATAATCTTTATTCGATGCAATATTTGGGATGCAAGTATAGGTTATAGGTCTATATTACAGGAATAAACAAATTTATTGCGAGGGAGCGTTAGCGAACCGATGCAATAAGTTTTTTTATTTCTGTAATATGGACCTATAACCGGCTTACGGTTTTCCATCTACAGACAATATTTGTATTGAAATATATAGAGATTTAGGGCGGAGTTTAGGTCTGTGATGTCACGAGAATACAATTAGCTTTTTTGAATGAAATAGGGGCATTTGATTGGATTGGAAAGTAGGGCAAACTGTTAAGCAAATTAAACCATGGACTTCAAGAACAGATATACATGTAGGTAAATTAAAACCATCTTTGCAAACTTATCTCCTCAGTAAAACAATAGAATTGGAAAATTTAAATGACAAGATGAAAACCACACTGTACAGCTTTTTTCAAAGAATGTAATTATAAACAACTGAATAATTCAATAAAAATAACATGTGTTATATTTTATATAGTTTATCATATTCATATAAGTAAAATAAGTGATAATAAATACAATTTATTCTATGATTTTGCATATTACATTGTGTAACAATGGTTGTGTTTCCGAATGCTACCATTTTTCATAATGGCGTGCATTGATTAACTTCTATTTGACTACATGCAAGGTAGCTAGAACAAACGTTCGTTGAATGATGACTGTTGCTACGGTTTTTTGCACCATTGGAATACCTTTTACCATTCACGAGAGCTTTTGCTATATTGTCCACGTGTTATTTATTGATTTCTTTTTCACATCCTTATCTAATTCAAAAGTACTTGTGACATATTGTACGCCAATACTTGTATGTACTGGCGAACCCATCTATGGACTCTTATCTCGAGCGTTTCAACTGCATACTTTATCTGGCTTGGTTCGCTAAATCAATACCGTTCTAATGACAACATGCGGAATAATCAAGTCTCTATACAGCAGGTGATTCAATCGAAATTATAAAGAACTATAAATAGATTAAATAAAACAAGTCTTCAAACATTTCATGCTAACTTTAAAAAGCCTTTTTATTAATGTACTTTCATTCGGCTACTAGTAACATCTTACTATTTAAAATATTAAATCAAGCTGAATAATTGTTTCGCGAACAAATCTGTTGAATACTGCTTACATTATTTTTCGTGCTACATTAAGTTTGTATGCATCGACTGAAACGGTTCATTTGGAGGCACTGGTCTCAAACAAGGGTTTTCTTTTAACCTGAGGCATTCCGAATACTACTTAAGTTAGTAATGTCTTAATATGCTCAATAGTGCTCATATCTTTTCTTCTGTAAACGTTTGTATTCCATTGTAACCATTCTAGAGACGCTGATTTCTTTAATTTATCCGAATTCTCAGGGTCGTGTTCAAATCCTAGCTTTTCGAAGATATCCTTGACGTATTCAAATGGTCGAGTGTTCACATGTGAAAATCCTCCCTGACCTGAAAAAGATGTATTTATATAATAAGTATACAAGTCTTAAGTTGTCTTACCATATTAACATATGCAAGTCGTAAAATTGTCTTACAATTCGCATGCTTTGGAATATGTTGGAAGCAAGTTTACAGAGGAGTAGACAATTTTCGCCTCAGGATCGAAGGGTCCCGGGTTCGATCCTTACCATCGCCATATCGGTAGTGTCCTTAGGCAAGACACTAATAATTCCAAATTGCCTCTCTATCTTCGAGGTTGATTCCATCTGGAATGTGTCTCGAGAGCGTTTAATATAAGTTGTACGAACTTGTTTCGCAATCGACAATAAATAAAACAGTATAAACTAAGACAGTTTTGAATGTGTCTGAAGTAAGTTTATTTTTTTCATTAATGTTTGTAATACTTAGTATCTGAATTATTTAAGAAATTAAGGAAACATTTGAGTTATGTAAGATCTGTTGGTTACAAGTAATCGCATGTGTTATGAAGTGAACATGTAGTAAGTAATCATTTGTTGCTATGGTTACACAGTGAAAAGTACCGGTCGTGGTACTATTTTTCATGTAAGACTATCTGCGTACGCCGTTATTGCGTAATAATTTTCTCTTATGATATTTTTCATGAAAACCTACAGAAACTTGTATATCTATCAACAAAAAAAACTATTGAAGCCGTTTTACGTCCAGGTAATGTTCGTGAACAAAATGAGTGAATCAACAGCAAACATTTGTCTTGATTAAAGTAAACCTGAAACCACTTTACGATCTACACCCTGACACAGAGGGATGTGAAAGCATTCAAAACTTAGGATTATGGGTGTCGTTTAAACAAAGTGCACAAAACGCAATCCGATAACATCTTGTTCAAATATTTTACTTTTATCTGCACTTTTCTATGTCAAATACATTTATCATAAAATCTTCAATATGTGTGGCCCTAAATTCAAGATAGAATTTCGATAAGCGAAAACACAAAATCTGAAAAATAACCTCGACTTATATTATGGGCGTATCTGTTTGAATTTAATTTAGTGCATTGTGTTTACTTTATGCAAGTAGGCCTACTGTCTGACTTGGATTCATTTACATTCGGTACCGGTCGTAGCCATATGACCGAGCGACTTTTGCACTGTAATGTTTTAGAGTCTTATTGTTGGAACCGGATAGACCATATGACCAACGCCCCGGAAGAAATTAGTTATTTTAGGTTTCGGAGGATATTGCAAGATACAGAACGCGTCCCTGTCCAAAGACTCCGCTGGTTCTTTAACATGCCCTGTGTTCAGCACTTATACATCGCACCTCGGTTTTAGGTCTCATCCGAAAGACCATAAGTAATTATAGCGGAGGAGCGGGGGATCGAACCTGCGATCCCTGGATTACAAATCCAGCGCGTTAACCACTTGACCCTTGATTCGCTTATGACTTTTGCACTGTTTGTAATTGTGTTTATTGGGTCCACCATCCTCTCGCGAGGTATATAAACGGTACGACCACTTTGCAAAAGCGTTGCTTTAGTACCTTTCCAAAATATTTCCAGCCATTTGACTGGTCATCGATCCGTAAAAGTATTAACGGACCAGGCATGTAATATACATTTGAAATATCTTACGTCAACCAAATTAGATACGTGTGCATTTCGTCAATGCACAAAGAAAATTGGAGCCCGAGTGACGCTCTGATTCTTCTATTAATCCCTTAAAACATTAAGTCACTTTCCAGTAATAATCGATGTAATCCGAACTATTATGTCAGCTGCTTCGAATTTATCGAAATATTTCCTTTTATCGAAATTCTCCTTGCCTTTTTGTTTGCGTTCCTTATTTGCTGATTTCCGACGTCATTTAGTGACGTCATTCAGTTGCAATTGGGCACCATGTGTGTATTTGAATGTGTGCTTACGACCAGTAGATGATCTAATTTAAAAAAAACTAAATTGAATCTTTATTTTTAAGACAAGGAAGGTTAGTAAATTCTTAATTGGTTTTTGACGTGATAAATGTGGATATATTACCTGCCTCGACATAATGTCACCCACGCCTAACGGCTCAGGTAAGCCCAATATTAATCAAGGCTAGTAATATATTAACATAGTTCACGCCAAGGACCAATTTACGTAATATAATATTGACTGAAGGATGTCTGTTCCTTTTCTCATTGTTGGAGGATTTATGCTTCTGTGTGTAGGTCTGGCACTTGAGTGTTCAGGGAATAGTTTTAACGTTTTAGCTGTTAGTGTGGAAAAGAAAGAAATACTAACCTGGTTTAGCCCAACTAAGTACCACGCCTTCTTTGGCATGACGCACTATGTTATCTAGGTATATACTCTCGTATTCTTTAGGGATATGTTCCGCAACCTCTAAACTCATTATCCAATCATACAGCGGTAAACCATACTGCGGGAGTGTCAAGTCGAGATATTTTACACGCCCCTCGCTTGTCTTCTCACTGAATGGAGCGCCGTCATACGCGTCATATCCTTTAAGGCGACCCGTATCCAATAGCAACTGTTTGTAACGTCCGGGACCGTCTCCAAAAGAAGCTACATGTTTGCCTGGAATAGTTACAGTCATATAAAATTATTCAGAATATGATCTATATAACTGGGTTTGGTTTGGCTACGGCTGACTGAATGGCATAACTGTGGCCATTTCGTTTTGTGCCTTCGTGCCAAAATTTCAACTACCGTGGCTGACGCCCTGTGTGTACCGCAAAAAGGCGACTAAATAGGCTTGATGAGGCTATATGACTTTGAAAGTCGATGTGCCGTAAAACACCATTCATTTTAAAAGGATGTACACTTGACACTTAAAGCGTTCGGTCATATTAACAACATAGGATTTTAATCTTGTTTACCTCTTTGTAAGTGGTATAGATGCATACACATAATAGTTAAAAATAGCTTATAAAAAACCGTAGATAAGAAATAATATATTTTCATCTTTTACCAGTAGGCCTACATGGAGTTTTTTCTGGTTTTATCTTTATTCCGGCTGCAAAAAAATCCACAAACCGTTCCTTAAAGCAATTAGATAGAATAAACAGTACTGATGACGGATTGTATCTTTAGATAACACTATGATTCAGTGTTTACATTTGTGAGCGAATTAATTTATTCAAGGATTGGATAATGTACAAGAGTCTGAAACAGCTTAGATACAAACCGATCTTAAGTGTGCATTTTGAACTTAAAGCCATGATAGGGCTTTACCTAGCTGATACGATCTGTTTATATTAAACATTTAGATGTAAACGTCTTTTCTCTTGCTTTGTATTTGTATTTGTACATCTCCCTTGGTCTAGTGGTTTAGGCATCCGCCTTGGGAGCGGGAGGTCGAAGGTTCGAATCCCAGCAGGGGTCCGTTCTGATATGGCCGGTTGGTGAGCCGCCAGCTAGTTAAATAATGGTTACCGTATGCCTACCTGCCTGGTGCCTGGCATTAAAGGATAGGATTCGGGAGGTACATGTGCTCAAAAAGAAGGTGTCTCATAAGTCAGAAATGGCTGGCCCTTTAAAATAGGGGTGACACTATAATAAACAATCACTTTACCTTTACCTTTTATACGGCAAGCCAATCCCTTCTCGTATCGCACGCCCGCCAAAATCTTTAATGGTGGATAAAACTAATTCACTATTTATAATTCTTTATTTTTCAATCGTATAGTAAACTTTTTTTAATTTGCACTTTTTAATTTTTCATTGCCGGAAAACTAAAAGGGCAAAGGGATCATTTTCAATCGCATACCTTTGAAGAACTCGGCTAGTACTGGCACGAGTTTTGTGTCCGTTTTATGTTCTCCAGAGTTTTCCACACTAGTTTGTGCACACCATCCGCCTGTTGATGCCACTTTGAACTTGGTCCTGCCTTTCGCTGCCTCCTAGAATGTATTAAAACCCATTTATACCTAGATTTTTACAATGGGATCTTCCGACTTCCAATTTGGGCAAGTCTATTTCTTTAAATAGGGGTATTTTGAAGACTTGTGATCCAAATATCTAAGAATTGATACATGTAGTCATTAGCAGACGACATTGTATTTGTCGGCTGCTTGGGAGCGTATACGCTTGAAAACAGAAACGTTAAAATTACAAGTACAAGTACATGTACATGTACTACAGTATGGACGGTTCCAATGTTTACAATTATATTAAAATTAACTCGCTAGATTATCCAATGACCACACTGGGATATCACGTGTCCAATGGTTGGCCTGGTTTGCACAAAAGAACACGTGGGATTGTTTGTGATACTGTTTGTGAGCAGTTGACCTAGCCATGAAAAGAAAATAATCCCTTAACAATAGGCTTAGGTAGGCTTTAAAATTTGTCGTAAAAAACTGGAACGGTCTATTGAAAGCGAAAGGCACAGTTTACGGTCTTTCCTCGGTATGCATTTGTGTGGTCTAACAATGGTATCGGGCACAGTTTTTCATATACCGGCTGAAATTTAGATGGCTGGATTAGGATAACTTTTTTTTTATTTCTTTTTTTCTTTTTACAGTTGAGAACCTGCTCACTATTTAGGCCTGTTTGAGAAATGTGTTTCTTTGAATTTTATATTCATTTTGAGGCGTCATGATTTCGTTACATATTTTCAAACTCGGATTCTACTGGCTGGCTTTATGCAACAAAACGGGCTACATATATAAACATCGAGGAGAAAAAACTTAACTGGTGCATTTTCCGTCCTTAAATTTTCAAATTTATATATGCCACAAATACAATGGATACGGGCAACTGCTGCATGGGTAACCAAATCTACACACAAAACAATGACAGTCTTGCAATCTGATTTCCCCATTTCATGTGAACGGATGGGATTACGGTCCTATTCCGTGATGCGTATAACTTATACCAACGACGTATTCGTTAAAAAAACCACACACATTTAGAAACAGACATCTGTCTGTGCTGCACAATTTGTTTTTTAAGTGGAAAGCAAATAATGCAGTAAGACACTTGCAGTGAAAGGTGATGAAAGCCGAGACGGTTTGAATTTGCGCATAACAGGATACATTGCATCTTTTTTTCCTCGTCGGCTTTCGTAATACGTACATTTATTTGAGGTGCGATAGATATGTACAATGTACCATGATATTATACTTATCGAAGCGTAATTTGAGTGAGTGAGTGAGTGAGTGAGTGAGTGAGTGAGTGAGTGAGTGAGTGAGTGATAAACAAGTTAAGTCACCTACGTTTAAACAATGCACTTAACTAATCAAAGATAATACAATGAACAAATCAATTGCTAATGTTTCTTTAATAATTAATTGAAATAATGCGAAAAAGTGCATGTAATTGAGTGTATACAGTGAAATTTCAAATATACATTCGTTTCAAGACTTGTATTAAATGATATACATGATACAAAATTTACATATACAATCTTCGTTTGCGTTTACAGAATGCTCTTACGGGTTTAATTCTATTTAAGATTGTATTGTATAGATTGTTTTCATATATGTTAATGTATATAACATTTGCGCATGCCAAAATTGTTAAAATTCATGAGTATTTATACGCTTATGTCAACATAAAATATTCTGTTCTGTTCTGTTCTGTTCTGTTCTTTTATGACAGTAGCTACAATAGAAACATCTGTACATATGATCTGAATATTAAGGCAAATAATTAAAAGCTGCAAACGCAATTACGAGGACGTCTTATATTTGTAATGTATGAGCTATATTCATGCAATGTGCCCGCATTCATTTGTTCATTTAAACATTTCTTTAGGTTTTGCGTAATTGAAACTTGACTATCGAAATCTTTGAAGATAAATACTAGGGATGCAACGATACGCCCATCACGCGATACGATACGTATCGATACGTACATGCCCCGATACGATATTTTCCGATACGATACAGATACGCAGTGTCCATATTTAAGACTAATCAATATATCAGTTAAACAGAAAGTTAAAAGATATTTGTTATTTTATTATTTATTCTTGTTAAACAAGAACATGTTTTCAACTGAACTAAAGAGCCATCTGTCATGTGACTAGAAATACTCAATACTAAATTAAAGATACAAAATTCAAGAAAACAGTCTTTCTTCCACTAAGATATCATCCCTAATATCAACAAATATTACCCAAAATGATACATTAACTAAGACTGAAACTTGTACAGTATGCTAAACTGTTATTGGTTAGTTTTGTTACTATTACAGAACCGAACATAAATATGAAAAAAGCTCACCAAGACAAAAGTCTCTACACATTGAACAATACAAAGTGAACTATTTTCTTAACAGTCACAAAACCAACTACATCTGTATATAACACAAAATCACAAAATTATATTAGTTCCCCTGATTAACATAATAACCAAACTTTATACATTTAGCGAGATCAACAAACGCTGCTTCGTCCGCCATCTTGGCTCTCTCAACGAACGTTATGTTGTTCAGGGAAAGCTGATTTGCTGCCTTATTATAAGCGACCAATGAAATTGCGTTTTACATTTCGGTAATAGAAACTTTGGGCACAGTAAAAATATGTTTGAATTAGTGTGTTGTATCGATACGCTCGGCTTGTGTATCGATACGTATCGGCAGCAGTCCGTATCGATATTGTACCGATATTCTCTGTATCGTTGCATCCCTAATAAATACCTCATGTGAATCATTTTGATTTTATTATCTGTTGAACTCCTATTCATCACAGAGCTTAAGTCAACAATCGGCATTTTATTGGTTTGTTTAAGACTCATAAATAGTGACCGTTGTCATGGCTGTATATGCCCTACCCTTAACTTTCGTTTATTAAACTGAATTAAATTTTCACTTGAGAGTTCAGAAGTATGCAATATATTTGCACTTTATTTGGTTTTTAATTTGTATCTCCGAATCTGTACCGAAACTAGTTTTATCCATGCTAAACGGAATATATATAGGTGACCTGTACCCCCTGCAAGTACAGTTCGTGTAGGACAATATGACAGTGACACACCACTGATATTGTGTAATATGACAGTGACACACCACTGATATTGTGTAATATGACAGTGACACACCACTGATATTGTGTAAATTCATTGAATAAGGTCGCACATATGATCTACGTTTTTATTTACATTTTTGTAATGCTTGTAAACTTGTGTGTGTATATATATCTGTGTCGTCACTGTCACATTATTCTAAATGAACTGTAGCTGTCTGCGATGCAGGTTTTTACAACTTAGATCAATCGCTCTTAAGACTTTTTTCCAGTTCCAGATGGAATCAACCTCGGAGAGAGAGGGGCAATGTGGAAAATATGTGTCTTACTTAAAGACACTATCGCCTAGGCACTAGTGGGGATTGAACCGGCGAACTACTGCGCATCGATGGCTCCATATTAACTAAGGGAGGCCCATTTGCGCTGGCATAAAGTGTCGGAGATTTTAGCGTAAAACCCCTTTCTGTTACCCGTAGCTGTATTTTTCTATACATTTGTAACCCCTGCATTTACTGGAAGGCATATTTAAAACAATTCGGAAGTATACTTAAGGACAAAAGTTCTGTCCGGTTCAAAATTGTTTAATTAAATTTTAATTGTACATTGCTTTTAATTTTTTATTTGCAAATTTATGTTTTGAGACTACTTGCTACATTACAAGGTGTAAAGAATTCTATACAAAAGCATTCAATCAACCGTGACGGCATAAACCATGAATTTCACATTTATCTAAATTTTATGTACATGAAGCTTATAATCACAAAAATTTCAAGTGATTTTTGTTACCAAAGGATAGTCCCATTGAAAGACGTAACAATTTAGACAAATACTTAACATATGTTGTTATTACGAAACTTTCAAGATAGAAAAATTTGCGCGTAGGACTGTGAGCATACAACACATGTTGCACGTGCGTTGAACGCCCACAAACATTCTATTCGACGTCACGAACATTGAAAATGTGTTAATTGACTCGAAAATGATGATATTCTTATGCTTTTCTAATTATGAACAAAATATCCATTTTCAGTTTTTGTATTTCTTTAATTATACCGGACAGAACTTTTGTCCTTAAGTATACTTAAATTTGCACATTGTCGGAACCCAAGGTTAATTCTTCCGCTTTTCTCAAGTGTATCGCTTGGGTTACAATACGGATGTGAAATATTTGTTTAAACTAACATGTCATACAAGGATGCACTTAATGTGACTAACAATGCGCTGCGATTGGATAAAATATAATTTTAAACACTAAATAGTTTAATGTTCATTTTGATACATTGATTGCGCGGCATGCTACGCACCTGACAAAATGCGCTAATAATGAACAACGCCGATGTTATAATTAAGACTACCAAATGCGTACATTTATATTTATCATTATCCGGCCAACCTTGATATAAGAGATGTATCCATTTTGTACAAGTTAAATCATACGTTAGCACAGATATTTTAACGCGTTTTTTTTATACAAGATTGCGGTAAAATGCATCTCTGCGATTAAATATATTTCTACCATTAGCATTTTTTACAACCCCCTCTCCCAAGCGTAACAATTAAACATCTGATTAAAATTAAATATTAAGTTCTTGTAATAATTATTGATTTAAAAGACGCTGTTGTATGACGGTGGGGCTCGTTTATAAAAAAATAATCACTCCGAAACACGAAAATCACGGATTTTAACATAAGTTCCCCATTTCATAACACTCTTAAAAGTTTAGAGGATAAGTTTATAAGTCTTAAGTTTATACATGTGCATGTGTACTTTTGATAAGTTATACTTCAATGTAAGGGAGCTACGCTACAACAGAAGTATTGAAAAAAATATTTAGATTTTAATGCTGCACAGAGGTTTTCAAAGATCCTAATTTAAAAATCTAACAGTAGGTTGACCATTAAAATTGCTCGATTACCAAAATTTACATGATTTTATTGTTTTTAAATGAGGACTCGAGTTACCTGTTGAACTTTAGATTAATAAAGGCCTTGTTGTATGCACATACGGGCAGTATATAAGTTCATTTTGTAGTTATTTATTATTTAAAAGCACTTCGTTACACCGGCAAATAAAGAATAAGTCACAGTTACAGTTAGGTTTTCAGTTACAGTTGAAGTTGACGGAACAAAGAAGTTACATAGTCACAGAATAATCATTGACAAGAGGCCGTCAAGTGGCCGGCGGGTATTCATAGTTTGTATCCTTGGGTTTATTATATGAAACCAAGCACAAAATTTCACAATTGTAATAAATGTTGTGGGTGAGCCTAAGCAAATTAAAAAGACTAAAATGGGGTGGCGCGGTATTAGAGTGGTAAACGCTCTGGACTACCAATCCGGAGGTCCCCGGTTCGAATCCCAGTCGCGGCACTAGCAATTTTAGAAAGGCTTCTAAGTGTTTCCCACCCATCTAGAGATGAACTGGTTAGAAACCCAGAGGTAGTCTTGCGTGTACCGGTGCTATACGCCAGGCACGCAGAAGAACCAAGGGATCTATTACCCGTACTGGTACCCGTATTCCCTTATATCTGCATCTGTCTCTTCTACCTGCGCCTGTTAGGGGTCTTAGCAGTTTTAGCTTAGGAGAACCTAGGGTCGGCCGGGACTATAAACAATAAAAAAGAATACACTTTTTAAAAAAGGAATAGGGAATGAATTGTGAAACGTCGGCGATTATTTAATTAATTATAATTTATAAGCTACACTAAAATAATTTAATAATAAAAACTCAGAAGACGGCAAATGCAAAACTGCAGACTGAAATATATTGTACAGCTTATTTCATTTTATATGGCCTAATGGGGGAATACTTTACCAAGCCCTCAATCATCCCATTGACAGATCACATACCTACATCTTGCCAACGTTATACTGATTAAACTAACAACTATCAAAATACATGAAAACAAACGTGAATATGAATATCCGTTTTGGTTAAGACACAAACCATTTTAAGTATTAGTAATTGTTTATTTACTGTCTTTGCAGTGTTTATTAAAGTAAATTTGTAATGCCGGTTTTTCAAAGTGATAAACCAACACTATAATAAGTTTAATAATCCGACAATGTCAACCTATTTATACCTATATTTTTAAAATGGGATCTTCCGACTTCCAATTTGGGCAAGGCTATTTCTTGAAATAGGGATGTTTTTGCATTATTGTGATTCAAAAGGCTAAGAACAGACGACATTTTATTTGTCGTCTGCTTCGAGTGTAGTTGTCATTAACGTGAAAATGTATTAACCAGATTTTATAACTATGATAATAATTATGCGTATTGTAATTGTAGCATACGTATATGTACAATAACGAACAAGAACGTCTGTCTTGAAAAACACTTTAGAAAAAATATTTAAAGTCACAAGATCACTCTGAATTTACTGACATATAAACGTAAAATAATTGATAGGATAATGATGGAACTTTGTTCTACATATGTACTCACTCTAAAACAATGTTGACATATGTTCAAGATTTTTCTTCAAGAAAAAAGTTACCAGAAAGCGTTTCTAATTTTTTGCAATATCATTGAAAAAAAATACTGCGCTATGTTTCTAATAATATACATTTCGTTTTAAATAGGCAAAGTTAGGATTGTGTTGTGCTAAACTAAAGGCCATTTCTGTCAGTTAGACATCTTATTTTTTTATAAAATGAGAGCTACTTGTAATTGTGATCCTAGTACTTTAAAGTGTACAGTGTATATACATGCATGTTTGTATGTAAAGGGTGTACCAACCTCGCACTCCATCTGGCCTATCTTTTGTTGTTTTAAATTCAATGCACGAGAAATATTATTTCGCTGTTGCACTAGCTTTGACAATGTTAGATACACTTCGTCTGTTTTAAATTTCATTGGCTGCGACTGCATGTTTATGTCGCGGATAGAGTTCCGAGATGCGGGGTCCATATTTGTCCCTCGGTCAAAATAAAGACGGACTCCTAATAACAGTGCCACTGTTATAAATAACAAAGCTATCACGTGAAGTTTTGAAAATCCCATTACTCTTTAAATTCCAATCCCTGTGGAACAAAATATTTTCACTCGTATTCCACGTTGCTCTTATACGTTCCTTCTGAACCTTTAATTTAACAACAACTTATCAGTCACTGACAAATATAGAACAATACTGAGAACCAGTCGCTTTGTTTGCCGAATTAATCTACGTCTTTTAACCCTCACTTGTCACCTTAATCCGTTTAGAATTTCACGCAATGTGTAAGTTTACATCCTTAATAAGTGAGCGTGCATATTTTTCCTAGGCAATGTGGTCACCGTTGATAACGCGATCTATGCAAAGTTTTACATCCGTAATGTACTGTGGTTTCATTTAATTAATTCGTATACACAACGATGATATTGTTCAGAATAAAATATTTTACCGACTCATTGACCATGGTGTAGGTCGTGATATAACCCTAGCTGATAACTGAAGTCAAATGTTTACAGTCAGTCGTTATCAGCTCAATACATGGTCCTAGACAGCGCAAACATTTTCCTTAAGTTATCTCAGGCCAAAGGGGGCAGGTTTGTGTGTTTCCGGTCTCCGACCTTCGCTTTATACCACCGACCTCAAACCCTTTTTAAAAAAACTGAAACAAAATACCAATTTTCAAGAGTTTTTAGAGCAAAATATGCAACAACAGAAAATAGTAACAAAAAGGCTGACCGACCCTAATGATAATGGGTTTCATTCTTATAAATGGTAATTTTTTTCGTTTAAAGCTTCGGCAAAAATTCTGAATTATGAGAGACCAATGCAAGATTACCCGACTCTGACTCCTCCCTGCCCTAAACTCCGCCCCTTCTTATCATTTCTTACTCTAGTTTTTAGCGCAGTTATTGCTCTTGTATAATTGCTCTTCTATCCTTTAAAATATTCATCAAGCGCCAAACTCCGATAAATATTGAATATTTCGTGCAGTTATTTCCACATTAATGCAATGACATTTCATTATATGCCAACTAAAATAGATAAACTGTTCGACTTCTCTGATAACATCACGCTGCTGGCCTTAAAACACGGACTTCCGTGCCTTGTTGTATGTCTTTGATGACAATTTTAGACTCTTATCTACCGTCGTCTTTGGAAATGCGTGATGTATTTTGTCATAAATCATTGAATACAGCTACATGTATCTCTCTATTTGTTAATAGAGGACACTCGTGTTAGAAAAGTGAATAAATGACCACTGCCCTGAGAGCAGCAACTGTTTTCGGCGTAAGCTGTATAAGACGGGTTTTGACCTTTTTGCACCGACCAAATTGTTACGAAAAATAGCATAGCAAATGAAATGAATTAGATTGAGTCCAGGTTTTCTCCTCGGGTGAAATATTGTAAGGTTGGTGGGGGATGGCTCTCCTACCCCCATTAAACCAGTGGACGGGGGATAATAAATGGGGTTACCCTTTTGGAGCCAGAAAATTAAAAAAAAAGAAATATTCAATTTGTTCTTTTGAAGTTATCTCGTCTTCGGAAGATATGCAGAGTCGATTGTATTCCAAAACTGTTTCACGGGTTCTCTTTAGGTTTAGAAAAAAAGCAATTAGTATCTCTACTTGATATTTGGAAGGGCCGACATAAGTATACTCAATGTAGTGTGATGTGAAGATAAAAGCGAGCGCCATGGGGAGGTTCGAACCAATATCTCGAATGTTTCGCAAAGCGGTGCTCAAATTAACTATTCAATCCAATTCAATTCAAATTTTTATAGCCATAATATCATACACATCGAATTTTTTTTACTAATGGTACATAGATAATAAAAAAACAGACAATCGATGCTAAAAGTTAGTCATAAAACAATTAGCACGATGTAATTACTGTTGTAAAGTACCATCAAATATATATATTTATAAAAGAAATTGACCTTCAGCATATGAACAAACCATTTTATATGAATGAATGCGTAAATTCATACGCTGCTTCATATTATTTTAGATGCATCAAGATAAATAGCTTATTTCCCAAGGAGTCCTTTAGATTAAAGAACTATGTTCACTATACTATCCTAAGCTGACGACGATTAGAATTGAATGTGTACTGAAGGTTAGAGGTTGATATACAAAGGAAGGTAAAGATAAAGGCATACAAGAAACTAGAAAGGAGGGGTAAAATGAAGATTGCGGCGATCCTATATATGCACGCGAATTATTTGGTGAGAAATGAAACAGTGTAATACACTGTACTTTCACTTCATTTTGAAAAGTATTAACTTTAAAGTTATAAACTCAACAATAAATTAAAACGTTAAGATACTACTAGGAAAGTTTGCTTTTCAGGGTTTAAAGCCCGTTTAAACCGTGATTCCGTCATCTTAACAGACGGGCAGTATCGTGACCATCGTCCCTGGATGGACCAGTAAAGTACTAGAACGCTACCCTCCCAAAGAAACAGCCGACTTTCTCAGATTTCTCAATGTGAGGTTAAAGTGACTCTTACTCGACTACGGAAGCAAACATACTTGGAAAGATGTTTACTACGACAGTTAACAGCAACTGAAACCTGCTATACATTTGATATTATACTTCAGTATTATCATGTTTCAATGAAATGAACAAAAATACAAAACACGGATAAAGCACTTATTCAACCCGGAAAATATCAATTTCCCTTATTTCAAAGCCATCGCGCAGCCGGACGATAAACGATGCCTTTTTTTGCCGGGTGGGCTGGTTATACAATTAATTTTAACGCGTAAAGTTATAAATATTCTACATTTGTACCCTGGATGAATTACCCAAATATGTACAACAAAGACACCTTTAAAAAGGTCTTTTCTTTAAGTATTGCACCCGTTTCAACAGTAATTTGGTTATTCACGGGCAAGCTATTCACAAAACCATCGATCTTGGCGAAGGAGAAGAATTTGACTCCCATTCTTATTTTCCTACAAAAAACGGGGCTCAAACCGATGGCTCTCAATCAACAAGTCGGTGAAGCGACATAAATCAAAACAATGTCCGTGAAGTTGGCGGCTTAGCGGCCTAGCGGCGTGAAGTTAGCGGCCCAGCGGCCTAGCGGCGTGAAGCTGGCGGCCTAGCGGCCTGGCGGCCTAGCGGCGTGAATTTGGCGGCCTAGCGGCCTGGCGGCCTAACGGCGTGAACTAAGCACCCTAGCGGCCTGGCGGCCTAGCGGCGTGAACTTGGCGGCCCAGCGGCCTGATTTGATTGTCACTAAAATAAGTTCATTTTGCAAAGCAGAAACATTCAAAAATATTGTTTCATATTAAAAGCACAAACATACATTTTTATTGATTTCTTCTTCAACATAAAACCCCAGCAGCCCAACGGCCTAGCGGCCAAACATCTTTTTAAATATGGTATATTAGCTACAAAACATCTTAAAAATAACACCCCAGCGGCCTGGCGGCCTAGCGGCTTTAGATTTGACTTTTTAATAGTGTTTTCGTTGTTTCGAGTTTACTATGTGCTGTAATGGCCCCATCGGGACACCGTATGCATTGTTAATCCCTAACTTGAAAGTTCAGAGTATAAAAATAATACTGTGTTGTATTTAGATAAAAAAAAGATACGTGCAACACAGCTTTTTATCACTTTTAAAAAGCAAAAAAAAAAAGGCAGAAATTTCATACAATTATTAATTGTCACCAGTTTTTGTTTAACATTTATACCTAATTGTTCCACCGCCATTGTAAAATGCACTTACTTTGAATGGAATGGTTAATTATAGATTAGTCTAGATTAATTATGACGTCATCGTGTACCTTAATTTAAATCTTTTTGCGCTTTTTGAATCGGTACATGGCAATTATAATCAAGTCATGTTTCAGAATTTACTTATAAGAATCGTGATACTTTTTCTTAAAGGAAATTCAAAAAGAAATTTTCATAATAAAGAAAATAATCTACCCAGATAGCGTTTTTATCCCTCACGTTTTCTAAGTACAGACTGCGTCACATGTTAATCTAAATAACAAAGGCTATAATCCGCGTATACAGTAAGCCTGACCCAGCATTACAATGTTTTTACTACAATGTTACATTCGTTGGTGCTTCAGGTTGTTGATCTCAACCAATCTGATAACATTATGAAACCCATGTTCCATATTTGCAAACCATTGAAACAGTACACATTCCGTGACTGTAGTGAATGTACCCATTTTCTACCTTTGTCAAGAAACAAAAGCAGATTTCCATAACTTTGCTCTTACTGACCTGATGTGCTCAGGTGAGCTAAAAACAAAAGGCAAGGTGATAGATACATGTAATGTTTCTATAAACAAAATAACTCCAAGTCTAAGTATTATATATATAACCGTTAGTACTGCAGTATTATTGATACATACAGGTTTTAAGGGAGGTAACCCAATCAAAATTATTGCATCTAGTTTAGAGCAGTTGTCTATCCTAGATCTGTACTACTGTACAGTTCATTCGGGTCAAATAGTTTTGTTAAAATCGTGGTATATCACCTATTGTATATGTGTATACATAAATCGAGTACGTAACTGTCATATTATTCTAATGAACTGTAAGTCTTTTGCTAAAAAAGTACCAATACTTTCCTGTTAATTGTATTGTACTACGAATATCTTCTTGTAATTGTATTGTACTATGCTAATGTGTTTAAAATCATGTATGAATGTAAGATGAGAACAAAAATAAATTATAAAAAAGCAAGGTGAGAAGGTCAAGTGACCCCAAGGCCGGATCAACTTTGACCCAATGGGGTATGGTTTGAACAATCATGGTACATGACCATTAAGCAATGCTTCATGCCAAATATCTAAGCTCTGAGTCATGTGCTCTGAGAGAAGATTTTTATTTTTAGATCTTATACCTATAAAAAAACTTAAGACCCTAGAGCTGGGTTACCTTTGACCCGGGGGTCATGATTTGAACAATCCTGGTAGAGGTCCAAACTACGATGCTTCTTGTCAAATATTACTTAAAGAGCAGTGCATGCCGCAAACTGGCCATACTAGAATGCCCTAATTTTGACTAAGTCAGGGGCCATAACTGTGGTGTTACTGGTCCAATATACAAAACTAAAACCAAGTACAACTTCTCATCCCAATAAACATTTGAGTAAAGTTTGGCGACTCTATGTCAGCAGTGCGTGCAACAAACTTACCATATATAATGCCTTATTTTTTACTAAGTCAAGGGTCATAACTCTAGTGTTTCTTGTCCAATATGAAAATTAAAACCCAGGTGCGCAACGTTTCATCCCAATAAACTTTTGTACGAAGCTTTGCCCCTCATCGGGGGCGTGAACACTTATCAACGAAACCTATATATGATTTTTGAATTACTGGTTATCCCTAAACGGTTACTCGATTAATCGGATCCATTTCGATTACCATGCTGAAACCACAGATGCTTGGGGTCTGGACCTCACCCCCTTAGGCCTGACCCTCGCACCTGCTCACTGCGTGTAAGCTAACCAATTACAGATGCAAGTCCTTATTCTACTTACCTACTGACCTCATGTTTATGGTGACAATGTATATAAATACAAGATTTGAAACAAGTCAAATGTTTGAACGCCGCCAAATGGAGTGGGGGTTGCGATAATTAGTAATGTTGGATTTATTGTATGGTGATTAACCAAACCTAATCTTTTTGCACTCTAATTTTGTATAAGGCTGACCATTTGTTAATGTTTAATGCTAAAAAAGATGATTCTACGTCAAGTCTATAGGCATTGTTTCCTCTGTATGGAAATTGGCTGCTGTCACATTATTGAATTACAAATCATTGAAATAATAATTTTTTTTTTATTTTCCTAAGTCTAGAATTCTAAATATAAATTTGCTTCAATTTATATTATTCTTGTACGAAAAATTATTTCCAAGATATAAATTAATTTGTTCCCCACTATATAAAATAAATAAAGTTAAGTCCACTCCGGCGAGGTTTCGATCTCTGATCTCCCGCGTGCCAAGCGGGGATACATTGCACTGCGCTACCGAGGCATCGCGTTGCGTAGCGTATAACTTCGTTATTCACCAATACAGACGTTTGTTTCGGAATGGCGGTACAACTTTATGTAAACAAACGAATTTAACTTCCCAGACACTTTAAATAAGAAGTGGACACATCATAAGCTTGGTAGTTTCGTAAAGTACATTCAAATATCAGTTAGAAAAAAATTTCAAAGTCGGTTTAAAAGACTATCTTCAGCCGCTACCCGTCGGCAGAATCTCAGTCGTTCGTAGTCATTCGTTTAAAATCGGCTATTTCCGTAAAATTTAGACTCGGCTATTTCCGTAAAATTTAGACTGGTTCGCGATCTCAAATCAAAAGACCGCTTGTTACAAAGACACACTGTGAAATCATTCTACAGTCTAAAAGTAGTTACGTCACCCCAATGGAAATTTTACTTACTGCATTCCAATATACGCACCGCCTCCTGGCGGCGCGTAACAAATTGATTTCCCCTCTCACATCTCACCTATACTGTTTATGTCATTTTCTGCTTTAAAATTTACCGCTATAGCCATTCACACAAGACAAATCCCCGCTGTAAACGTAATGGTACCCAGCGCACGCTATTTCATATACTGCGATGCGGGAAACCTATTTTTATAACTTCATGTATATACTAAATCTGATTTGTGCAAGAAGTGACAGAAGTGTTTTTCCTCGAAATTCTTTTAATTCAACCGAATTCGATGCAGTTTGGGGTGGGATTTTATTCAGAAAAGTGTTTTGCATTGGAAAAACCGGTTAGTTATTCCTTACTTGCACACATGCCTTAAATATGTGATTGCAGGTTTCAGTTTTCAGTTTCAAATCTTGTATTTATATACGTTCCGTACAACATCGGACAATAATAGATTGGGTCGCGAGTCCATACCACAAGCATCTGTGCATTCATTATTGTTTTCGATTTATCATCCTTCGATGTAATCACAACATAATGTATATACACACCTTTATATGTCTTTAATAAAGTTCCTCCTGTTGCGAATGTTTCCTACTAATGTAAAAGCAATCCAAGGTATGTATAGCTGTGTAAAAGCGGCTGTAAAATACAATAAACAATTGCCACCAAGCTTTAACTCTAGGGGCCAAACAGGGAGACCCAAGTTCAATTCTTTTGTTTGTATTTTTCGTAAATGACCTAATTAACAGCATCAATAGAAATATTGAAGGAATTTTTAATTTAGATGACTAACAATTATTCATGTTACTATGGTGTTAAACAACAAACCCCGAATTATGCTGTTCTCGGAGAACTTGGAAGGCTTCCCTTTGTCTGTAATATGTAAGGAACGGGCTTTAAAATATTGGTTGAAAATAATGAAAAATCCTACTTCATCAATTCACACTATTTACGTTGAACTAATAGACAATAATACCAAAGGTTGGGCAACTCGTATAAATTCTATAACAGATCATCTTGGTTTTACACATATAAGATTGAATTTTGATAAAAAATTATTATCAATAATGAATATTTGTCTCTGTTTAAAACACGATTGCAAGATCAATTTAAGCAAGATTGGTCTGCATCTATACAGTCTATGACCAAACTAGAATATTATTGTAAGTTTAAAAAAGATTTTGTATTTGAGAACTATCTTACTATCATTGAAAACGATGATCTCAGAAAACATTTAAGTCGCTTCAGATTGAGTTCACATAATTTAGAAATTGAAGCAGGTCGCTTCAATGGAATTGATGGAGCTAACAGGTTCTGCAAACTATGTAGCCAAATGGTGGTTAAAAGAATTATCGAGTTCTCCTTTCGGACTTACTATAAATGGTATTTCGTTGGGCGCACCGACGCAGGCAGACGACATAGTGTTGCTATCATTGACAAAAAATGGCTTGAACAAGTTAATACAAATCTGTGATATTTATGCAAAAAATGGCGTTACAACTATAATGCAGGGAAATGTGCAGTTTTGGTTCATAACAAGAAACACAGACAACGGGTAACAGCAGCTTACGTGGAAACTTTTATACCAGAAGTGACTGAATACAAACATCTTGGTATCATACAAACTAGCTCTAGAAAAAAGCCGGCGAGAATCGACGATATTCGTCAATCAGCCAGAGGTACTCTCTTCAGCTCCCAGAAGACAGGAATGCTGAGCAACCGTATAAACCCTACAACAGCGGGTAAAATTTACATTTCCACCGTGCTTCCACGTGCGTTCTTTGGTTGTGAGCTATGGAACAACATCACACAGTCTGACATACGCCACCTCGAATCGATACATCATTTTTGTTTAAAACAAATTCAATCTTTTCCGAACTCGCTCTGACATGGCGAAAGGTTTACTCGGGTTCACTTCTATAGAAGCGTACATTGATCTCCAAAAACTTAACTTTTTAGGATCTATCTGCAGATTAAAATCAAGTGATGTGTCACTTCAATTCTTCCTACACAGTCCATCGCAATTCCGAAGTAAATGCTCTCTCCCTCAATCTGGATTTTTATCTGACATAATAAAAATCCTGAAAAAAATATGATTTACTGCAGTATTTCGTTAATTTTGAGAAAACAATGATAGTTCCTTGTAAATTTTCTTGGAAACGTGTATGTAAAAGTGCAGTATTGACATATACACAAGAACAGTGGCTCTCTCGTATGCATGCAGATCATGACTTTAAAAGATTTCGTGGTTTCCATTTCAATCTAAGAACAGCAAATATCTGGGAAAGTCCACACACCACTGAACTAATGACATTTTTGGCTAACATTTGTAGTAAGCCTATGAATTTAGATGAAACAAGTAATATCTTTAAAAAAAAAGATGGTCGACGTAGGTGACGTAATAACTATAATATAAAAAAATAAACACATTTTGTGTTTCAGAAGGCTCCCGCGCAGTACACTGCTTATTCCGGTACCGAAACGCTAGCCAATAATCAATGACGCTAGATGTCCGGCCCCGGACAACACCTCGTTGAATACAAAAGTTGATCTTCGTACTGTCCAGAAACCTTGACATAACGTGTTCTGTTTTTTCTTTTTTTGCAACATGATTTATTATAAATAACTATAATATAAAAAAATATACACATTTTGTGTTTCAGAAGGCTCCCGGGCAGTACACTGCTTATTCCGGTACCGAAACGCTAGCCAATAATTTGCAGATTCTGATTGGTCACATTATAACGAAGTTGGTTAGCAACGCGTCCATACCAACGGAAGTTCAAATAAAAAGTATACGACTACGTCGAAAAAAATTGTCCCGGTTGTCACCAGAGGTACAATGACGATTTACAGCACGTGCTGTTCGAATGTAACTACCATGAACTAAATTACAGAAAACATTTTTATTTAGCAAAGCTGAGAGAACGGTTTAACATACATTTGTGAGATTTGATTGTTTCTACAGATAAGGAAATTACAGTACTATTTTGCATATGTTGATAAGGATCTAAAGACGAACAGTATTCTGACTTTTTATGCATTAATGCTACTCATATTAAAGGCATATTATCTGTGTTCTCAAATAAACAATAACATTTTCAACGATTCTATTACCCAGAACTTTCAGTTTACTTCCTTAAAATGAGTTTCAATTTCGCTTTCGTACAGAACAAACTTATCAAGATAGGACAAACTGACTGTAACCACTGATATTGTCAATTATCAGTTTCTCTTTAAGAGAAGTGTGTCTTTAAGAGTGATAGATAGTTCGACTTCATTGTCTTATATAACAAACAATCACTTATTGCTTTTCTTAAACCTTTAAGTAATGATTGCTTTCTCGTACATTCATATCTTGTATTGACATGTAAAATTGTCTAATTGTATATATTTACTATGTTTATGTTTAAAATGTTTGATTATATAGTACTCTTCAGTAATTGAAGGAATAAAAGATATATATATATATATATCATGCATTCAATGACAGGACTTAGATGGATATTTCTTTACCTATTTTTCCATGGCTAAACGGTAGAGGCTTTTTACTGTGTACCGACCAAGCCTTGTTTTATGCGACCACTGGGTCGAATGAACACATAACATCATTACTCTGCCAAATACGAATGTCCTAAGAAGATACAATGGTACTTCTAGCTTAATCACATCTATCCATATATGTATATAATATATGTCAGCTTCCGAGAGCACTATCACTACAATAGATGAGTAAATCCCAACTCTGGTTTTCATAGACCGACGTGCAGGTCTTTTATTTTCGGTTTTTGTAAAGGCCGACCGAAGCTTGGTCCATCGTCGAAAATGATATACGATTTTTTTTCATAACATCAACATACCTTGACTTTCAAACATTTTCGTCAAGGGAACCAGTACTTAGGTATCGTATCTAAACCCCGACTACTGCTGCTAGCGCAAATCTCAAATTTGCAGACGCTCTCGTATAAATCATCAATAGCGTTCCTAATTTCCTATTATATGCCGATGAGTTACGAGGATATAACTTCGCTACTACTTATTGAATTTCGAACAATGGGTCGTGAATTACTCATACTCCTCGGTATCACACTCACGGATCAATACCTCTTATATACTCTGAACAATGCAAGGGAAACGAACTCTGAACTTGTTTTGTATTATAGCCACGTACATTACACATAGATGTGTCATGGCAATGAGATAGGTATAAACTATGATAAAGTCCTTTTCATACCCTTTTGTCAGGAATTATTGTATAATAGTGTTAAATGATTCAATATACTGAATCTTCTCAGTTAAATGATTGAAACAACTGTCATGTATTATGCTTTACATAAATTGAACTATGTTTGACTATAAATTCTATGTATACAATTCTATGTTAAATAAAATATATGTTATGATATGTAATACAAGATCCAGCGCAATGGCACCCAGTTGCATAATTTTTTCCAAAACCTAAGTTCTCTCCCCTCAGATGGGATCACACATCTGTTTTAAAACCTTTGTTCTCAAAGGTCGTGTGTTCAAACATTATTAGCTCGAGAACTTAGGCTCGAGTCTCTGTGCACTACACATTTGGCGTAACTAAAGTACCACCGAGATCATAGGTTATCAGCAAGATTAAGTTTTCATTGGTTGTCAACATCACGTGATTTGTGAACATTTCTTGCAGCAGCCATTAGGTGGTATACAATCATTTTCACAATTATTGCAAACATGTATTTTTTTAAAGATTTTTTCCACTTTATTAATCTTTAAACTATGTATAAACAAAGACTCCGATTCATATTCATTTTAAAACCCGACAGGGGTCAGGAGGTCGTTCCTCCTTTGTTACCTATCAAATAGCCAAGCATGATTTTTCTAAAATAACAGTAATATTAAGTAGATAAATATATCCCATAATAAAATCACGCGACTTTCGTTACCGACGTTACCATAAATGACGTCATACATGACGTCAAAGACGACGGAAAACACTTTACTTTGGAAGTTCGACTTAAAAATTTAGGTAATGAGCACATACTAAAGTTCAGTTTTAGTTCTTTGTTCCACGATAAGCAGTATTTCATACCATAAAGATGTAAAATGTAAAAACTGTAATGCTTGCGTAATGTAGGCCTATGTATCTATTTTATTTCTAACCGTCCTTGGCGTGCAGATGTCACATTAAGTTTACATTACTGCAAATGGAGTATGTTCGACAAGGGAAATACTCTCAATAGAAATTACTTCTTATCTAATATTGTAACATCAATTATTGTGAAAATCATTCAAAGTGTTATAGGGCTTCACCAGTGTTTAACATAGCGACCCTGCAATCCCAGAGATCTCCTACCGGAAGTACCTACATGTATATTAATCTTCAGCATATAATTTTTTTTTTCAAAATGGCGGCTGAGTGACCGGTTCGGGCTGATTTGTATAATGCCATGTATATTGTGTTATAATGTTGATGCTCAAATGGGCCTTGACTTACAGTAACCTATTGCCAACGATAATTTTTACAACCGAACCACAACCGGAACCATTTAGAACCGCTACCGAACCGGGAACGAACCTGAGCGGACCAGACCGTTACAGAACCGTTACAACCGTTTGTAACCGTTCACCGCAGCTAAAAATAGCATTTAGAAACTGACTGAAGTGTCACTATGAACGTTGATTTCCGCTGGATGTAACCAATCCGCATCTAAGAGGGTGTAACATGTATATATGTATAATTGTGGTTAACATGTATATAAATAAATGTATAATTGTGGTTATCTGAAATCAGGTTTTAGAAACGATTTTAAGTGATTCTTTACTTTTGCATGTCTACAGTATATAGCTAAAATTATAATCAACAGTACTGATTCACCAACATAAGTATGCTAAACTTTGAAACTATATATTATAAGTTTAATTCAGCACCTTCTATAATTATACTGGTTTAAATCAGGATTTGATAAGATATACAGGTATGCAAACTCAATTTTTCGAATTGAACATGCGAACAACTTGTTAAATTAACTGTGTGATTTTATAAGTTTATCCACGATAATTATCACAATTTAATAAAAGCAGACGCAATTTCACGCTCAGCTGAAGATTTACTTAAAGGGGCACTCTCTACATCTAGTAGATTATATTTCAAAAACAAAGATGATGTGTTCAATCAACGTAAAATGATGAATAAATACAATTTCAAAGAAGAACCCATGGCGAAAAATGCATCATTTGACCACAATTAATCAATATAGAGGCTTTCTGTAATAAATCGCATCCAGCCATTTATTGTACAACAACAACTCTACATAGATTATTGAATGGTTTACGGTACTGCAGTATATTTTAAACCGCTGATTTTATCGATAATGACTGGGAATGCATAGCTGAAACTTTTAGGTTAAATTATAATACTTCCAACAATTCTATTATTTATGTTTTGGAGGTTATCTAGTTTGGTATCAGTTACAGGGTATGTCCCTTTAGTCATAAAAAAAACCAATTGTTGCGTTGAATATTTACTGCTTACACTGATTTAAAATTTGTTTCAAGTGTGTACGTTTTGATATTAAATAAACCGCATTGATATAGTATCTTCACACGTGCTGATTTTCCGACTCCATTACAACAGGTTTTAGGGAAAGTAAAATTACGCGCTATTACTTAATTTTATGGCACGCAACTTCTCAAATTAGTGAGATATTGGCTCTTTGCCTCATTTGCATAAGTATTTATGATTTGTTGGAAGCCTCTCACACGCTTATTTATCATGACCATCGCTCTGCTGTCTGGGGTTAGGCCACTTGATCACCATATCAGCTTCTTTTTTTCTTTTTTGTAATCTGATGTTTTATATATACACATACATGTATCACGTAACCAATGCATACATTATAAACCAGTTTCTTATAAAAGGAAAAATACGAGCAGTTAATGCCAAATGGATCGTGACATAAAAACAATTACAAATAGAAAGAAAAAGGATTTATATATAATAATAAAAAAAATGTTTTGTAAATGAGGACTTCAAGTGAGCTGGGGTGACTGTTAATCTTTATAGCAAATTCTGTGTAAATAAAGATGTACAGAGAGAAGTCCTGGTTTTGTTTCGAAAGTCACCGCGAAAGCTGTTGACTCTCAACCTCAAAGCCGCTCTGCTTGACAGGTCAGATACCACTCAGCTAATTAAAACCTCTTTCATAAGTGCACCCCCCCAAAAAAAAAACAAAAAAAAAAAACACACACACACATCCACACACACAGCACCACGCACACACGCACACACACACACACACACACACACACACACACAGAGGAGGTCTAATCCTATACCTATAATCAGTTAAGATACTGTCTGATTAGGTGTCTTTAGACTGGACATTTAGTAAAAAAATAGGCCGTTAATCCTGTTAACATGGAGAGAAAATTCGTTTATTGCTTATTTCCTGCTGTTTTTTTTAAGAAATTAGTTTATTACCCAACGGTAAAAATGTTTTAGGCATATTTAGCAATACTTGATACCTTGAACACATTTATATGCAGAAAACTTATTCTCAAAATTTTGCGAAAGTTGAAAAGTTTTATCACAATCACAAGTTTTGCTTTTAAAAAGATAGAAAGAAACTGCATTTTTCTTAGACTTGAATTTACGTGAAAAAATTTATTTGGACAGCAAAACTTTACATAGCTCAACACTGTGAAAGAGAAAATGCATACATTTATGGTATGACATTGGTATTACGTTAGTATTACATTAGTATTACATTGGTATGACATTGATATGACATTGGTATTACATTAGTATTACATTGGTATTACATTTGGTATTACATTAGTATTACATTGGTATTACATTGGTATTACATTGGTATTACATTGGTATTACGTTAGTATTACATCAGTATAACATTGGTATTACATTGGTATTACATTTGGTATTACATTGGTATTACATTTGGTATTACATTAGTATTACATTGGTATTACATTTGGTATTACATTAGTATTACATTGGTATTACATTAGTATTACATTGGTATTACATTTGGTATTACATTGGTATTACATTAGTATTACATTGGTATTACATTGGTATTACATTTGGTATTACATTGGTATTACATTTTGTATTACATTAGTATTACATTGGTATTACATTAGTATTACATTGGTATTACATTAGTATTACATTGGTATTACATCAGTATAACATTGGTATTACATTAGTATTACATTGGTATGACAATTAGTATTACATTGGTATTACATTGGTATTACGTTGGTATTACATTGGTATGGCATTAGTATTACATTTAGTATTACATTGGTATGACGTTGGTATTACATTAGTATTACATTGGTATTACATTAGTATTACATTGGTATGGCATTGGTATTACATCAGTATTACATTGGTATGACATTGGTATTACATTGGTATGACATTAGTATTACATTTAGTATGACATTGGTATTACATTAGTATTACATTGGTATTACATTGGTATTACATTGGTATTACATTGGTATTGTACCTACCACCAAAAAATATGTTAAATGTGCGTGGATGCTATCGAAAAGCATAAATAAACTTAATAATTTTCTTCATTTTTATCTAACGAACCCGAACCGTCAAAATGGTAAAAATTACCGTTGGCAGTACTGTATCAATCAACTTGAAACTTATTATAGGCTACCCGGTTTCAGAAATTTGAATCCGTCCGTGCTCTACTAAAAGAATGAATCTTGAATTTTATATGTATAACAATTAAAGATGAAGATATAGCATTGTAACACACGTGCACGTGAATTTTACGCATTTAAAAAATGTGCTGACATCAATGGGCTAATTTTTTAAACTTTTGGACATGATATTATTCTCAATTGAATGGATTAGTAAATATCAAAATTGCTAAATGATATCACGAAATTAGTACTGTCTGTTCGCTATCTCGGATTTGATTATTAATCCACTACCATAGTCACACTGTTCATTGATACGTTTGGATAAGTTCTAGAGTATCCAGTTTGCGCTTTCTGTGGATTTATACTCTAATTAGAAACCCTTTATCTAGACTTTTTGCAAGAATTATTTACAATGTTTGTGGATATAGTGTTTATAATCAACCATATTGTCCAAATCTATGGTTGACTAATAAAATCGTACCAATGTCCGCGTTTTAAGTCGGTTATAAAATATTTGAATATACCATTGCAATTAACATGACGCCAATGATATGATAACCTCGCCCCTTTGTTGACGTGGAAGAATTTATAACAAAAGAATCTATTCAAAACCTTTTTTCACGTGCATTTAGTTGTCGCAGGTTAAATCCACTTTTGACTGTCCTGGCGTCATGTAAATAACAGTTTTGTAATGGTCGGGAACCGTCGGTACGGTAGTGAAATGATGCAGATGTCATACGTTGGACTCGCTACTCAAAGGCCGTGCGTTCGAATCTCGTACGTGTCCTGCTTTTATAGAGCCAGTGACGTCTTGTCAAAGAAAATATGTATGTTTCAGGTTTAATTTGACGGTGGTTTTACTTTTAAAATGTCATAACAAGTTTGACAGCCTTGTGTGTTATGAAAACGTGTTGCTTTTCAACAACAACAGGTAGGGCCTACTTGTTCATACCTTGAAGGAGTGTAACTTATTCATATAGTAAACTCCACTTATAACGAACTCCTTGGGATCATTTAAATAGGTTCGTTATATCCGAAGTTTGTTATATTCATATAACATTTTCATTTAAAATAAATAAAGAAAAAAAACTCGGACAGAGAAAATATGTTCGTTATATCCAGAGTTTCGTTATATCCAGAGTTTCGTTATATCCAGAGTTTACTGTGCATAAAATATAATTGCTTTTTAACAACACCAGGGGGTAGGACGTAAACGATGTATCTCGGGGCTTTAAGCGAGAATTTAAAATGTTCTGGTCAAAATGGCGGAAATTTATGTTTATTTTTGGGACGGATAAGAATAATTGGGGAGGAAATGGTTATATTTTGATTTGATCGAACTGTTATCATGCCCTTTGATATAGCCACATGTAATATATGTAATCGTCAGATCCGTTTTGGATCGTGGACCTAAAAATAAAAAAGTTATTGAAGGGATAAATTGGTCGGTAGTGTTTATGTTTGGATTTTCCGCCGTTTTCTCCCACGTTTGGACGGTTCAGACCGCTTTAGTCGAGCTTATTTGAATGCATTTGGTATAAAAATGATGCGATCCATTGTTATGTAATGTGTGCACGTTTCCAATATGAACTATGCCGATTTTTTAAACTTTAAACCGATTTCGATGTATCTCGGGTCGTTTTAAGACGATTTGATGTATCACCGGGTTCCAAAAGCAACTGTAAACGGTAAACATGTGTACATTAATGAATTTTTGAATCATACAACATTCACCTCTAAATTTCAGCTGCCACAATGCCTGTAAGTAAGGAATTTCTGTTAATAAATGCACGAATAGATACAAAGATTAGCTACATTTTGTTTCATTAATTCAGCATTGCATGTTGACAGCAAATGTTTGTTGATTCAGTTTAATACCATTCGATTTTGTGTTATTTAATTCCATGGTCGATGAAACACTAGTGTAGGTAGCAAGCCGCAGTGGTTCGTAATTTGCACCTGGTACATCATCCATGCTGTCCGTTGGTTTACCGTTTACAGTTGCTTTTGGAACCCGGTGATACATCAAATCGTCTTAAAACGACCCGAGATACATCGAAATCGGTTTAAAGTTTTAAAAATCGGAGATAGTTCATATTGGAAAAGTGCATACATTTGATAACAATGGATCGTATCATGTTTATATCAAATGCATTCAAATAAGCTAGAGTAAAGCGGTCTGAACCGTCCAAACGTGGGAGGAAACGGCGGAAAATCCAAACATAAACACTAACGACCAATTTATCCCTTCAATAACTTTTTTATTTTTAGTTCCATGATCCAAAACGGATGTGATGATTTCATATAACATTTTATGTGGCATAAATAAAGGCAAGATAACAGTTCGGATCAAAGTAAAAATAAACATTTCCTTACCAATTTTCGTTATCCGTCTCCCCCAAAAAACTTTCGCCATTTTGACCAGAACTACATCAAATTCTCGCTTAAAGCCCCGAGATACATCGTTTACGTCCGACCCCCTGAACACAAGGTACCTGAAAGTTTATATGTACTAACCTTGCATTCCATTTGGTTTATCCTTTGATTTTTCAAACTTAATGCACGAGAGAAATTATTTCTTTGCTGCACGAGCTTTGAAACTAAATCACTCATACTCATTCCAGAAGTAACTGGCTCGATATATACTTTCTCACAGACAACCGGAAGAGTGACGTCGTGGTTTAAAAATAGCCGGTATCCCCAAAACAGGATTGTAACAGTAACACTTAAAATAAAAAATACGTATTTTCGTGTTATTCCCATCATAAAAGTGCATTTACATAATATAATATTCACCGAACTAAATTTCAATTTAACACTTTAACATAAACTACCGTAACCAGTGTTCGAGAATCCTTATTTCATTTTTTATTTCAAGCTCATAAAAGACCATTGTCTCTAGCCTAACAACCACTGCCAATGCTTTATAATCTGGCATTCATGTAGCTTTCAGTAAAACATTAATTTTAATGCAATAGCAATCAATATATAGTTTAATCAATATATATATAATTGCAGCTTTCTGGTTAGTGGTGACAGGGATTTCAGTGGCTTCATTATCACAAAGGGAACTTCAGTAGTTTAGTTTAGTTTAATATCGCCCCTTTGTTGATATGGGAGCATTTATAACAAAAGAATCTATTCAAACCTTTTTCCACGTGTATTTAGTTGTCGCAGGTTAAGTCCACTTTTGACTGTCCTGGCGTCATGTAAATAACAGTTTTGTAATGGTCGGGAACCGTCGGTACGGTAGTGAAATGATACAGATGTCATACGTTGGACTCCTTACTCAAAGGCCGTGCGTTCGAATCTCGTACGTGTCCTGCTTTTATCGAGCCAGTGACGTCTTGTCAAAGAAAATATGTATGTTTCAGGTTTAATTTGACGGTGGTTTTACTTTTAAAATGTCAGAACAAGTTTGACAGCCTTGTGTGTCATGAAAACGTGTTGTTTTTCAACAACAACAGGTAGGGCCTACTTGTTCATACCTGGAAGGAGTGTAACTTATTCATATAGTAAACTCCACTTATAACGAACTCCTTGGAATCATTTAAATATGTTCGTTATATCCGAAGTTTGTTATATTCATATAACATTTTCGTTTAAAATAAAGAAAAAAAACTGGGACAGAGAAAAGATGTTCGTTAAATCCGGAGTTTCGTTAAATCCGGAGTTTCGTTAAATCCGGAGTTTCGTTATATCAGGAGTTTCGTTAAATCCGGAGTTTCGTTATATCCGGAGTATCGTTATATCCGGAGTTTCGTTATATACGGAATTTACTGTGCATAAAATATAATTGCTTTTCAACAACACCAGGTACCTGAAAGTTTATATGTACTAACCTTGCATTCCATTTGGTTTATCCTTTGATTTTTCAAACTTAGTGCACGAGAGAAGTTATTTCTTTGCTGCACGAGCTTTGAAACTAATTCACTCATACTCATTCCAGAAGTAACTGGCTCGATATATACTTTCTCATAGACAACCGGAAGAGTGACGTCATGGTTTAAAAATAGCCGGTATCCCCAAAACAGGATTGTAACAGTAACACTTAAGATAAAAAATACGTATTTTCGTGTTATTCTCATCATAAAAGTGCATTTGCATAATATAATATTCACCGAACTAAATTTCAATTTAACACTTTAACATAAACTACCGTAACCAGTGTTCGAGAATCCTTATTTCATTTTTTATTCCAAGCTCATCAAAGACCATTGTCTCTAGCCCAACAACCACTGCCTATGCTTTATAATCTGGCATTCGTGTAGCTTTCAGTAAAACATTAATTTTCAATGCAACAGCAATCAGCCGTGGCCATCAAACTGCAGCGTTTCATATTAGTTTAACTACGCCCATACACCTTTCTCTCTGACAAAAACCGATACATCTGTCGATACATAAAGTAGGAGAATCCATTATAAAATTACCGCTTAAAATAGGGGTGTCGTTAATAATATGGATGATATTCAGGTAAAAGTACACAATGCCTGCTTACTGTTACAATTCACTCATTGACAGTGCTATTGTGCTTATTGGTACAGTCATTATGCATGCTTGCACTTTCGTCACGCTTGTTGACAATTGATACCATGCTTGCTGGAAGTTACAACTTGTATGTTGTTTAGGCCATGATGCCTTTTTCATATTTTCATTTGACTGAATGACAGTGCAATCTAGCGTAATGGTTTATTTCATCATGCTGTGGTTATCTTGGTTAATTTGTAATGCATCCAAGAACAAAATACACGAAGTGATCAACCAGTATGGAAAATGTTATCAGGCACTAGGCAAAATAGAACTAAGCATAATGTCATTTCAAAATTATAAGTCACATTTTGATAACAGGGGGCGCTATGTTCTAGTCGTGTTTTCCGTAATTTGAATAATTATTTGCCGGAAAGATTATCGTGGATAAACTGATATTTTGTAACATAATTGCTGTAAGGTAAATTAGCTTGTAGCAATAAATTACCATGGATATTACACGTTACAACATATTATATATTTCTGAAATCTTTCATAAAAATTACTTTCATAACTAAATGTTCAATATTTGGTAACATACTGAGTGCCTTGGAGGTTACAGGAATTTTAAATCCTTGATTTTCTAGGAAATGTATTATAAAAGGAAGGTAATATAACGATTTGCCTCATTAACGATTCACCCCAATTAGTGATGATTCTCCCAACATTAGTGACAATTCGCCCCACTTTAACAACATCATATTAAGCATGTCATAAATCATTTTACTGTGAAAAATGTTTAGTTTAAATGTACGTTTTTGTATATATCTGGTGTTATGTTTAATATATTTACATGTAATCATTTTGTTTGAAAATAATACTTATTAAAGCTACTCGCTCTCAGATTTTGGTAAAAAAAAATAAAGTTCTTGAAACTGTATGTAAATAACGTATCTTAGAACATATAGTCATATAAAAAGGCTTCAGTATAAATTCCTGTCACGTATACCTCTAAATTTCAAATTATACGCTACCAAATTCAAAAGCGTTGCAAACGCTTTAGAAATTCCAATATAAACATATAGTGTAGTGGTGCCGTGTAACCGACATTTTCAATCGATTTCTGCAAATTCCTACCTAGATTTTTGCTCATATTTTGATTCTAGCATTTAGTTTTATATTTATGTATAAGTATGTCAATTTAAAAACAATTATTTTTTCAACATAACTGAGAGCGAGCTGCAATCAATTAAAATCATACTCTCGACAGTAATATTTTTGTCAAAGTAAGTGGTCAAAAACATGTTTCATAGGATGATCATTAAGGTGGTGTGAATCATCATTAAAGTGGGTCTAATCGTTATTAGATTTAATACTAATAACAAAACTGTAAAAAAAACACAAACAAAATGTCTTCCTTTCAAGTGTATATCGTATATGCAAGAATAAACATTCGACTTAAACATTTTTCCAAGTAAATGAATTTAAACATACTTAATTATTAGGTTAATATAATGATATTTAATTAATGTGTGGCGAATCTTCACTTAAGTGGGGTGATTCGTTATGGGGCGAATCGTGAGTGGGAGGAATCGTTACTAATTTGAAAGGAATATTATAAAGTATCAACCTTACAAAAAAATTGAAGCAACCAAATCCAACCCTTTTGTCAGTTAGATTTTTATTTTATTTCTAATTCTGCTAGACCAATAGGTCACATTTTGTACATAACACGATCTATTTTAAAAAGGGATTATCCACACAGGTCCCAATTAGTTGCCTGAATTAAGCACTATTTTCAACTAAAAACCGGTAGAATTCCTTCTTTTTATTTATAACACAAAGACACAACACAAGAATAGATCAACACTTTTTATTGTTTTTCTACATAATAAAGTAATTATGATAAAATCTTTGAATAATATGCAGTGGCGTAGGTACCGGTACGCAAAAATGCAGTTGCGTACAAATTAATTGGTGTGTTAATTGGGCTTCCTCATTTTTATTTTTTCAAGAAAGAAAGCCCACAAACAATCCTAGTATGTTCGCATCTTTGGTGCTGGAACCGCTTTGAGTACACATTGTTTTAACCTAGCTACACCACTGATATGAATATAATGCTTTACTTCAATAAATGCATACAGATAATGTTAAAAAAAACAAACAGATTTCCACTTTCATTTTTACTATATTTATATAATGTCAAATCCTTCTTTAACACTCCTGCCCCTCAGTTACAACACATAACATAACTCCTGCATGGGAAAGCTGGATGCTAAAAACACGGCAATTTCCCCTCCCATTCCGAGTTCCCCTACGGTGTGAAGGCAATGATTGCAATTGACTAGTGCAGAATGGCTCAATAGCACTTCCGACGGTATACTACTCTACTATGCCCAAAAAACCTATTAAAGTAAATCATGTGTGAGAAAATACCAAGGTCCCTCCTGGGGCTCAAACCCCGGACCTCGTGATCTGAAGGCGGACACTCAACCACGTCGCTAAAGGGTTAACCCAACAGCAAGGCTGTTGGAAGTGGCCTATAAACCTACAATCACTACACTTCTCCCTCTTTTACTTTTCAGAGCTAGACAGCTCTCCAGATTGACCCTCCATGCTCCCCGAATGAGTCCGTCAAACACTTCTGACACCATTAAAGTAAATCCTGGGTGAGAAAATACCAAGGTCCCTCCTGGGGCTCGAACCCCGGACCTTGTGACCTGAAGGCGAACACTCAACCACGTCGCTAAAGGGTTATAACCCAACAGCAAGGCTGTTGGAAGTTGCCTATAAACCTACAATCACTTCACTATTTACAACAGAGACAAAACATAACTTGTATTGGTCTTGTAGAATCTTCTCCAGTTCTAGTACTCGTCTTCTACGTGAACTTTTTTATTCAACTTATAATAACGATGCCGATTAAATTTTGTCAGTAGTATAGAAGAGACATCGAGAAAATTTTTAAAAGGCGATGTATTTCTTCCAATAATAAAAATATTGTCTGTAAATAAAGCATGAGAGCTACATAAAACTTAAGCGGCGATGTGCTAATTAATGGAGTAATTGAAACAAAGGGACACAACTGATGGGAAACGGTTTAGGCAACAGCTAATTTAAGTCCGTCATAGGCCGGAGATATCCGTTATCTTTCGCGAAAACTACGAACGTGCGCCCCCTGGTATCAAAATGTGATGTGCAAATTTGCAATTAACATTATGCTTACTTTCAACTTGCTTAGTGGCTGATTGCATCTTTCATTTTGTGTGGTCACATCGTGTGTTTTGTTCTAGGAGCATTATAGCTGTGCAATGTTGAAATATCAAAGCTTATATACAGTCCCGGCATGTTGAAATATTTCATTACGCTACATTGCACTGTCATTCAGCCATATACAGGGGCGTAGCTTGAAAAAAAATGGAAGTGTAAGCACTTATTTTGTAGGGGGGTTCGGGATGCTCCCCCTAAATATTTTAAATCCCGTATCGCCGCAGCTGCATTCTGACGTATCCTGGGGTATATTTCAGAGGAAAATAAAGAGACTCAGTTTATGAACTTGGCCACACTGAAAATCAGTTATCTTAAAAATCATGCCCTCATAAAACACAAGCACTTATCAAAATAAAAACAATTAGATTTAAAACCATTCGTACTTTATTTAGAAAACTTGTTGGGGAATGCATAAAACGTCCAGTGCCTTGCACACTTTTGCATTTCCGCAGGCTAAAAGTTTTAAGTCACTATCATTACTGTGTACATGTGCGACAGTTGGTTGGCGGAGGGGCGGGGACGAGGGTATCTGCATATGAAAGGAGTGTCACCAAAAGAAATCCATGAAGGCGTGAACAATGCACCTAGTGATAATCGTCCTCCATATTCAGCTATAAAGATATAGGCTGCTGAATTAATATGGTAATAAATGATAAAATAGCATATTGCTAATACTATAGTCCCTCCAACTCATTTTTTTCTGATGTCTTTCACATGAACAAACTTTTGGCAAGATAGGTTCTGTGAATGATAATGCCAGACAAACAATTGAGTAGGCTGAATCTTTCCAAAGAGCTTTTGAGACGTTTTCAGCGAAATCCAGAAAAGGTCTCGAGAGAATTGTGACGCAGGATGTGAAATGGGTCCAACGTTTAAAGTGGACACATCTTAGGGGTCGTAAGATTCTTACACGTGTATTTAAAAGTCTGGTTGAAATATTCACTTCCGTATGCGTGTATCAATGAATTTCAAAGCCAACTTTGAGTCGGCTTAAAATAAATGATGCCTTCAAGTTGATTAAATCTTGACTGACTGTTCAAAAGCCACTCATTAAGCTACGGATGATATTTTCGTTATCAGACTAAAATCAACCAAAAAAACATGCATGAAGTCGCGATTCAACCTAGTTGAAAATGTTTGGCAAAAGTTATTCATTTGACAAAGACCCTCGGTGAATCATGGAAGTTAAAATGATGTTATCTGTGTATTTCACAAACTATAAGTTTCAACTTGCAGAGAACTAATAAAGTATCATCACGCCTTACATCTAAGTTCTAAAAATAGTGTCAAGTATATAAACATTTCATTTCATAATAAAGCGTAACTTCCTGTTATTACATAAAATGGAAAATTAATTCGAAAGCGGACCACTTGAAGTATATTAAGCCTCAAACTGAAATTGTAATGCACGTTTCAACTGTTGACACGCATTTTTTTATTACCTTTGTTAAAGAAAATGCGTAGATCACCTATAACATATTCGTAGTAGAGACTTTAATACATCACATAAGCCACCCACCTTGCACAGTATACCTCTGGTGTTTTAATAGCTTCAGAACTATCAAAATTTAAACATATAAAATTAGTTTAACATATGATATCCTTTATCAGGCATTTTTGCTCTAAGTATTCTAAAGAACGGAAACAGAAAATAAGTATTTTGCAATAAAGTAAAATATAGTTTTTTTGCTATAAACAAATTCCTGATATTTTAACAGAAATGGAAATTATATCAAACATAAATTTTGATACAGTAGCGATAGTTAGCAACATTTAAATACATTCACAAATAGAAAATACGATACTTGTAAGCACTTGTGTGTGTAAAGTAAAATATAGTTATTTTGCTATAAACAAATTCCTGATATTTTAACAGAAATGGAAACTATATCAAACATAAATTTTGAAACAGTAGCGATAGTTAGCAACATTTAAAAACATTCACAAATAGAAAATACGATACTTGTAAGCACTTGTGTGTGACATGTTTTTTTCAGTACGGCGGCCATCTTGGCAGCCATCTTAGATTGTAGAGTTTCCCAGCCAGGAACTTTTGGGACGTTTGTGTTATTGATACTACAGACATTGAACTTTCAGAAAACAAAAGTTTCATTTCTATGTGAACTTAGTTATGCATTGAAGGCTTTAGAAATAACTTGAATGTCAAAAAAGTGCAGCACATCAAGACGACGTGCTGCGTACAACTCTTGTTTGAAACGTGCATTACAAGTAAAACATATTTCTCGCGGTCTATAACTATAGATCCAACAAGAAATAAAATTTGAACATGCAAATAATGTTAAGATGATTGTATGTTTTATAAATCGTGAAAATCTGTGTAATTTCAATCCGACTATGTTTCAGTTGAAACACATTGCGTCACGAATTTCGTCAATAGCAGAGCAAAAACTAGAACTGCCAATTCCAGGGGATCATGAATGGTCGTATCTTATATTAACAAATTGAATTCAAGATCTCAAAAAAACTTGTATTGAACGAAGTCCTACTCCCGGTTGCTTTTTCAACTGTATCTCATCGAACTATTTCTTAAAACCATTGATTTTGTTAATAAAGTATTATTACAATAACGAAATACATGCAGTTCGCTTTTGTACAGGTTCACAATATTGGTAAGACCCATATACTCCCTACCCCAATCATTATCATTGCATATTTGGCATTTTGATATTTTTTATTTTTAGGAAAAGTGTAGGCACGTGCCTACAGTGCCTATAGGAAGCTACTCCCCTGATATAGACATCAGGGACTAAACACGATACAAGTTGTAACTTCCAGCAATCATGGTATCATTGTCAACAAGCGTGATGAAAGTGCAAGCATGCATAATGACTGTACCAATAAGCACAATAGCAGTGTCAATGAGTAAATTGTAACAGTAAGCAGGCATTGTGTAATTTTTACCTAAATATCATTCCATATTATAATCACAGGCCCTGGTCCAGTTCTATATTAACATTTTTTTGGCAAATTTTTATTCAAAACATGTTTTACCTACTATTTATACGTTATTGTATTAAAAAAATAAATCATTGAAAAAATTTTTTTTACTGGTTCATATAATATATAAAGGTATACAACGCAAGCGTAACGCTATGGGAGCTTACTCGGCAAACTTGTAGAATATTTGAAAATCGGAGTTTATACGTTTGCGGCCTTTACATAAACGATCGTACATAGTGGACATTTAAAGTGTTCCATAAAAGGTACATTGACCATATAAATACCTTTGAAATATGCAGCACAAGTCTCTGCGAACGATTTGTTTCATTTTACACTGACGATGTCAACATTTGAAGACATTTTGACGCGAAAGGTAATAAAAACCAGGAGCACGTTCGTTTACCGGACTCGGGATAGGTATCAATTCACTATATCGCTCCATGTACTGCCGAGTTATGCTGTAGATTACTATACATATCAAAATAACAGCAAAAAGGTAATGGTCACTGTTATTCAATAATTGTATCATAGGGTAAACAATGAATTATGATCTTCGACGTTTATGGAGTAGATATAGTTTTCACTATTATTTCTTCATTTAGATTGTTTTAAATCCCGATCGACCCTGGGATTTCTACCCAAGTAAACTTGCAAAAACTTTGGCCTGGCGCAGGTTGAAGAGAAAGATGTAGATACAAGGGCATCCGGGTACAAGACCCTAGCTCTGTTATGAATAGGCCCCTTGGTTCTTTTACGTGCACATTGTACACCACCGAAACACGTGACACTACCGTTAACCAGTCGACCACCGCACCGGCCTTCACTATTATTTTCTTTTTATTTGAAACAGTCATTTACTGTACAGTTAATATATGTGTTTATTCCACGTTGTAATTAAAAACGGTCATTTTATCAAACTTACTGTTTTTTAATCAAATCGAGAGAAAACGGACCGCCAGAGAGTGGTAAGCATTTAATTTACTGAAATATGATATGACCTTTCTCTTTTAAAAGGGGACTACACATATTGCAAAAAGCAATATTACCCATTCCAATGGTTGAACAGGTTATATCACCTACTAGTATGCCAAGGCAATAATTGATATCATCATTTCGAAAGGTTATATCACATATTTCGTCTATGAATACAAAGATTGGGTGAGCTCTATAATTTAATAAAGAGGTTTCAACTTATTTAAAGACATCTTGAAACATTTGAGTACCGTATACCCCCGTTTCAAACGGAATATGGGATATCACCTATTCGAATTGGAGATATCATCCGAATTGAAAGGACGGCATTTACACTACGAAATAATTAAACATTTAACTAGATGGGTGTTCAGTAGAACACTTGTGTTGCCCTCTTAACTTTGTCAGAATAACCGATAATTTTGAGTCAAAATCTAAGTACAAAAAGGGGCATAATTATGTCAAATATTACATTGACCTACAAAAGTTAGCGGCATCACGACCCTTCTGTGCTTAACATTGCAATTTCAAGGTTTGACACAGAAGTCTGAAGAAATGGAAAAGGTATACCCAACGTTAGGGTTTCGTATCAAAAACTAAGTCCAAATTAAAAATAGGGTTAACTCTGTCAAATATGACCTTGACATACACAATTTGGCAGCATCACGACCCTTTTGTAATAAGCAATACAACTTTTTTTATACCCCCGAAACGAAGTTTAGGGGGGTATATAGGAGTCACCCGGTGGTTGGTCGGTCAGGCGGTCGGTCGGGCGGTCTGTTGCATTTTCCTTGTCCGGAGCATAACTTGACAACTACTCGTTGGAATTCAATACAACTTCGTACAATGGTCAAGCACATCGAGACAGTGCAGTGTACAAGAACTATAACTCCATCTTGACTAATTACAGAGTTATTGCCCTTTGTTAGTTTTCCTTGTCCGGAGCATTACTTGAAAACTACTTGTTGGAATTCAATACAACTTCATTTAATGGTCAAGCACATTGAGAGGGAGTGCAGTGCATAAGAACCATAACTCTATCTTGACTAATTACAGCGTTATTGCCCTTTGTTACTTTTCCTTGTCCGGAGCATAACTTGAAAAGTACTGGTTGGAATTCAAAACAATTTCATACAATGATCGAGCACGATCAGAAAAAGTGCAGTGTACAAGAACCATAACTCTATCTTGAGTATTTACAGAGTTATTGCCCTTTGTTTCTTTTCCTTGTCCGGAGCATAACTTGAAAACTACAGGTTGGAATTCAATACAACCTCATACAATGGTCAAGTACCATCAGAGGATGTGCAGTGCATAGGAACCATAACTCTATCTTGACGCATTACAGAGTTATTGCCCTTTGTTACTTTTCCTTGTCCGGAGCATTTTTCGAAAACAACTGGTTGGAATTCAATACAACTTCACACAATGGTCAAGCACAATGAGAGGAAGTGCAGTGCAAAAGAACAATAACTCTATCTTGACTCATTTCAGAGTTATTGCCCTTTGTTACTTTTCCTTGTCCGGAGCATAATTCGAAAACTATTGGTTGGAATTCACTACAACTTCATACAATGGTCAAGCACATTGAGAGGAAGTCTAGTGTATAAGAACCATAACTCTATCTTGACAAATTACAGAGTTATTGCCAAGAACAATATCTCTTTCTAGTTTGTTTGCAAGGTATTCTCACTGTCGTGAATGCGCACCGGTACGGTGTTTCCGTAGATCGGTACAGTCAACCAAGATGGCGGAAGAAAACTACAAAACAAGGTATTTGTCAGTTTAAGTCTCTGTTACTTCAGTCTAATAACGCTTAGAAGTGTATCTTTGACATTGGCGTGGAAAGGGTTACTATTCTTGTTGCATATATTCTTAACGGTCCAAGTGCTAAATTTACACTGCAAATTTCAGCCGAATGGGTCATTTCTAACCCGATGAAATTTGAATCGAGACTTGTTGCTGTTTTTGCATGAAAAGTGACACGAACGTAAACGAATCAGCCAAACTTTAACAGAAACCTGTCATGAATGTATTATCGTTCATGACAGTGGCTAAATATCAGCTTTGATTTGCCACTGTTCGTTTTATTCTTGTACTTTCTCTTTCAACAACATACCGGTACGGTCAGCACGCACCGGTATCACTTTTCCGTAAAAAGTCACCGGTACGGTCGCAAAAACGCAACGGTACAGTCATCGCTCACAATTGTAAACGGTACGGTCACCTTTTGATGTAAGGCTTTCCTTGTGGGATGTAACTATTCTAATTTGGGTTGTTTGTTCATTTTTTGCTCTTCCTTTTCAGATATTCTGTAACGGATGCGTCTGTTCACTTTATTGTACTTTTCAAATCATGATTAATCATATACTATGATTTTGACAGGAAAAATATGTAAAAGTGCAGGCTTTGTGCAAATGTCAACTGTCATACTCATTAAAAAAATCATAGAAACACAATAACAAATAGCACATAGTGCACATTCGAAAGAAATATCTTAATTTATTAACCCCGTTACACTTTTGTGAAGTGGGTGTGTATTATAATCATGTCCAGTCGCATCCCCAGCAACATAAGTAAAATATATGTAATACTATAATTATAATTATGTTATATATTTTCACATACAAGTGGAGCCACTTCTAACCCGACACTTATATAATTCGGTATAACTGAATTATTTGTATGCAGATTTCAGTCAAATGTAGAGTATATTTAATTCAAAACATAATTACATACTTTTGCGAAATTTAATTTTATTTGATTAACAAATACATATAAAACTTAATAAATAAAAAAAGCATCGCTGTAAAATCCGATTTCACAAAATGGCATAACGTGAACTCCCAACAATGAGAAAAGTCACCGAGTCATAATAAAATCCGTACATCGGAGTAAAGAAACGAAATACAATGTGTATTTACTTAATAAAGTCAAATATCTTGAATACTATCAAAGGTATTGACTTGAAACTCAAAGTATGTGTCTACCATCAACATCTTCACCTGAGGAAACAATCCTCATAACTCTGTTTTGACTTTTGACAGATTTATGCCCCTTTTTAACTTAGATATTTGGTTATTTTTTTTCATAAAGTCAAATATCTTGAATACTATCGAAGGTATTGACTTGAAACTCAAAGTATGTGTCTACCATCAACATCTTCACCTGAGGAAATAATCCCCATAACTCTGTTTTGATTTTTGACAGATTTATGCCCCTTTTTAACTTAGAATTTTTGGTTAAAGTTTTTTATAAAGTCAAATATCTTGAATACTATCAAAGGTATTGACTTGAAACTCAAACTATCAAACTATATGTTTACCATCAACATTTACACCAGAGGAAACAATCCCCATAACTCTGTTTTGATTTTTGACAGATTTATGCCCCTTTTTAACTTAAAATTTTTGGTAAAAGATTTTATAAAGGCAAATATTTTGAATACTTTCAAAGGTATTGACTTGAAACTCAAATTATGTGTCCACCATCAACATCTTCACCTGAAGAAACAATCCCCATAACTCTGTTTTGATTTTTGTTAGATTTATGCCCCTTTTTAACTTAGAATTTTAGTTAAAGATTTTTATGAAGTCAAATACATTTATCTTGAATACAATCAAACGTATTGACTTGAAACTTAAAATGAATGTTTACTATCAACATCTTCACCAATGATTTTGATTTTTGACATATTTATGCCCCTTTTTAACTTAGAATTTTGTCACAGTTTTTACCAGACTATTATTAGAAATACTCGAAATGGCTTACTTTTGAAATGTCATAGAATAATTATGCAGCATGCAGCGGTCATGCATTTTTAATTTTAAACATTAAATGTTACAAAGTTATTCATGATCAAATATACAATGTCATGTATTTCTTTGAAATTATCCCCCCCCCCCCCCTTCTCCTCCCAGTTGGCTTACAGAATCCAGAGTAAGGCTTTGCATGTAATGTACATTTACATAGGTCTTTGAACAAGTTTCATATCTTTGACCTTAATTCTTATAGACAATTACACAATACACCTGTTCTTAGACAAAAAAAAACAACATTTTACCGACAAGCTTTCGAATAGTCGAGCGTGCTGTCATGAGACAGCTCTTGTTATAAATGCATTCTGTTCCCTGAAGTCATGATATACTTTTTTAAATAAAACCGAAAAGCACAGTTTTGGGTACATATTCGCAAGCCTTGTTTGAATTGTCTTCATTTGTATGACAATATTTGTATATGTATGTACAATTCAGTGCTTTAAGATATAACAAACAGTATTAGCTGCTTAATTTTCATTAAAAGTGCAGTACGCCATTTTTCATAATATGTCTTTTTCACATCGTACTGTCCATGTTTTACCAAAATGAGAAGAAAATGTCTCCGAAATTGATAATTTGAGCCGCAGCACTTGTTATCTATTCTAACAGTTATGTCGTATTCGGCTTCTGACAAATTTACCTGCTTGAAATCTTTACTTGTTAAAAATTTAATTTATTTTTCTGTGAAATCAATATTTCCAGTCTACATGTAATGCCAGCCCGACAGTAAACACGAAACTCTTTTGTGCATGGTGGTTTTACTTCCAAAGCCCATGACTTCTCCCTATTCTTTTTATTTTCGGGAAAGAGTTGGGGTGAATGAAACTCGGAAAAAATTCAAATCGACAAAATTTGGACATGAAAATGAAACGACAGACATGGCAGACGGGAAATTTTATCTCGTATACAATTTGTTTATTTCATTAACATGTACATGTATTATATATGATGAAATCATGGAAATTTGTCAATGTTCATCAACCAAACTTGATAGTATCCCAGCGAAACCATGCTTTAACTTACTATATATTTTTACTTTACGATTTGATGTAAAAACATGGCAATCAATGAGAAAGGAAACATATACTAACGAATTTCATTACAATAAAACGACGGGAAAACGACAAACTATGTGTGATTAAAAACCGAATGCTTTTGACAGTCACATGCCATTTTGTTTCCAACTAGAACGTTACAATGTACATGTCGTTAGTGTGACCGCTATATTTAATCTCGCGTGCAAATTTATTTTCAGTGTCATTGGCTACACACATACATTATTATGATAATAATTAGTGTAACAGTTCTATGACATATCAACGCACTGGCTGCGCGCAAGTTGGTGAAATCACAAGAAATTCACGGAATTTACTTCATGTATGTAGTAACTTGTATATACGAGTACAAATAAAACCGTGAAAGAATAACCTTTGTACTCTTTCGATCACATTCCGGGGAGCTGCATATGAAGGTCTCGGAAAAATTTCTGTAGTAACAGTAGACACTCATCGGTGTCACTCTTTTTGTATTATAAGGGATGTCTGTTTACACCATGCTCGTAAAATACATGTACAGATCTATTTGAATATGTCCATTTTACATTGACACCGTAAGGATTGTAATAGATCTATTATCGTTTTATAAAACATGTTTGAAGTTAGATTCTAAATTTTCAAGATGTACGATCGTAATCTATTTAGTCACGGAAAGTACCTATATTTCCGTTTCAACTTTGTTACGAATTTTGTTAAATTAAACAACATTGAGATGTATTTATTTAATTACAAAAATGTAAATACTTTTTTTTAAACAATGCAACTCAAAATAAAGGTCGGGTAGTACACGTGATTTAATTTATCGACTGAGGTATATAGTACACCCCTATTTTGAGCGGTATTTATAATAGAATCTTCCGTTTAAAGTTGTATCGGATTTTAGCTAGTGTAAAACGTCTCTTCTATCGGGAAATGCTGCAGTTTGATGGCCACGGCTGTATAGTTTATCAATATATATATTATTGCAGCTTAAAGGGATTTCAGTGGCTTCATTATCACAAAGGGAACTTCAGTAGTTTACTTTAAACAAATTTAATTAAACTCGATTGTGAAGGAAGCTTGAAGCTTCTCGAGTCCCAACGGGGCAGAGGGGTACGGCGGACCTCAAGGGGCTAAGAAAACTCACTCTTATACATGACCAATGGCGCGCAGGAATAAACCAGGGTTTATTTGAACCAGGGGTCGTAATTCCTAGCAAAAAAGCATGAGCCGAATCACTTCATGATATCACTTCGCGCTGTCAAAAATCAAAAGAAACATGGCGTCAAATGACATCTCTGTCCATGTTTATGTCGGAATAGACGGTGAAGGGATTGGCATGGTCAATGAGGTGGTTTTCCGGGGATTTACAACATCTTACATGGTCAGGCTTGTTGACAGTAACTCAATTCTAACGGAAGATTGAGGGCCATCGTGAGTTAACGCTAGGCTCCGAGCAGACGCCACGGCCAAGGTCCAGGTTCAATATAGTATCTGACTCTGATGTAGACGAATTTAATCAACAGCAAACAAACAGAAAAACACTAATAAAAAACTGTTAATGATACAAAAATTCTTAAAGCTTTCTTTGAGGAACCAGAAATCAACGAAATCGTGAAATTCATGACATTCCTGACCACGAACTGTCACCCTTACGTTGCCGCTTCCTAGTCAGCGTTAGAAAACAGAATCGTAAGGACTACAAACCTTCCGTCCTCCAAGGTATCATATCGAGTTTTGACCGTCAGTTAAGGCGGAAAAGCTATGGACAAACCATTGCATTTGGAACTGATCATTTGTGTCAAATTATTTAAAGAAACAAGCAGACAAAGTACATTCAGACGCAAAGAGCATAATACAGGATTCCATTACCTTTAAACTCTTGGTGTGACCTTGACCTTTGAGGTAGGGATGTGGGTTTTGCACGCGACAACTCGTCTTGTTGTGCTGAACATTTGTGCCAAGTTATTTTAAAATCCTTCGATGCATGACATAGTTATAGTCCGGACACGAATGTGTGCATATATGGAGGATTCCATTACCTTCAAACACCAAGTGTGACCTTGACCTTTGAGATAAGGACGTGGGTTTATACGCGACACATCGTCTTGATGTGGTGAACATTTGTGCCAATATTTTTTTTAATTCTTCGATGCATAACAAAGTTACAGCCCGGACACGGAAAATGTATTGACGAACGCACAGACGGACAGGCGGACAGTTGGACAGACGGACGGTGCGATTTTAATATGCCATCCTTCGGGAGCATAAAAAAACTGATGAAAATCTTAATCCATACTATATTAAATTTTTTGTCAGAAAATTTAAAATTAAATTACCTTGCAGTCCTACTACGATGAGACCACATGTTTAAAGTACAATGCACTACATTTCTTTACATACATGTACGACATACGAAGAGATTCTGCAAAATGAAGTGAAGTGAGCTTAACAACAAAATGAAAAGAAAAAATATAAAATTAATAGCATACAAAGTTTCATGCAAGTGTTTAAAAAATCAACTGTAAGTAGACGTACTCGACGTTTTCCGTATGGCTTTGGTTGCTAAAAAATCACTTTTTGCGCATGCTCATTAATCTATTTCTATTTCATTTCAAGGTTACGCAATCTACGGTATACCCTTAATCATTTTACAGGAATAAGCGAATTTATTGAAAGGGAGCGTTGGCGAACCGCAGTAATAAGTTTTTTTTATACCTGGGGGTTTTGGGAAGGTTTTTTTGAGTCAGCTGGTTGGTTGTGCAGTCGGTCAATATGTTGATCGGTCGGTCGGGGTGTTTATTCCGTATCCGCTCTATATCTGCTAATTAAAACGCCTTGGAGGATTTTCTTGACGCTTTGGTCAAATTTCCATACTACGAAGACAATGTGTAATACCCATGTTCAAACCTGGTCACTTCAAGGTCAGGGTCACACTTTAGGCTCATTGTCTTTCATGTCCGCTCCATATATCTTGGAACCAATTGAGGGATTTTTATGAAACTTGAATCAAATAATCATCTTATGAAGATTTCGAACAGAAAGGTAACAATCAGGTTATCAAATTTTCTCTACCTGAGTTTTTCTTTCTTTATATATTTATATGAAAATATTATATAGATATAACAAACTCCTGGTATAACGAACACTTTTAAATGGTCCAAAGGAGTTCGTTATAAACGGGGTTTATTGTATGTAATAGTGGCGACTGCATATGCCCGAAAGTTCCTCATACGTTGTGTGTGTAATTACCGTTCCCTATATAATGTTTGTGTTTAACCAAATAACAGCATACTGCACAAAAGCTAACTGTACTGCATTGATTATAATATCTAAGCAATACAGTCTAACAGTCTGTGTTACAGATCACTTCCGACTAAAGACTAAAGCAGGGAGATCACAATGTTCTATTCATTCATATTAGATACACCTGTGAATTCAGACCATCTGCAATCAAAGGCCATATTTGTATCTTTCCAACAGTGGTCTTTGTTCAAAGGTTAAGCTGTATAGGAATCAAATCTGAGGATGATTTGAAAATATACACACTTCAACAACGAACAAATGCACACAAAAAGAAACATGTCAAACAATTCTTTGAAAGATCATTTCTCAGTCTCTCTCGCTTACATTAATTATGTTCAACCAATTAGTTACTAAATTAAATGTACAAAATATCATTCTATCAATTTAAAATTGGAAAAATAGGTCATTTGACTAGAAAAGACGACTTCTATAGAGACATAAAATGAGCCTTTAACTACGGTGATCTATGTAAAACACACTACAAAAGACACTCGGTACAACAAACAGAGTAATGTGTTTTAAAGTTTCAGATCGATTAGTTCTTTGTAATTGTCAGAAAGCAGTGGTTTATTGTGTGTTATTTTTAATTATTAAGAGAGTTTTTTTTACGGATACAATGGTGACAGATGATTTCAACTTAGCAATGTTTGGCCTTTTAAAACAGATAAATATGTCTGGTTTATAACTGAATATCTGTACCGAGTATTTCCCCTTCGATATACCATAGTTTCATCGTAGTACAATTAATCTCTGTTCTTGACAATGGTACATTTTTGTATTTCATTGACCTTTTCTCCGAATGACACACAAACGGTCTGCCTTTTTCATCTCGCCTGAGATGGTGTGTTGTCCATCGTGTTGTATACATTTAAGCTCTTCTTCTATGGAACTATTTGTTAAAGACAAAACTGGCTCTGTTGCATCACTGTAAAGGCACGTTTCGAAAAGCATGAAATGGTTCCTATTCACTGCACACAGTCTAAAATCGAAATAAATATCTTTAAACGGCTTTTTCTCACGGATCAACGGAAGGAATGTCCATGAAAAAAACATGCACAGCCGATTTGAGTCGAGTAAATAACACTTACATACAAAAAAAATGAATGTATAATGTATATCTAAATGTAGCCCCATTGGAAAAAGAACGAGTAGGACTTTACAAAAATTTAGAATTGCCAGTTTATAGAGGTAACTGGAATACTACATTTAGGAGGCCCACTGGTGTTGGTTGTACATCCGTGAAAGACAATTTCTATATAAGGCACACTATGAGCTTTCTTTTCCGTTAATTTGTTAAATAGATCACAGGAATTTCGGAATAGCGACTAGAGTAATGGATATAAATAGAACTTCGCAACTGAGCTGCGGTTGGTCTACATTTCGGCAACCAATCAAAAACATTTGGCAAACACTGACTGGAAATTGAAGTCAGTTAATTTTCTCTACGATTTTTGGCACTCAAATTACATTTTATGGCATGAAAGGAGACATGCCGGGGTCTCAGCTTGATGAAAAAAAACTTATCCTCAGTAACGGATGAAAATCAATTCAATTAATTCAATCAATTAATCAATTAATCCAACAATCAATCAAGTATTAAAATAAATAACATGACAAATGTAGTTTTAAAAAGAGTCAGACACCAGTGGTCGTTTATTAATTTTGTTATATAACATGTTTGAGAGTATTTGTTACGGATATAATTGTCACGTTTTCAACGGCTTTTCCAAACAGATAACTTTGTCCTGTATATAGCTAAATTTCTATACCGCGTATTTCCCCTTCTGTTTACCAAGATTATCGTTGAAAAACTACACTAGTCTAGCCTACGGTATTCTATTGGCCTTTTCCGAACGACAAAAGAGCGGTATGTGTTTTTCAACTCATGCCAGGTGATGTGTTGTCATAAAACTTTTTACTATGAACCTTTTTGTTAAGCCGAACTTACCCTGTTGCATCATTTTAATGACTCGTGAAATTTTAAAAATGCTTCCTTTTTTCAAAAATGTTGGTCAGAATATGATTATATTTTGCACAAGGAATCAACTTTGTAGTCTTTTAAATGGAACTTTTAGAAACTAGAGTTTTACATAAAAAAGAGGCCCTTCAGGGGTGTAGACCTTTTCTTACATTTTATATGTAGAAATTATAGAATTCTTGTTGTCTGAAACTATAAGTACTGAATATTTAAATTGACTTACAACAATTAAGTTCTTTTTGACTGTAACTTTCAGAAAATAATATCTCCTCGCAGTTTAGGTCTCTATGAGGTGCTGATATTTGAAAAAATGCTTCTTTTCTCTGAAACCCATACACTTTCCAATTTGTTTTTGTTTTAGTGATTTGTTTCATTCGGCGGGCGATATAAATGCACTGAATTCGCTTGTTCAAATTTGACTTTCTGGTTAAAAAACAACGGAACACGATATCGTTCGTCTCAGCTCAGTCTGAGACAACCAAATTATGTACAATAATAGTTTCAGTCGCAATTAATAAAATTTACTTGTTTTTTTTCTAGATTATCACTTTCAAAACTTAAATATAGATCCCAGGGCATGATTTAATTTAAAAGCACAAAAAGATCGACAATAAGGAGGGCATCTCGAACTCTGAGCAGCTACTTTTAGCCTGGAAACGGGTGGTGTAGAATTTTCTTTGTTTTTTATAATTGTTTGTGTCTCTATGAACAGGTGAACTGCACAGACTTTGAGAGCAATGAAATACCTACTCGCCAATTTATTTTTCTTGGAATATCTTTGAAGTAACAAGCTATTACGGCGAGTAAAGAAACGCAAAACCGTTTAAAACATCAATTTCAGTCGGAAACGGCCTGATAATATTCCAGTTTTACAAATAATGTAGTATTTTGGCATGCTATCCTAAATCTGAACCCTCTTTGATACTACCGTGAAGTGTCAACTTCATTAGCTGCTCAGAGTTCGAGATGCCCTCAGAATTCAAAGCCGTAGGATCATCACAGTGACTGTGATTACACCAGTACTGGTTTTTCAAGGAAGCGGACTCGTGAGTGACTCGATAAGCTTCAAGCTTTCTTCACAATCGAGCTAAAAAAAAAAGTATAAACTATAAACTATAAACTATAAATGATACATATTCATACCCGCGCTATCAACACTGTTAATTGAGTTTCGTTTAAGTACAAAATAGCTGTTGTATAAAGAAAGGACTACTCGAGGCATAGCATGTAACAATAGGCACATTCGTCATCTAAAACACACAAAGCATACGTTTACTAGTCTTACACATATCGATATATCCTGATGAATAGGAATTCAATATTTCTTCCAACAAAACATCAAAACAGGATGAGTTATAAAGCTCGCTTCCGATGAATAATTAAAACAGTCACTGGAATGGGTATGCACCATAACAAATCTCTCCGCAATTGAAATTTCATATCAATTACCATTTTAAATGGGCGGTGGATTCATTTAGTCTTCGTTAATATTGTTAAAAGTGATGTCGGTCAATATTGTATTATATTTACAACAAATGTCAAGCTGTGAATTTTGTATTTGTGTGTCTTGTTTGTCAAACTCAAACACGATAATGGATTGCTCTTTTGATTATTGCTGTAAATTACGAATTAATTGATTTGCTTGTAGCACAAGTGTAAAAATGAAACACTGATCAATCGCTTCCAAAGTCTAATTAGCTAATGGGGAATAACTTAACGTGATATTGGGCTACAGATAATTTGCATCTTTCAATCTCGCACTTACTGTCTAATTTCTCATTATGTCTAAGGCGAAGGAGTGGGGTATGGGGGCAAGTTGGCCCTGTAGTCTGTAAGGAGGCAAGCTCAAACTTCACTTCCAGCTGTGGTATTGTTTATGTAATCTGTCAAAAGTCGATGGCCTATGACGAGCCAATAAATGTTCGTTAAAAACACATTTATCATCAAGACTGATAAAAGCTGTTGCGTAAGCAAATCTCCAATGCGATACTTGCTATAATCGTTTCATCAAGTATGCTCACAGTAATTTTTAGCCAGGTTTTTCACCGAAAACCTGGTCATTATAATAGGGATGTCGTATGTCGGGCGGGAAGGCGGGCGGAATGGCAGGCGGGCGGGCGTCAACCATTTGGTTTCGCTGAATAACTCGAGTTTGGAGTGGCTAATTGCAATGAAACTTGGTGTGTAGGTAGCTTGCGTGGAGAAAAAGCTTTGGATTTCATTTTGGGTGACTCGGTCAAATGCCATTGGTATACTAGAAATAGAAAATGGTTTCTGCTCAATATCTAGAGTTCGGAGTGACTAAATGCAAAAAAACTTGGTGTGTAGAAAGCTTGCGTGGAGAAAAAGCTTTGGATTTCATTTGGGGTCACTAGGTCAAAGGTCACTGTAATACTAAAATAGAAAAATGGTTTTTGTTCAGTAATTTAACCAGAGCATGACATTTTGTGATTAATTTTTGCATATAACTTACATGAAGACAGTCGGTGTCCTTGCTATGTTGACAAACACTAGAGTTGTTGTTGTACAATAAATGGGTGGATGCGATTTATTACAGAAAGCCTCTATATTGATTAATTGTTGTAAAATGAGGCTTTTTTCGCCATAGGTTCTTCTTTGAAATTATATGTATTTATCATTCTGCGTTCATTGAACACATAAACTATGTTTTGAGAATATAATCTGCTAGTTGTAGGGAGAGCCTCTTTAAATACACCGGCATGTTTGCACAAATTTATATCAATCATGCAAGAATACTACCCATTCATATTCATGTCGTACTCGTTACCATCTTGCATTGACAACAGCCACTTAGTGCGAAATTTTATTCACTGACTGGTAAATTGTGAAAACCTGGTTACATTTTTTTGTGAATTTAAAATTGGTTAAAAACATATTTTCTATTCATTCGTTTGATGATTTATTTTCATTTAAATTTGATGATTCCTATGTCTGAATTGATAAGCCTGTATAAGGATTTTTTCCACCGTGTTTCCTTCCCTTTCTGGTATCTTAGGACAGCGACTGAATACAATTTTCATTAAGCCTTTTAATCGGATTAGCACATGATTATCTTTACCACAACATGACAACCAAACAAGGGGATGAGTCCATTTATGTTGATGGTAAGTGATATATGGCTCGTTACTGGGAACAGAATGACATCAGCTAAACCAGTGAGTCAAAGAAAGCAGTCTGTGCACATGAATGGACGAACAAAAAGAACGGCAGGCCAGTCGTGAAGCAAATCAACAGTACGTATTGTTATGCAGATGTAAAACCATACAACGATGCCAAAAAAAAGAGAAGAACCACTAACCATTTGTTCTTTTTTTTTGTTCTTCTTAAAAAGAACGTAATTGTGTTATATTAACTATAAGACATTCTTAGATAGATCTACCAGATAACAATGAATTTGATCAAATACATGTACATCTAATGATTTATTTTGTCGATGGTAAACTTTGAGTTTTGTCGCACGATGACTTAGTTTATATTTGGCTATAAAAAGCAGAATAAATATACAATGACGTGTATAAAGAAGAAAATACTTTCATTCATTCATTCATTCATTCATTCATTCATTCATTCAATCATTCATTCATTCATTCATTCATTCAATCAATCAATCAATCATTCAATCAATCAATCAATCAATCAATCAATCAATCAATCAATCAATCAATCAATCAATCATTCAATCGTTTATTGTATAAATGTTATTTCTTTTCAGAAGGCCACATTGAAAAATGTTTTGTACATTTACTTAATGTGTTTACCTTCTATAAATAAAGATTTTATTATTATCATTATTATGAAAAATGACAGGTCGCGCCATATGTACCTTGACAATAAGCACATTTAACAAACAAATTACAGAACGTGGAATTCCAAAACTTACTTGGCAGTCTTCATGCACTGATCAATGTCCCGGAGAATATATTGTCAACAGTTAAACAAATTTAAATATTATTATAGTGAAAATAAAGCATACATGCTTTACGTGTTTTCGCCTTTACTGAACGAGGCTCTGCCGAGTTCCCCCGAAACAGTTTCCCAAAGTGACGGATATTTTCATCTGAACCAAATATCTCATGATAGAAACTTTTTCTTGCATACCGCCTTGCACTTTAAAATAAATATTTATATACAAAGTTATCGAAATTATGCATTTAATAGGAAAACAAATGTTATAATATAAAACGGCTGTTATCATCTCTGCTTGGTATTTGGAAGAGCCGTCAAAAGTATACACATTTTTGAAGATTTGGAAAAATAAATAAGATCTAATAATCTGCTATACATTCTTCCACAATTACAAATCGTACATAATGGTGAAAGAGGCTAAGTCTCTGGGAATGAGGACGCAAGCAAATATGAAAACGCATCTTCGTAAGATTTTCATTAGAAGAAGTCTCTGGATTCGAAAGGGTTGAAATTCATAGCCAAATTATCGCAGATAAAGTTAACTTGATTTAAAGCGTTATCCAGTCATCTTGTCACATTTCAGATTAAAAAGAACATTAAGCCATCAGGGGCTAATATTAACCCAAAACCTCGGCCATACTTACAAGATATCGAATTTTATTATAGACCTATAAATTTTCTGTCAGAAATACAGCCTTTATTCAACCATCAAATACGGTCTGACCGAAAGAAAATCCGTATTGTACGTACGTGCAATATGCACAGTGCCATTATTTGTCAGAGTCCATTCAGTTTGCATTAAAATACACATGACGTTAATAACGTCGCTTTTGACTGGGTCGTTACTACTTTTTTAAACGATGACGTCAATAAAATGACGTCGCAAACTACGTACAGTTCGCGCTCAAAAGAGTTTTTCTTCAATTTTATGCTTAAAATGTCATTTTAATTTAATTTATTCGCAGACAAGTGTCAAAAAGTATATAATAAATGGGTTATTATTAATTTGATCCGAAGCCGGATTGGCTCTCGTTGAGGTCGGTCATACTTACCACTCGTATATGATCTGACGCAAAACTCGAGCAAATCCGGCATCCTGAATCACGTTACTATACTAAATAACCGTATTATATTAAAATTCAAAAAGAGGTTTTTATATCCGGTACGCTTTATCTTTACTTTCTTGTGATAGGACTATTTGTATAACCTATATCTTGTTATCATAGTTTGCCCATTACATAGCTTCGTAGCACAGTATTCCTATTTTGCAGTATACACTGTATTAGTACATAGACTTTGGTGTGGATAATTTACAAAACAGTGACTTAAAAAAGTTATCTCATGGTAAGTCTTCATGTCTTCAAGCATAAACATAAATATTATTTAAAAGTGTTTCATTATATTCAGCAGACAAGTTCACTTGTTAAGCAACTCGTTGTCACTTTATAAGCATAATTAGAATAGGAAAAAGGATTTTAGCCCTAGCGCTTCAAATATCATGTACATTACAATAAATTGATATTAATATCACACTGACATAAAGTTACAAAAACTTAGAGCGCAGTTAATTTTTTTCCCCCTCAAAGTCGATCATTATAACAGCCTTGCTTGGTAAAACCTCAACTAGTGAAATTTTCTGATTACATGTACATATATGCAGTATAATATATGCAGTATAATAACACAATAATGTGAAACTAATTCTAAATTATGATATTTTATGATGGTAATCCTACGTCGTGGTCTGTGATTTGGTCTATAGATATTTGGAATAGAAACGGAAAGCACCCGCTTACATTTCTTTGTGGTGACCATCCTACAAGGTACTTTATTGATAAGATAGACGTAACCTAAATACGATTCGGTATGTTTTATCTCAGGGGTGGACACTACTCCGTGTTTCGTTGATGCTACTTGATTTATTCACTCTACGATCTGGACTTTGCGAGTTTCAAGATTATCAGATAGTATCAGACACGTAAGTTTGCATTAACTGTATATATTTGCACATTGTTTTAAAAGTATTAACACCAGGCAACACTTAACAACGATTGGTCTTTCTTTTTGTTTCATTCACTATAATTTTATTATAGTACTTTCATTAAGAGTGACAATTAGTTAAGAGAAAACTTTCCGCTAGTTATTACACACCATGGGTTTTCAAAACTCCTGACAGTTTTTGGGATGATGCAAAAAGTTTTCAATTGTAGACTGCCTGATGACGTCAGATTCCGGCCGCCTATTGGAAATGGACACGTTGCTTCAAACGTGTTTTCTGATACAGTCTACATGAACGGTTTGTACAATGGTCGGGGAGACCACAGCAGCAGAGCACGGATACCGGCATACGTCACTGTCGACGTCAATCTGACACGTGACGTCATACTCGAAGAGAAATATACTTTAGACATGTACAATGGTAAATCATGCTTACAAACATTATTTATATCATTCAGATTAGCTGCATGTTGAGCTGCGATATTGCGAAATATAATTGTTTAGAACGTTCCCAAAAGTAATGACTAGGTCTGGACAAGACCTGTAAAAGAATCGACTTAAAACATGCACTGAGCAACTTAATATTAAGACTTAATTACACAGTCATGGCTTGATACTAATATAAATATATAAATATAAGACTTGAATAAATCTTAATAATCTTTTTATTTGTGAACCTAAAATGTCTTAATTTTGACAGTTAAAACATTAAGCGCCCTCATTTTGATCGTTTTTTGTGGGCGTTGGCGTTTAGTTTGCCCTTATAAACATTTTTATCCAGGGGATCTATATAATTTTGTGGTCATTTGTGGTCAGTTTTGTTTATATAATCTAAAGCCTTTCCTATTTCTATCACCTCAATAACAACTATTTTTCTAAGTGATTTAGAAATATGTGTTTTATCAGCATTATTCTAGTGTAGCAGTAAATAAGTGCCTGTTTGATTTAACAACTGCCTGGGAAGGTCATTGGGATATCTCAAGGGGATATATTGTGAGGGAAAGTTTCCAATTAAATTGGTTCCAGGTAATAACAATGATTTGACCTGTCTTAGTGGGGTCATATGTTTAGAACCAGTTGGAAACTTGCAGGATTTATCAACATTAATAAATAGTTATTAGTTACTTATACCTGCTATAAATGCTAAATTATCTTATGAAAATGTTATGCGTGTGTTTCCAATTAGAACTTTGAATTACTCACAGGCATTTTTTTTCCCGGGGGGGGGGGGGAAAACCCCCGAGGGAACTCCCCCCCCGCCCCTCCAAAAAGGGGGAGGGAAATATATTGGTTGGTACAGATGGAGAATCATAATATTTTAATTAATTTGACAATTAATTCATCATTACCAAAGGGGGGAGGAGAAAAAAAAAAAAGAGAAGCAAAAAGCTTGATTCTATTATTTGTATTAACATATAAACTTTATAAATTTATACCTGGGCAGAGTTTTTAATAAAACATAAAATTACTTGCAAGGATTATTTTTCAGCAAGTGTATATTAGCGAAACAAACATTAAATTTTGACAATTTCTTATGATTTATTATATTAAATTTTAAAACATAAAATTACTTGCAAATTATTAGGTTCTTATGAAATATTAAATACTTAATGTACTATTTAATTTACTATTCTTTGAAAAAGATTTATATTGTATTACCCCATTACAATCATTTTCTCTTTTAGCTTAACTTCTAAATCCATGCTTGTGTAATTTATTGCCACGATAATGGTAATGACCCCACATAATAACCTCTACAACATAATGGCCATTTTATAGCTTGCCAGGTGATTAACTTTATTGCTACATTTAATGCTTATTAAGCAATTCAAACTGAGGTGTCCAGCATTGGTAGATTACAAAGAATTTTTGTTAAAATCTCATTAATATTCATAGAAATTAACACGGTTTTTACAAAATGTAGTACCATAAGCTCTTTAGCTTGGTCAGTGTTAAGGAGAGGGTGGTGCTTTTATACTAATTTGACCACAAAGGTTGAATATTGGAAGAGCTGAATCGCATTTTAGAAAAACACAAAATCTGCATTTGCGCAAATATACAAAATAATAATAATAAAGCGGTTACATAGTTGATTAGTATCTTTCATGAGCTTAACAATGATATGCAGCAAGCCTATACTTCTTTTTATAAGGAAGACAGAATCGGGATCAGTTCAACACCCCCTGGTATATCCGTATAGCCACTCGCTCTCGGATTTAATTACTACGCATCCAAATTCCTGACTATACTTTATTCAACGATAAAAAACAGGGAGGCATTTATTATTTCTTAAATATCGCGTAGAGGTGCCGTTAAATCAAATCACGCAAACATTTTCGATGCATTTTTGCAAAGTGCTATACCTAGATTTTTACTTTCGTTATTGATTCTAGTATTTACTTTTTACATTTTATGCTTAAATATATAATTTTGAAGAACTATGTTTTCATCTGAAACTGTGAGTGAGCGGCTTTGAAATAACTTAAACTCTTTACGATATACAGCACCTTTCAAAGAAACACAAGAGAAAAAAACAACACTTTGTAGCAAAAAGTATTTCGAGACATAGTGAACACATCCCTTTTTCGCGAAAAGAAGTTAGACCCTTAAGTAAAACGTTGAAAAACAAAAACGGTATTGCAACTACATGTAAAGTAATAACTAGTCAAATAACTAATTAAAATATTTTATGTGGAAATTATATACAGTAAACTCCGTTTATTACGAACCACTGGGACCTGTTAAATGTGTTCTTTTTATCCGGAGTATATTCATGCAGCATTTTCATATTAAAGTTATAAATAAAGAAGGAAAAAACATCGGACCCAGAAAATGTGTTTGTTATATCCGGAATTTCTTTATATCCGGAGTCGATATGAACGGAGTTTATTGCAGATAGAAGATTATCACTTGCAGATTTCTGTAAATCAGCATCCGCTTTTTGAATCAGTTCCAAAAGTTCGCTCTTCCTATGAAGTTTATCACTGTCATTTATGATATCTTTTCCAAATATCAACCCACGTGACAACGTAATTGTTTTAAAATTTTCGTATGAAATGGAGACTGATAAAACGAAAACAATATTTTAAGAGATTTACTAAGTATTCCCACGAGCTGGCATAACATCAGACTATTGATAATTTTGCCTTTAAATGAGCACTAATGTATTTGGTTAAGTTTACAGAAAGATTTTTACCACAGTAATTATAGCGTTAGGTTACATGTACAAGCACTGGTATCTGCGTTGGATGGGTCTATCCTAACTGCAATGTAATAGATCAACTGTTTTCGTTCTAACAATTGCTTTAATGCGGCGGTGACACAGTGCCGATTATGGCTCCCGTTTGAGATCAGACAGCGCTACGACACTAAAAGAGAAAAAAGTCGGATAACTATGATCCTCAATGATCTGGCATGTCCTATCATTGTCTAAACGCAGTCGCATACGCTCTCGTAACAGAGTCCTAACTATCGTGGAATGGTTCGAATAGGTCGGCCAAGCACTCCCGACAGTCAGGCGCGTCAACATTCGGGAAAACTCAGCACAAAAATTGCTTTTGTTAGTTTATCGTCACATGCTATAAGTAAGCACCACACAATTTAATATATTGAAAACGGCTTTACATTTAGTAACATTAACGTGCTATGTTATGGTCAATATATAGTTTTACGAATCTGTAACATAAGGACAAATAAAAATACGGATGGGACAATGTTGACATACTTATGCCTTTATCTCGTATCTAAATCTATTTTTAACATATACTAATCGATTTAAAAGGCAAAGTTAGGAATGTTTTAGTACAAATAAAGTTCATTTTCGACGGCAAGATATCTTGGTTGGTATCATAAAAGTAAGTTGTAATTGTGCTCCTGGGACGATATACATGTATAATCGATCAGCCTGCTATCAGCTCACTCTATATAAAATGTACATTGGAAATTTACTTAGTATACTATATTTATATCAACACTCAATATGCTATAAATTTACTTCGTTTACACATTTTCGCCTCAAAATGACTTGGTTAAGGACAGCGTGTTCCAGGGTATAACTCATATCTCAAAGTATATTGAAAAAGTTACGAATGATATCTTGCATAGTCCATGCTAGCCTTTTTATCTTTAGGTTTATTCATGAAGGATGTTCTAACACAGTCGTTAAATATATCAATCACCACTTATGCGCATCGAAGATTTTATCAGCTTCTTGTAACTCAACTCAGTGTCAAACGGCATGGTGGAAAGGATGAACATGACACCGTACATCTCAGTAAAGACTATGGCAAAGACTCTTCAGACTTCGTTTGGCTACATGAACAGTTCAGCGAGATCGAGATAGTAAATCGAACGTCAATGTAAGCATTTCAAATATAACTTCAATCAGTTGTCTGTTAACAGAATAAAACTTGAATCCTCAGTTTCAAGCTAAAGTTTCATAACACTCACAGTTCAGGTAGCAAACACTTATTGGCGCTGTGCGGAAGCACAGGTTTTTTTTTTATTTTTGTATGGGTCATAATCAAAAGGGAGCACAACATTGTTATTGTAATAAAAACTAGTATTATGTTTGAACAAACTCCTATAAGAATAAAAAATAGTATTAATGATTACAAACAATACTATACCAGATGCATACGTCTTCGACCGTTAATTCAAAACTTTTGACAATTCATAGGATATTTAATAACTTTTCCACAAACTTGAAGGTTACGGTTTTTGTGTTACGGAACCTTTTAACGGCCATACGGCCAGATTCATTAAAGTTCAGAAAAAGTCCGATAGTTGTTTTGCTATCTCTAAACATTTTGAAGTTTATATACATATGTTGTCAACGTGAAAATTAAGAAAACCCATTTTAATTACTACATACTAAAAGTAAAATGTAGGTATTATAAATAAGACCGTTCACCTAACTATGCGATACATGGGGTCTCAATGAAAGTTTGTAAAGCATCGCTAACAACTGACCAATAAAAAGACAAAATAATCACGTGGGTTTCGTCTGCGTCGAAAAGCGTCTACGACCACGAGTGTAGCCTTGTTTAATGGGCGTCATGTACCATTTACGGAAGGTTGTTTTATGATTCGTTTATTTTTTTGGTTAAACGTAGTAAATGGTTGGTTTTTTACTTATTATGATAACAGTTACATATAACATAAGTATTGTTTTTCCGTTGATAGGTTGTTTACTGATATTCTAAAATGACTTTGATTCCTTTAATCATGTTTCAAAAACATGCGCAGCGCCTTTGATGCTTTGCATCAAAATTTGCCTTGTTCTTTTTAAAGTAAGGGAGTGCAGATTGTTTCCTGAGCAAGTTCAGCTGTTTATCTTGCCGCCGGCTAAATTTTATGTATTAATATACTTTGTGGCCGAAGTCACTAATCGAATGATTATATGTTACTTTTAAGAACTTTGATTTTATTTTCTTGAATATATACATTAGTTTTAATCAGTCTTTCTCAATAAATTATAAAAACACTCCCTAAAGTTAATCAGCTGTTCTGTTAACAACCGGTTAAATTTTCTAACAAGCTATTCCAGTATTGTAACTTATAAACATTTGTACTAACTTTTATAAAATATATGATGATTTAGGTATCGCTATGGAAATGTACGAGCGACCGAGTTATCGAGTGAAACGCCAGCTGAGTTACACATCTACCATACCGTCATCCCAGCGGCGGTAGAACTTCCCCCAGGGACAGAATCCATGTCAATTACATATATAGCCTCCCATAGCAATGATCAGAAAGATGCATTACTTGCATACCAGGAGGCACTTCATTACGACGACGGCGATTTACTTACTTTGCACAAACAGGTGACAACATTCAATAGCGTAATACGTCTTACTTTATCTGAGACGAATAACTTGAAAATATCAGAATAATCTCCAAAGTGTATCAGTGACATATTCTCACGACAAATAAAAGTAAATTGTCTTTTTTGGTCAGGAGATATTAGTACTCAGAGGAAACTTTTCAATTACTAGTACATTGTACATGTATAATTATTATTGCTTATTTCATCGACTTTATAAAAGTAAACTTCATCCGCTTAACACTTTACTTTATTTATAATTAACATTTTCCAATCACATAAATCATATTAGGGTGTGCTTTATATATATATAAGGCATCATATTATACATGTCATAATAAATATGTTGAACATAAAACTGTGGTAAAAGTTTCTTAAGGCTTAACTTTGACATTTCTACAGTCTGAAAAAAAGTTCTATGCCTAATTGTCAAAAAGTAACAACTTCAGTTGTAGACAACTTTCCTAAAGATTATCTTTCATTATGCAAGTTTATTACCATTCCATGAAATTTGCGGTCTTCTGATTGGTCAACGATCCGTAAATAGATATTGATATTTACGGACAAGCCGGTTATATACACTTGACATAACCCCGTTACTGTACCCCATGCTAAACGTGAGTTTGTTCGCCGCATACAGTACGTAAATCTATAAGTCCGTGCTCATTTGTGACGTCACGCAGTGACATTGAGGTATCATAATGGAATTTGAATGTTTGCTTACGTTCAGCCGTTAAATAAATAAAACATAAACGGAATCTTTCAATATTTAAGAAAGGGAAGGGTAATACAATTGTTGTTTGTTTTTTGACGTGATATATGGGGATTTATTACCCGCCTCGACATAAAATTACACTCGCCTAACGGCTCGGGTAATATAAGTCTAGGCGGGTAATATATTCCCATATACCACGTCAAAAACCAAATAATATATAATATTTTACTTGCACGTTTTCACTTACATAACGCTGACTATACTGTAGGAATGGCATGCACTGTGGGATGAAGGGCGAATAGACATTTACGGAAACCAAGATCTATCTACAGACGTGGCTGCGGCAACTTACAACATTCTATGCTCTTTACCTTCAGTCGATAATCCAGTCACACCATTTTCTGGCGTAGGACCTGGTGCATATTCTTTTTCACTACATATTATTACTACAAAGGCATTTTCGTTGTTTCACATAGATCCTTAATCATTTTACGACGTTGTACCTACGCACTCTTTTTGTTGTTTTATGCTTTTTACTTGGATTTTTATTTTTATTCTGTAGTAGTTATTCCTACATATGTGTATTCACAGTAACCCCTTGAACAGTTTTGTCCAGATTGCATTGGCTATATAGGTTTCAGTTCAGAAAAATGAGATACTTTTTGTTTTATTTCATACAATTATTCACTATGCTTTCATTCATAAAATACGCAATGTTTCCATTTATACCAGTTTCGTATCACACTACCAATAACAAAAGCGCACCGAAGAGAAAGTTTCCGAGCACGTATTTCCATTTTGAACTGACTAGTCCTATTAATGCATTGGTGTGCGCACGACTTAATGTGCCTCGAAATTGAAATGCTCAAATGATGTGCTTACTGTGGTTGGGTATACGATTAAAAAAAAAACGATTTTAAGCTTAAATGGAACCTATATTTTACTTTTACCAATGTTTACAACAGAGTTAATGTTGTGGTTGTATTGACACAGTTAATGACCCTTTTTTGTAAAACATATTTGCCAGTTTTGGCATTATGCATCGCGTATTAATTGCCTCAACTCAAGGTGAGCAAAGAGGAAAACATGATAAACATTCGACATTCTTATCCCTATTTGTATTGAATAAAGGACTATGTAGCAGACGATCCGGTGACATCAATTGTCATGAGATTGTAATTTTTAAAATTTAATTTTGAGTATAGTTTCATAGCTTGAATACTGGTAAGTTTTAAGATTTGTAAAGGCGTGTATGGGATTGAATCATGAGTTTACATGCCTTTTCACTGCCTAAACGTTTTCTCTTGAGCAAACATGCAGTCATACCTTCTGAACAAATGACCCTGCCTTACTTTCTGTTACATTTATTTCGTTTTACCAACTTTAGGTGGTTTGTCAAGAGGCGGATTATTGTATCCCGATAAACCCGGCGGACCCAACAATGATTATGCCGGACACGTGTTTTGGGACATGGACACATGGGTAATGCCGCCAATAATGGTGTTCCATCCGTCAATGGCTCGGCATATGATAGGAGCACGGACTCGTGTACTTGACCAAGCAAAACTAAACGCAAAACTGAGCGGGTATAAAGGGGCCAAGTTTCCATGGGAACAGGCCTCTACAGGTATGATACAGACAAATCTGTTTACATAATCTTTTGGCATAACATTACAACCTTAACATAGCTAAATTGATAGACGTATTTTCAAAGATTCATATAATCATATGAGTACTGTTTGCAGCCACAATTGAAAATAAACTAAGTATATCCAGATATATTGTAGAGCCTCGTAACATTTGCAAATATAGTGAAAATCGTCTGCTAGAGCTTGTACTAGGTATTTATGGTCATATTCAATCAACACATAATGAAAAGGGACAAAGAATGGGACATAGACCCTATAGGCTCATAATATATGTTAGGACAAAGCAAAAATGCCCAAACCTGAGCAGGTAATTTTTGACCCCAAGGTTACAATTTTAACCCAAAGGTTACAATTCTGACCCAAAAGTAACAATTTTGACCCCAAGGTTACAATTTCGATCCCATGGTTACAATTTTGACCCAAAGGTTACAATTTTTTTACCCAAAGGTCACAATTTTGACCCAAATGTCACAATTTTGACCCTAATGTTACAATTCTGACCGAAATTGTTCGAGGATAACTACACAATGCTACGAAGCCAAATATCTAAGTTTTCTAGCAAGAGTTTTAAAAAAAAGTTATTCTTGTATACGTGACTATGTTAAAGATCAATACCCGGAGAAGGACCTTATTCGTCTACAGGAATATGCTTTGAACAAAGCTGGTTAAAGACCACTTTAAGCAAAAGTCTTAAGCTCTAGGCGTTGCTGTTTCTAATAAATTTTATTTTGATATTATTATAATACCGGTATTATCGTGTGAGCAAAATGGCCACCGAACGGGACCGATTTTGACCCGTTGGTGTACAATATAAACAAACTTGGTAGAGGACCATACACAATTCTATACACCCAAGTTCTAAGTGCTACAGCCTTTCAGTTTCTGGCCAAAACATGTTTTAATGTTTACCTTTTTGGCCAAAACATGTTTTAATGTTTACCTTTTTGACCAAAACATGTTTCAATGTTAACCGTTTTGCATCCAGGAGCAAACCTGGTAAAGACCACTGCCCAGTATACATGTTAAATAAGGTTGTGATCCTTCTGGTTTCCGACAAGAAGATTTTCTAAGTAATTTCATATTGGTTGCCATAGCAATCAGAGTTGTGCATGCAATTGAATTCTTTACACCAGTTTTGTAGAGAATCATACGGTGGCACAGAGGTGACATGTGTATGTTTTTATTTATCTCGTGCACACGACATACTAAGTCGTGCGCACGACATACTAAGTCGTGCGCACGAGATACTATGTCGTGCGCACGAGATACTATGTCGTGCGCACGAGATAATTAAGTCGTGCGCACAAGTTACTATGTCGTGCGCATGAGTTACTATGTCGTGCGCATGAGATAATTTAGTCGTGCGCACGACTTACAATGTCGTGCGCACGAGTTACTAAGTCATGCGCACGAGATACTATGTCGTTCGCATGAGATAATTAAGTCAATATAGGGAACTGATTTGACTTAGTAACTCGTGCGCACGACATAGTAACTCGTGCACACGACTTAATTATCTCGTGCGCACGAGATAATTAAGTCGTGCGCACAAGTTACTTCGTCGTGCGCACGAGTTACTATGTCGTGCACACGAGATAATTTAGTCGTGCGCACGAGTTACAATGTCGTGCGCACGAGTAAATAAGTCGTGCGCACGAGATACTATGTCGTTCGCACGAGATAATTAAGTCAATGTAGGGAACTGATTTGACTGACTTAGTAACTCGTGCGCACGACATAGTAACTCGTGCACACGACTTAATTATCTCGTGCGCACGAAATAGTATCTCGTGCGCACGACTTCGTAACTCTTGCACACGACTTAGTAACTCGAGCGCACGACTTAGTAACTCGTGCGCACGACTAAATTATCTCGTGCGCTCGACATAGTATCTCGTATGCACGGCATAGTATCTCGTGCTCACGACATAGTATCTCGTGCGCACGACTTAGTATGTCGTGCGCACGAGATAAATAAAAACATACATATGTCACCTCTGTGCCACCGTAAAATCATCATAGCAACATTCCTGTTAAGTTTTATTGAAATCCAAACAGCTCACCATAAAAAGATCGTACTCTAGTGGGTTGAAAATCAGTTAGTATTTGTAAATAATTTTTAAAAGGTCATACATGTATATTATGTGTAATACTTGCAAACATTGGGAAAAAATCTTAAAATGAACACACATTAAAGATTTGAACATGAGCTACTAGAAGTACGAGTATAAAGTTCTTATAAGAAAATTACGATATTGATTTTCATCTTACGACATTTAAAGTGATATAACCCTTTAAAATGACCATCAGACTGTCATATGAATCTGCATCGCAAATGTTTTGTCATTGACTATAGAGAGTACCAATTAGAATCTTTTTTTCTACAAAAGTAGAGTTTTAACCATAAGATAAACAGAAAAAATATGGTTATAGATGTAATATCACGTTAATTTCACTCCTGAACACCAAAGATCGATATTTTCACTCGTGGCTGGGTGGCTGTGCTAAATACTTATTTTTGTTAGTAGTACATTTGTAATGTTTTTTGTTGAGGGTTAATGCATGCCTTATTTCGACGTTCTACTTGTACATGTATTTCATTCTCTGAAAGGAATTGAGACGACGCCTAAATGGGCGGGGAACATGTCCCTGTATGAAATCCACGTGACTGCCGATGTTGCATACGGCCTACGTCAGTATATTTACGCAAATGATGACGTCACATTACTTACGGATGGTAGAGGATTGGAAATGGCCATAGAAATCGCAAGATTCTGGCAAAGCAGAGTCACAGAAACAGCCAATAATACAGTCGAGATTCTTGGTAACTATTCTGAACTATCAACTGACTCAATACATGTACGGTTCTTCCTGTATTTAAACTTTATTCACAAAGTAAAACTGATGCATGGATAACATTTTTCACAAATTCTTTACATACATTTGCACCAGAAATACATTGTAGTTTATTGAGACATTTCTTCAAACCCTTTGCTTGTTCTTGTTCATTGTAGTCGCTCTTTGTAGCCATTTAAAATATTCAGCAAACTGAACAAATTGCATAATCTGCAACCTTTCTGTTATTACTACTTAGGTCTGCATTTAAGTAATCACAGTTCACCACATACTCATTCATTTCTGTCACCACATACTCATTCATTTCGTACCACATACTCACATTTCGACCACATACTCAGGTCACCACATACTCATTCATTTCCGTTCTCTTGTAATCAGACGACCTCATGACCTACACACGTACATATTAAAACCAGATAAAGCCAAACTTTTTAAGTTATACATGTACTAAACGCAATTTTACTTCAATATAACATGCCTACTTTTTGTACCGACACAGGTGTAATGGGGCCCGATGAATACCACTCTAACGTCAACAACTCTGTATTCACCAACTTTAATGCTAAACTCAGCCTGACTCTGCCGCGTTTCATCATTGACCAGTATCACATGTAAGTACCGCAACCATTTCTTGAACATAGGCTCTCTGGACGTTGACAAAATTGCTTTATCCTCGTCAAAAACATGTTCAAAACATGGTGTTACCCGATCTAATGTATTCACCAAATTTGTTCAAGTACTTGAAGTATCTGCCTGGGTATTGCCTGGATACAAAAATGATGTTGTTAGTAAATGAAAAAAAAATATCAGCAATTTATATTCGAAAATTAAAAATTTGACCGCAACACAACATCAGAATTTCCTTAAATATAAGAATTATTAAGAAGTAGGTTTAGTTGAATAAAATGTACTAAAAATTTGCTTTCATCAGTATAATTGTGAACGCAGCGTAAAAACTTTTTTTTCCTTCTTTTTTTTTTGGAGCGTAAAAAACTAATTTCCCGATTGTCTGTTTAAAAAAAGAAGCATTGTGAAAAAACAAGGATAGTTTACCTGTAATAAGAAACGTACAAAGCAAATAAAATGATGGAAACGGTGGTGTAGAGGATAAGGTGTATGCTGCTAATTCCGAATGTTGCGGGTTCGAGCCCCACTGGAGTCATTACCGTACCTCCTCATATGACACCAGTACTGGTTTTCCAGGAAGCGGAATCGAGAGTGACTCGATAAGCTACAAGCTTTCTTCACAATCGAGCTTAAATAATTTAGTATTAAATAAATATAAATGGAAATTTTCAAATGCAGTATAATTTCGCTTCATTGATTTTGCTACTATACCGGGAATCAGACTGTCAACAATACTGGTTACTAAAATCATGAGAATAAATATATTGGGAAAAGCGTTTGAATACCTGATGGAATAGGTAAATTACAATATTTGAATGTAGAATTCGAATACTGCAGTTTTCTTTTTGTCATTTTCCGCCAAATTATCTAAAGTATATCGCACGGAACCTACGATTTTTTCAAAGTTCTTCAAAGTTCTTTGCAAGATATTTTCATTTTGATAACCATATAAGTTGCACGTAGATAAGATTTCGGAGTCAAGAGCTTTTACTAAAGCTTGTTATAATATTTTAGACACTCTAAGAGTGACCTTAATCTCGACATGTATATGCCCCAAAATTCAAGTACAGCCATCCGCACCACATACGTTATCTATTTACAAAGTCAATGTGTTGGTTGTCAGCTGTTACCCAGGTATCTAACTGAGGTCTCAAGCCCACCCGCCGACATTCATTTCCACACAAATAACCAGCTGTTTGAAAATATCTGGCCGTTACAATCAGCTGTTACGAGTACACATCATACAAAATCAATCGGAACATCACACGGCCTTTTCCGTAGAAATAACGTTATTTCTACGGAAAAGGCCGTGTGATGTTCCGATTGCATACAAAATATGAATAATGAGCGACCAGACGCTCGCAGTTTATAATCTGTGCAACTAAACTGGTCTCGTTTTATCATTTGTATAGAGGTTCGTGCTTTGAACAGCGCAAAACATGAAGAGTGGGACACAAATTTACTCCGTTTGGCAAGATGAAGTATAACTGAAGCATAACATAGTTTTTTTTTCGTCTCTTGTATCTGATGGTGTCGGAAAAATATTTAAGTTCCAGGACCACACTGACAAGTAGCTCTTATTCTATCAAGAAAGATGTCTTACCGGCGCAAATGACCTGTATTTGTACCAAAACCATTCATACTAACTTTTATTTTTAAATCGATGTACATATTGAAAATATAGAGCGGTATTTTTTGAACGATATTGCAAAAAATAAAAAAGGCTTCCTGGACATTTCTTATTTTGTGAATAAGCGACTCAAAAGAAATGAATACGTTAACATTGTTTTAGAGAGGATTGAACATGGTTGTATCATTATCCTGTCAGTATATTAATTTTACAATTATATCAGTGCATTCAAAAAGATCCCGAACTTTAAGATTCAGTTTCAGAAATTCTAGTTACTTTTTAATGATTGAAATCTCTGAACAACCTTCCTCCAAATCAAAGGAACTTTCCAACTCTTGCCAATTTTAACGCAGACTTTAACCTCAACCCTACTTTATGTTGGAAAACGCAAGCGGCAAATAATTCACACCAGACTCTGGACAATATCTTGACGCGTAGCTCTCTCATTGAACATATATTTTTAGAACATATTTGACAGTCTTGAATATGCATACGCAGTCATTGAAACCATATTTGATTAGTATTTCGTTGCTTGTCTTATTGTCTATCGTAACGCACTGAGCTAACTGGTAAAATCGAATTTATCTTTCTTGTTACACTTACAACTATATTGTATGGACACACAGACCTTACGGACAAAAATAATTCACCAATCATCCAACACATGCATACTTTTGAACGCATTGCAAAAACATTTTATAAAGGAGGTCTTCTAAATTGCTGATGAAAGCAAACACCAAGAACATGAAATACAATATTATAACCTTCTTCTTATGTTGCTATTTCAAAGCTCAAACGGCTCGGGTAATATTAGTCTAGGCGGGTTATATATCCCCATATATCACGTCAAAAAACCAAATATCATATAATATTGGGATTTTCAAAGGCGTTATTTGGAAGCGTAAAATTTCAAATATACATATATACTTTATATTGGAACTTTTTTATTTGACTATTCATACTACAGCATGTTATTTTCAGAGACTTTGAAGAACTATATTTTCCAAAGAAATCTGACAGCGAGCAGCTTTAAAGAGACACTCTCTAAAACTATTGTCAAATTAAATAACTTTAAAAGCATGACTAATAGAATATTCTTAACCTCAAAGTTTAAGCTATACATTACAGTCACTATCGGTAAAATATGGAAGCCTTGGAGGGCCACTTTTGAGTTTCGACTTGCGGGTGTTTTTTTACTTTTGACTTATGACTTGTACGCCGTACTTTTGACTTATGACTAGAACTACTATGCCTCTTTGGCGTTTTTATTAAAACAATATAAACACGTCAACACTCAATAAATACAGTTTCTATTTAAAAGATTTTAATAAAACAATTATATATATATAAGTTACATCATTTGTGTCAATAGTAACAAAATAAAACGTGTTTAACACGCTTTTGTTTTGACTTTTGACTTATTACTTAGATTTAGACCTATTACTTTTGACTTTTGACTTTACTTGACTTGACTATACTATCACTTTTGACTTTTGACTTTTGACAACATCACTTTGAAAAAAGAAACCCTAACCCCTAACCCTAACCCTATACACGGTCCTCACTGAGGACCTCCAGCGGCAGGTTCAGGTAATACTAGGAACCTGCACTGAGGACCCAACAATATAACAATATACTTAACATATTACAGCACTTTAATTTCCTTCGGTATACCTTGTGATATTAACATATAGATACATAAAAACATAAAAAGTAATTTTTAAAAATGTTACCATAGCAACAAAAAAAAAATTTTTTTGTACAGTTCCTTCATAGTTGGCTTGACGCCTGGGGCCAAGTCCCCAACCCCCGCTTATAGAAATTTCTCAATTGTATATTATCATTGTTAAAAAGAAGGTCTCATGGTAGATAAGAAATATGTTGCTTTAGTACATTATGCTAATGAGCTAGCTTCTTTAAATAAAGAGATTATTATTATTATTATTATTATTATTATTATTATTATTTTATTAAAAGAAAGAGGACACCCACAAGGCCTCCCGAGACGAGGTTGCGTCGCCGCTCACTGCGGAGGCTCCCAAGGTCGCCTCCTGACGCGCCGTCACGGCTCATTGATACTAAAATAAAGACAAAGACAAAAGTAACTTAGTTCATTTATTTACAGCAAACAAGTTTACAGTGCTACGCACAAACATCATTTTAAAACCTTAATACAGGTTCGAATCCCAGTTTATATTGTCACAGCAGATCATTATGCTTTTTATGCAGTACCATTCCTCTTAAAGTGTCTGAAAGTAGCAGTCATAAGTCAAAAGTCAAAAGTTGAAAGTCATAACTTAAAAGTCAAAAACACCCGTAAGTCGAAACTCAAAAGTGGCCCTCCAAGGCTTCCATAGTAAAATCAGCGATTTAAAATATGAATATTCAATACTCTATGTAAAGTTTTGTTGCACAATTAATGGATGGACAACGATTAATTATAAAAAGCGTCTGTATTTATATTTTAAGTTAAAACGTGCGTTTTTCGATATATGTTGTTTTTTAAACTGTTTTCATTTATTATTTTACATTCATTTAACATATTATTTATGTACGGAGAATATAATGTAATATAGATGTAGAGAGTTCCTCTTTTAAATATCCACAAAGCTCTACACATGTATTACAGAAACTGAGCTAGTGCTTCATTTTCTTTTCAAACACGGTACAAGACCTTCACAATCCATTTTTAACGAGTCAAATTGTTTCGCAGAATTACAATATTGCATGTATGAACTAATTTTTCAAACAGTCATTAAATACATGTGATACAAACTTCCCGATTTCATTGTTATAGTCTACGAATGATGCAGACGTTGGTAGAATACTATACCAAAAAATGAATAATGAACAATCATTTAAGGAATGTCTCTTTAAATGTGAATTTAGATATTGCATGATGTGCACGTGGACTGTAATCTCTTGTTGGGGTTTATATTGTAACCATACAAAGTCTTGTATGTTAGTTATTGTATTTTTATCAACACCTGTTGTTTGGAATGGGATGTCCTTGAATTTTACATATCTTGTTCTGAAACTAAACTAATCTTAACACGTTACTTTCTCGTTTTGAAATAATTATGTTTTACATGACATGTGACATGAAATCTGTTATCTCTTTTAAAAGACGTTCCTCAAAGACTTTCCTTACTTATCTTGTAAAACATTAGACGGAGCTGGGTTAAGGTATTCTGTTATTTAATTACATCCAACCACGTGTACAATCATGTAAGTACGAAGTGGTTTCCATGGTAACTTACTGATTGTAGTTTTGAAACACAATTGGAAAATATTACATATCTCTTAAAACAACATTTGTTATTCAACCGTTTTATCATGTTTTACGTAAGATCTTTTTTTGCTAGAGCCAAAGGTATTAAACTTTAAATAGACGTGATCTTTAAATACCATTATACGTGCCTTTGCATTGAACTGTTTTACAGCAAAGTGAATGCGACAATTGAAAAGGAGCTTGAAACTTTCGAATCTACTGCCGAAAGAATGCTCATATTGTTTGATGATGAACACATGTATCACCCTCAGTTCGAACGCTTTAACTTATCAGGTTTGGTTTTCAGTTCTCGTATGTTATTCGTATTTTCTGTAGAAACAGGGGACGGTGTTATTTACAACAACAAATATATATTTGTGCAGTTTATCCACCATGCCAGGAGCTGAATACATGTGACAAAATGTTCTAAACATTTTAGTTTAATTTAGTTAACTTTAGTTTATACACAATTTTTAAGCACGATAGTGAAGAAAGTTTGAAGATTATCGAGTCACTCTCGAGTCCGTTTCCTCGTAAAAATCAGCACTAGTGTCATATGAGGAGGACGACAGACACTTTAACCTCTACATAACCGCTCCCCTTCAAACTAGTACAATTGTAAGTGGCGGCTATATTCTGCTTTGTTCAAGGGTACAACTAAGTAATATCGTATACCTATCATACTTATTCCTGATTGATCCATAGCGATATCAAGTGCCGGGTCCGCAAAAGTATGTGTAGACCTGAAAAACATCGTATAGACCTGCGCGGATTTCAGGACGCCATTTTTGTTATATTTTCGCACATTTTCATTTTTTTACGCGGTGCACGATATATTAATTTTATTCAAATCTTTCGGTCAATATAATAATAGTTTTGCGGACCTGTGAAAAAGATATTGACCTAGGACAACTACTGAAAAAATGATATTATCATCGGGCTTCTACGTCTTTGGTCAATATCATTTTCTCACAGGTCGATCAAAATATCATTTTTTGACAGGTCCGCAAAACTACATATTGACCGAAACATTAGAGTATACGAGCTAAATTATTGTTTATTCTAACATGACTCATGATTATGTCTCTATATACAAAGACTAAAACAATTATGTTTTATCATGCCATAAACAACGCGGCAAACGATATGCCGTCAAAATGACGTTATATTGTGCCGCATGCCGTTAAATAAATATCCGCGTAGAAAATAACGCTTTGCATTTATTCATTCTTTGTAATCTCTTGGCTATGTTAGAATCGAAATAACATTCTTTCAGCGTTGTTATCGTCGTATAAACAACTCTTTGTCGCCTTACGCCAAACTTAGCAATTACGCCAGAACTTACGCCAAACTTAGCAATTACGCCAGAACGTACACCAAAACATTTGCGCAAGTATGTTGATAAAACGGCCCCCAGATACGCAAATATAAATCACTCAGGCCTCCGGCTTTTGTGGTTAATTGCTGTTTATTACACGCTGAGCAAAACCGGAAGTGGTATTATTTAATAAATTAACTCACTCGAGCCGAGTGCCGATTAAAATATACACCTTTTCAAACAGCTACGCTCGGAGGCAAATATCGTCTGCTCAGGATTCAAGTTGTCAGCATTTTGGGTCACAATTATGCAAAACGCCCCTAATTCAATAAATACACTTGCCCAAATTGGAAGTCAGGAGATCCCATTGTTAAAATATAGGTAAAACTTTGTAAAAGGAGTAGTCAGCCAGCGAGAAAAAGAAGAAGGCATTGTAACATGTCCGAATAATACTTTCAGTGTAAATGTTATTTTAGGTATGTACCATACTATACATTTACACTAATTTCAAGCAATGTAATGTTTTACAGCGTAAATGTATCGTCGCGTTTCTAGATTATAATCCTCTGGTAACGATTAAAGACTCAATTTCGTGATGCACATCAATTGTTCCATGTCTGAATAACAGTTAAATAAATTCAACATATCAATTACTTAGCATCGATACGCAATTCACAAAGCCAACGATTTCTATGACAATTCTGAACAATAAATAAACAAAATACAATTGTTTCATTCTATTTACGAATATAAACTTAATTCGTTTCTTCAAGAGATTCCAAAAAAACAAAACACAAACTAAAGAGATCTTTTTTAATCAACTCAAAACATTAAAATTTACATAGAGGGCTAATTTTATCAAGACTTAATACTTCAGTGGATGTTCTGTGATTTGGTTTCTTTGATTCTTTAATGAATTACATGTATAATCAACATGGAAGTGATAGGAACGTTTGAAGTTCTTAACTAACTTTAAGTTAATGTTAATTAAGCCGCTTATTTACATGAAGTGTTTTTGTTTCGATTGATTTTAATATTGATGCGTTAATGACGAATACTCCCCTAGATTTAATCATATATTAAGAGTTTCCCAGCTGTAATTATAAGAATGAGTTTTTCGTTTCTTAGGATACTAGTATTTTACTAACTTAAAGTCGGCATTTAAGGTTTTCGTAGTAAATACTTAATGACTGTGTTAACAGACTAGAAGAGTAAAACTCAAACTTTGAAGTAACTGAATAATACATAAAAATAATAATTGCTATATTTAAGATTTATAACTATAATCTATGACTTGTGAGCAAAAAATCACGAACTGTGTAAGAGGGGTTGTGGATATGATAAAGTAACACAATATTTGTAGTTACTGTTACAGATAGCTAGTTTATGCTAATTCATTTTATCTCGATTGTGAAGAAAGCTTGTAGCTTATCGAGTCACTCTCGAGTCCGCTTCCGCTGGAAAAAAAAACAGTACTGGTGTCATATGAGGAGGTACGGTCGTGATCCCAGTTACTGAAGTTAATGTCTGTTCTGTTCTGTTTTTATTGGTTTTGTTTATTTTTTTCGGGTTTAATTTATTTAAACAAATGTACAACTTGTTGTATTTATGAAATTGTATTCGTCCTTGCCACGCCGGCCTCCATTGAACCATTACACGATATGATTGTGCAGCAATAATTACAGTTCATGCTGTTGTTGCAAAATTAGAGAAAGAGCCGCTCTAAAGACTTGCGTTCGATTTTCATATTTAAATCATGTAACTTGAGGAGTATAACGAACATTTCATTTAAACTGTGTGTGTTTCTACTTTCATATGCAGTATAGATAATCCTTTTCTAATTTAAAAATGTTTTACGTGATTCAAATTGACTAATGTACATGCAGTTATTTTATGTTCTAGTTCCAATCAAACAGTCAGACGTTGTTTTGTTGGGTTACCCGTTAATGATGCCAATGGAGGAACGGGTCAGACGCAATGACTTAATTCTGTATGAAAAGGTATAAACTTCATCTCAGGTTTTGCTAAAAGTTTAGTTCAACAATTCAGGTTCAGTTGTGTTCTGCTAAAGGTTTAGTTCAACATTAAAGTTTCAGTGCTGTATCTTAAAATTTCCAAACCATTTTATTTGTATTTATAGAAGTAGGTTTTCGAAGTCATGATATGTGCTCTAAGCTTATTTTACCATATAACTTGTACCACTCGATCATTTTGGAATTCATTTAACGGAAGTATCTACCCAGTGGCTTCATAAAAACAAGAGATGATAACTTTTGTACACTGATATATAAAAATTAAACTGGCATATATTGGAAGGGTCAATAATTAGATAATGAAATAAAAGGGCAGATGGTTCGTTTAGTATATATAGGGATTTCTGCCAAGTGATATAAAGACAGACACAGTTGTGCTTGGCTGTCATACCGCTTTATGATAACGGGATATTTATCAGTAAGAATTCGCTATTATAATACTACTATATTATGCCGTTTTATAACATAAACTGAAAAGTACTTTACAAAGTTATGCTCTCTTCTCTTAACTCACCAACTGCGCACCCTTACAGATAACGGATGCCCAGGGGCCAGACACCGGAACCTGGTCTATGCATACAGTTGGCTGGCTTGAATTGGGTTATAAAGACAGGGCATATGAAAACTTCCGCATGATGTTCAGGAATATAAACGAACCATTCAAGGTAAGCAATAACTCGCGTGTCTGTCTGTACACGTGTCCGTCTCGACATCTTCAGCAAAATATACCCGAACATGACCAATGGACTAGTGTATTCTATCTGTTTAACATGGATAGCCTCCATTATTTCTACGTCTTCTGGGTGTAGTCACCACCATGCTTAATTTTATGAACTATTTCAGAGACATTTTTCAAACAGGGGGAAATAGTGGTAAAGGGAATATACAGTAAAATCAACGAATAACAAAAATACCAGCGTAGAAGCGGATGCATCTTTAAGATACTGGTTTCCTTATATAACTGGTATCTAAAAATATTTAAAACCACCAATATTTAAAGTAACTACTCGAAACAACTGAAATCAGTTTAGGAGAAAAAAGTCATGATTGAGTATTACACAATTTTAATGTAAGAAAGCACAAGAAAAACTCGTGCGTTACGTACGTATCTTCTACTAGTGTTTACATACTCATCCTATCGGACATATTATACAGCGAACTCCCAGTCGGTATATAGCGAACTTTTAAATGTGTTGCTAATATCCGAAGTACGTTATATATGTGTATCCATATAGCACTTTTATATTCAATTAAGAAGAGGAAGAGTCGGAACCAAAAAGTATGTCCCTTTTATCCGGAATTTCGCTATAGATATATGTCTTTACAGAATATTTGTTAAAGAATTTTTTTTTCAAGCCAATGATGTCCCTACAACGTTCTGCAGCGTTGTTCTTTTTCTTGTTACACTTTGCTGCATAGTATAGTCTTATAATTCATCTTAGCATAATAATACGAAGGGTTACAAACTTTCTTGTGTTTCAGCAATAACACTGAAAATAAGTGAAAACGTGACTGATTCATATTTCATGTATCTACAGGTGTTCAGTGAAAAGCCCGTTACAAACGCATCATATGGGGGCTGTGTTAATTTCATAACAGGGGCAGGTGGCCTATTACAATCGATTATATTTGGATACGGTGGCCTTCGATTACACGCAGATCGGCTGGAAATAAACCCAACGCCACTGGTAAATACGTCAGAATGGCGTCTCAAAGGGATTCATTACAAGGGAGTTGTAATAGATATTACAGTTACAGATATAAGTATGTCATTCTTTGTTGCTAGGATACCAGATAACTCTTGCGCGGAAATAGAAACAATCCAAGGACAGATTCCCATCCACTTAAATTTTACTCACACTGTGTTACGAATACCGGTAAATCTTCGGGTCCACCCTATTAATATAAACAAGGATTCTGATACAGCAAAAGCATCGGTTGCTGCTGGACCTTCAGCAGTTGCCTCCGTAGGGTTTATGTATATTCAGTACACTTTATGGTGTTTGATTTATATATCCATTTATTATTATATGTAAGTTGCAATTAGAAAATTTTCCATTTCTTACGCATTTTTTTAAATCAAGTTTTTGCGGTTTATATTATAAGATTATGTGTTTTGCTATTTATCAAAAATGCAAATGTCAAAATCACTAAACTAACACACAATGCTCTAAAATGCGAAAGGTTTTTATCATTAGATTTTTAGAAAGGCACATGTATATACAGAACGTTATGTGAAATGACGTCACAAATCAGGATCGACATCACAACGGAAGTGCGTTATAATTGATTTTGAATAATATCGATACACAGCATGTCAGTTTTACAATAATTGTATATCGAATAGTATACATGTATACAGGACACAATAAATATATTTAAAAAACACTCCCAAAAACTGCTGTCAAATTAAATAACGTTAAATAACGTTAAATAACGTTAAAAGAATATTTATAGAACAGTTGCAAGTATTATTACTTAACCTTAAAGTTAAAGCTATACAAATCAGTCATTTACGGTAAAATCAGCGTTTTTAAATATGCTACGATACCGTAAAACATTCATTTTAACACCATTTGAAATTTCTCCTATATACACAACGAAGGATTTGAGCGTGATAAAACTATTAAGTATATCACGCTAGGCGTCCGGAACTATTTTTGACTGCTGAAATAGCCAACCGTGTAATTTTCACACAACATCTACGAGTGTGCATGCGCTAATACGCTTGGATTGGTATTGTTGTGAATGAATTCACGTGACGTAAAACAAATCGTAGTAAAGTTTTCTACACTTCCGGTATCACCAGCAATATCAGAAACTATGAAAATAAGACGTTTTTTTAAGGAACAGCCAACATTTCACGAAATGCAAGGAATGCACGGAAAACTACAAGTTTCAAGACAGCGACTTCATGAAAGCGCAGCAAATAGTACCCCATCGAACATGATTTTTTTAGATTAACGTGTTAGAATGGAAATATATTTTATTTTTGAGTGGTTTACCGGTTATTATATCACTGTGTGTCGTGTAAATGCTTCGTAATTAATCATTCAGGCCTTCGGCCTTCGTGATTAGTTTTACGCATTTACACTCCCCACAGTGATATACTAACCGGTATATCACTCAAAAGTGAAATCTATTTCCTAAATAATACATGTTAAGTTATTATTAGAAAATTCATTTAAATTGGTGGATACTATTTATTACAGAAGGTCTTTATGTTGATTATTTGTACTTAAATCAGTATGTTGGTCTTTAAAACTGTTTTATTTATCATTTTACATTCATTGATCACATTATTTATGCTTGGAGAATATAATCTGCGAGATGTAGGGAGTGTCCATGTAAAGTCTCAATTGCTAAAATCTACATACAGTGGGGATATGGCGGCAAAACAGACTGATCGGTTATCGGTAGTGGTATTGGCTTTCATATGTACATGTAAACAGATGGAAATTCTAAAATTCCTGAATGCAGCTATATTTGCAATAATAACGTGTAGAATTTTGTGCATTTGAAGGTCAGTCGGGAAAGATTCTTTGGCTTCACACTTTACATTGCCTCTCTCTCGTCGAGATTGATTCCACCAGGAATGAGTCTCGAGAGCGATTAATATTAGTTGTAAGAACTTTTTTCGCAATCGAGAATAAATAAATTAGTATAAACTTTACTTAAATTTATTTTATATAGGAAAGTAACCCACGAATCAGATGTCAACGTTTTATCCCCTGAGAAAGTATGACGTCACTACACCTGTTTAAAAATTGAAATCTAGAACAGTTTTGCAGACGAATTCATCTCACAGTTTCTTTTTCATATATAAATTTGACATCTAAATAAAGTAAACGCCTTAGTTCATTCGTGATGACTGACTTTAGATTGGAAGAGTATGGTATAAAATGTATGCTGTTAAAAGCTTTTCATATATCACACCGACATGTGTGTCTGTTTACAAAAAGGTAATTCAAAATAAGTCATTATCGCAGTTTAACTTACTAATCAAACTTTCTGTGAAATATTTTCGAAGTATAGTTTTTGGCTAGTTTTCCAACGTTTTGTTAAATTGTCATATAATACAGTGGGATCTGTCTAATCCGAACCTGTTCGGACCAAAGTAAATGTTCGGATTACAAAGGTGTTCAGATTAGAAAGGTTTCCTCCATATGGCGATCTAGTACCGTGCATGTATGTCTGAGGCCAAAGTTAGTTCATGTACATGTTTATGTTACCATGTTACCAGAACAACTAAAGAAGACAACCTTCAAATTATATTACTACTTTTAATGCATGTATTTACAAACAATTCTTCCAAACATTTATACAACAAACATAACTATTTATTAATAAGGCAGTACAAAATGTAGTAGGAATCTGTATTAAATTTATCCCCCGCCATGTAGCGGAAGGGGAATAAATGGAATTATCTTCCTCCTTCCGTCATTAGTCCTTCTGTCCGTAACATGTTTCGTCCGCTCCTTGAAGGAACTCGGGTCATAAATCATAGCTCAAGGTCAATGTAACAACTTAAGAACAAACGTTTGAGTGTAACATTTCCTGTCCGCTCTATATCACTGTGGTGTAACCGAATCATTTTTCTATCGGTCCGTGTAACGTTTTAATTTCTGACATTCGATCTTAACTAAATACAAGAAAAGAAGTAAGACACCTACTGGTAAGATCCATACTCGTCCGCCATCTTGGGAGTTAACCGTCTCGGTTACACCGCAATGTATATCTCCTTAATCTATCAAAGGACTTTGATGACACTCTGGTCAATTATTTCACTCATCAAGACGTGCATAACCCATGAGCCGGCTGGCTCCATATCTCCTCAACACTTTGAAGTATTATGATGAAACTGTGGTCAGTTGTTTGCCTCATCAAGTAAATGTGCAGTACCAATGAGCTGGCCATCGCAAATCAAGGTCAATGTTACAATTTAAGGTCAAAGATTTGAGTTTGTCCGCTCACTATCTCCTAAACTTTTTGAAGGATTTTTCAGTCAAATGTTCACTTCATCGAGACAATGAAGGGTGACTCGGTCAAGGAAACAGCTTAAGGTCAAAGGCTTAGTCTTGAATATGTGTTTGATCAATATCTCATCAACCGCTTGATGGATTTGAATGATAAAGCCAAATGTTCACCTCATCAAGATGATATGCTACAGATTCGTTTATTTGCAAACTTTATTTGCCCTTTAGAAATCCACGCGTTGCACATCTGAGAGGAATCTACACTCAGTAATATTAATTCCTTTAATGTTCCTATTTGCGGCTTGGGATATAGCTGTCTTTCAGACAGCCTTGTTTTATAAACAATAATATTTTAAACATTGGAAGTGAAGATAGTTTAAAGGCATTATTGAGATTAAAGTGGAACTCCCTAATACTGGTGTCAAATTAAATAACTTCAAAAACATAAATAATAGAATAGTTGCAAGTATGAGGTTTAAGCTATACATTCAAGTCACTATCGGTTAACTTAAAGTCACTATCGGTTAACTTAAAGTCACTATCGGTTAACTTAAAGTCACTATCGGTTAAACCTCCGTTTAAAGTATTCAGTTGTTTTTATACAATTCATGGATGGATAGCAAGCGATTTTTTACAGAAGGCTTCTATGCTGATAACTTGTGCTAAAATGAAGCATTTTAATTTTCTGTCGTTCTTTAGAATTGTGCGTATTTGTCATTTTACGTTCATTAAACACACTATTTATGTATGTATAATGATTATGACCGTCGACGCGCGAAAGTGTACCTTCGGACATTTGTTACATTATTCGACAATAATTGATGAAAAAAACCATAATATTAACATTTGTGTCACCCTCTTTAAATGCAAAACTACTGTTAAAAACTGATAGCCAATATATTTTCCTCAACAGAAACATACTATTGGCTTCAAAATCCTCCAAGACCATTATTATGGCCACAGCGATTTGAAATGATTCTTTTTTATTTTGGCTGTACCCTATGAAAAAAGGTATATCGTGGAAAGAAGACATGAAATAGTTCACCAGATATGATATATATTGAAAGAGTATATAATGTTGTAACCAAAAATAAATGATGTTGTTAGGAAATGATTACCGGAATAGTTAACTGCCCATGTAAATTGAAGTGAGTTTTGACGTCAAATTGTGGTATGTGACGTCATTTTTAGAGTGAACAATGACGCCTTAGGTATACTTTTTCAAAATGTTGTAGTTTTGTATGTACTTGACGTAGGTTACTGAAATTTTCTAATATTGATATTGAAATATTGTTTGTTCAAAATACGCAAGAAAGCTAGTTCTCAAGTATTTTGTCTGAAGGCCCATTTTCCCGTGTCGCTGGTCTTATATTCTGCTAGATGTAGTTGATGCCCGTTTAAAGCTGCTCGCTCACAGTTGTCGTGTTTTTTTTTAAAGTGACACACTAAAACATGAATAGAAAACTAAAGGCTACAATCAACAATAGAAGTAGAAACCTAGGTAGGAATTTGCAAAAATCGATTGCAAATGCTGGTTTTACGGTATCGCTACACTAAGCGTTTGCAACGCTTTATTATTTGGTAGCGTAATATTTCAAATCTACAGATTAACTTTACAGGAATTTATACTGGAACCTTTTTATATAACTTTATGTTCATAATTAATATGTTATTTTCACAAAGTTTGAACAACTTTATTTTTTCACCAACATCTGAGGGCGAGCAGCTGTAATGGTTATGAGCGCAAAGTACTGTACATGAAATGATGATGCTGTTATAAGTGTGATACAAGTCTGCCTTTAATACAAGTCATCATCATTTTGTCGGGCAACGCTATCTTCTTTACTTCGATTCGCAGCAACTTTTCTACTTGACTGTATAGTTCATCCAATGATTTCACTGGTGTAATAGCCCGCAACAAGAAAACAGTATTATACCAGAAAAAGGTTACTAGTAATAACCAAAGGTGGAACGACAATTATGTTGTACACAACTCTCGTTCCCGGACAGGTTCAATAAAATTAATAGTGGCAGCACTAGTTTAAGCTGTTTTAATTGAATGTATGCGGAATTAAATCTAACGTACATTGTCCACAATTTATTTATGAAATAATATCCGTTCCAGCGGTGTTCATCGTCGGATAAACAATGGTTTGGAGTACTGATACGCAGTAATTAACTACGAAGGTCGGATGCCTGAGTGGCTTATAACTGCACATCAGAACCACAAAGAGTTGTTTTTAGACGATAACAACGCTGATTAGGATGTTATTTTGATTCTAACATGATCACCGATTACAAAAAGGTAAATAGATGCAAAGTGTTATTTTCTACGCGGATATTTATTTAACGTCATGCAGCACAATATGACGTCTTCTTGACCGTTTCCCGCGTTGTTTATGGCATAATCAAACATAATTGTTCTACTCTTTGTATATATATATCTGTATCATATGAAAAATGTTAAACGATATGCCGGAATGAGTAAATTATAAATAAAATGAAAATAAATGACACTATATGTCATTGAGTATTCTATTTGTATTTACAAATACAAATAGAAAACTCATATAGTGTCATTTATTTTCATTTTATCTGTATCATATATAGAGACACAATCTAGAGTCACGTTAGAATGAAATGTTAAGTTCTCATATAGAATAATAGGGAACCTTAAGAGACAAAATTGGGTGATTTAGATACTATTTCTTTGAAACATTTTTCAATCATTTTAAGAATAGAAAAAAGTGAGCAGGTATCGCATTATTAGTCAAAAAGGAAATTTTCTCAACATGTAAAGGTTATCGATACTAAATCTAGACTGGTTCTCTGGTTTACAATCTCAAAACAAATAACCAAAACAGCTACTGATATTTTATGCGGAATTTTAACTACATACCTCTAGCATACTCGGAATTTTCCATGGAATATTTATTCTTGGAAATACTGATTGAATCCAATAAGTTTTTACAACAATACCAATTTAACTGTTTTTGTAGATGATTTCATTAGATGAAATGTTTTTAAAAATAAAAATAAAATCTGTGAAGAATACAGTCACGAATGTCTTGTTTATGAACAGTACTGTCATAACTTGAAACTGAGAGTTAATACCACTAATATTTTTCAAAGGTAGACAATGTGCGCGTATTTTTACCTTTAAAAATGAAGCTTTAGAAAAAGTCTAAGAATACAAATTTCTCGGAATAAACGAGTACTTAAGTATATCTGGAACATTCAGAAAATGTAAAAAAAATCATATTGCATCACAGGCTACTAACTTTGAAAGCTTTGAAAACTAAAATAAATTGACTTTTCCACTAGACATTCAAATGACCTTTTTAATAAAGCAGTTAAGCCTAATTCATTTGTATAGAGCTGAAAAATGGGGTTTTGGAAATCTAGATGTAATTGATAGCGTACAGTTGAATTCTATAAATATGTAATGACAATAAAACGATCATTTATGACAACTCTTTTTCAAATTGTTTATCTGCTTTGTACATTATATACAAACAAAAAATATTGCTTTTTGGTCGAGGTGAAAAAATACTGTCGGAGAAACTGTCTCAAATTATTTACCAAAGTGTGTACAAAATGTCTAATGACCATAGACGAACCCGCCGCTCCAGTATTTTCGATCGATATAAATTAAACGCGGACATATCAATAAAAAAATAAACACCAGCATCATACTAACTTTTGGCACGATCACAACATTAATACAAAATGATTGAAACTGTCAGTTAGACATCAATACACGACTTTCATCTGAATGATATTCTTTCATTGAAAATGCTAGTAATAGTACACGATTCTCCGGCATATCATGGTTATGGATTCAATTTACGACATTTTCGCTGTGTTAATCATTTGTTCTACAGTGTAACATCAATATGTAAATTACTTTGGATCACTATGAGCCTCATGTATTGTATTGTATTGTATTGTATTGTATTGTAATGTTATTAATCAAGTGATTTCATATTGGCCTTGTTATTTGTCCGAGGGTGGTCGTATTGGCCGAAGGCCGAAGGCCGAGGGCCAATGGCGGGGCCCGAGGACAAATAACAAGGCCAAATGAATTCACTTGATTAAGATAATTTTATTATACAACTTTACAATATGGCTAAATAAACAAGAATATAAAAACAATCTGAGGGGGGGGGGGGGGGGGGAGGGAAAACCCCCCCAAAGGATTTGAGATACATCACAAAAATGAGGCTCTGCCGAGTTTTTTTGGACGTATCTCAACCAGAGGGTGAGATTTCCTTATCCACAACTCAATGGACATGGTAGATTTATTTTCTCACCGTTTGAATCTCATTTTCACACAAGTAAGAAGAAATAAATATACAGGAGGGGGATGAAAAAATGAAAATCAACTTTTTCTCGAATTTTACTTCAAAACTGTTATGGATGGATAGAAAATGATCTAACGAAGAAAATGAATACCCATACATTTGTAACCCTATGTTTATTTCAAAAATAAAAATTTTACAGTCATTTTTCGATATCAGCATGAGTCTAAAAACAAAATGGCGTCGTTTAAAAATCTAACGGAAGTGACTTCTCCGTATTGGCCCTCTCTTTTAAACCAATCAGAATGCTTGAATTCCATATTGGCTCTGCTTTTCTCGTATTGGCCCTGCTTTTCTCATGCTTTGTATTAGCTCTACCTGTTTCATATCATGTGTGCAATTGATCTAATACAGAGTGTAATATTGTAAAGTTGAATAATATTGTATTGTATTGTATTGTATTGTATTGTATTGTATTGTATTGTATTGTATTGTATTGTATTGTATTGTATTGTATTGTATTGTATTGTATTGTATTGTATTGTATTGCATTGCTCATTTATTCATGTATAACGTGAAGTGAGTGCAATAATGAGATTCGACTTTGAAGTATTCCAGTCTGTAAAGGACTCGATTTTCGGAGGTTCAATTGTACACTGTATGGTACGCCGATACATTTAGCATTAAAACATAATACCATCATAGAATACAAGTATCTAAGTTCAAAATATTTTTGATAGTTGGCGACAACGTATTCCAAAATGGAAAATTTTATAGTTATTACCAGTAACACAAGTTGCTTACTCTCTCATCGTCGCTTATATCGTTGATGATATTGATATAGTTCGGCGCAATTTGTTTCGACAACAAGCATTAATAATAAAATAAGCTGAACCCGTATGAAATGTCAAATTAAATATGAATGTGAAAGTTACTGCGGTCTTGTAATTAACTCCTGTACACTCGATACCACACGCGTAAACTGGTATGAATACATGTCAAACATCAAGGTTATTTGTCAACTGTATTGTACAAAATGATATATTACATTTTGTGGTGACGCTATTCATAAATTGTATGCTTTGTACCGTTGAATATGTAACCATATAATCGTATTTGTATTGATAAACCAAACCGGTCATGATAGCCCTATATCGCACAAAGTCTGTATTACATTTAACTTAAATTAGCAGGTAATTAGCTTATTACAAGTAAGTAAGAGAGCCATGATAACTGTTAAATAACGAGTACTTCTCGTCCCACTAAATGTCTGACCTCAACAAAATTAAAATGTATCAAAAACCATTTCTTTACGATGAACCTTGCGTAAACCTTTCCAGCCCTTGTTATAATTTTTCCTACAGAAAGACAGACTATTCTGATTCTTTGTGAGCGTCCCCCAAATCGCTTAAAGCAATCACACATACAGCGATACCAAATCAAGCGACCAAGAAAAACCAAGCGTTGAAATGCAGGCTGTTGTCTAGTTAAGGGCATATAACTCTTTATATCTCATGATATAACCCGACCAAGGTATCGTGTTCCGCAATCTGTAAAAATAGTGTAAGACTGTAGTATAAAATCGGAAAAGTGAATATAACTGAAAGTGTTTTATTGAAGACGTTGTGATACACTGCATTTTTGGAAAGCAAAGGTCCATAACTCTTGATCAAAACGTCAAACACCAGAAAGAAGCCAATTAATCATCGGCGTTGAGCCTCATACGATACCTGAGAGCCGAATAGTTTATTCATATCATTGTTATAGTAAACGAGCACTGGGCATTTTAAAACCTTTTGGACCCCTATTATAGTTGTGTATTCTTCCTACAGAAAGACAAACTATCCTGAACACAATACCAACTCAAACGCTACCAAGGAAAAATGCGTTTAGTCAAGTCTACTCTAGTCCGTTTTGTTGAGGGTAATTTAACTTGATACGTGAAATGTGCGATGCCAGCTACCTGTACTGCACCAGATAACTTTTTAATAATTTGAGTTATGTATATCAATTTCGGTGTCTGCTTTGTACCGGCTTCTATTTCTGTCACCGACTTTTTACTGAAAATAAGAACAGCAAGGAAATACAGCTAGTTAAGATTAAACACGTTGAGCCGAATAGTTACCCGAGTCATAGACTCTTTTTCTACCGTATACCTTAAGCGCAATGTTCTTGTAGTAGTGCATGAATTACCCATTAATTTATAAAGCATGCGCGAATGACAGTCTTCTTTTTAGATCGGCCGTGTATTAGACCATATTCGAATAGGTTGTTTAGAGAATACGAACGAATTTGATGTGCAAATTGCATGTGTTTGCAGTCATTCACATAATGCCATTATATATCTACAAACAAACTACAAAATGTTATCATCGCTTACTAAGGTCGTGACAGTCCTCGTCTCAACTTGATAGCCCTAGTTGAGAGCAATCTGTACGTTATAAGACCAACGATCACATTAGTGTGTAATGAATTGAAATGCCGGTCGAAGGACCAATAAACGCATACTTCAACTGCGTCACTGTCACATGATCCTTAGTAAACGGAGCAAACAAGTCAGTTTATTGTAATACATTTGTATCATGAAATTAATTGAAATATAAAAAGACACCCCGAAAAACCAATTTGTCCTAAAACGCCTAATGTTGGAGAGAAAAAAGGTAACAAATATGTATGCCTAATATCTTACAGGCTTAGAATAGGCTGTTAATGGTTTATGTCAGAGTAGGCAATTGGCGTGAGCTGTTCTCAGCCATACTTAACATGTCTTTAACTTTAGGTAGCACGAACACTCGGTCACTTTCATGATCTCTTCAAAAGTAATTCAATTTTAGAACTAGAAATCGTTATTGAATGAGTCTTTAAATAAAATAATTCTATACATTTCAACTTTTTCATTACATTAAATGCATGTTTAACTAGATGGTTGTTTTTGTCACAAAAACATACATCTCCCCCATGACAGTTTGTCAATAATTGTAGTACTGAAACAGGATATTAAAACAAGAAAACGCCGCCTTGACCCCATGAAAAATATTTTTGCTTAAAGCAATTAAAAAATTAAAATAAATATATAATTATAATTATATTATAAAAATATTTTAAATTAGTAAAAGTGACATTGATTGCCCCAGCCCCCTCCCTTCGAATTTTTTTTCTTTGTAACATTTAAAAAACTTCGAAAAATAAATATAATTTAGCAACAGTGATCTTGACTTTGACCTAGTGACCCATAATGCAATCGCACGCTTCCTCTCTACACCAACTACCTAAACACCAAGTTTAATTGCAATATCTCACTCCTAACTCAAGGCATTGAGCAGAAACCATTTTTTCTATTTTAGTAACAGTGACCTTGACCTTAAACCAAGGTGGTTGTAACATGCGCCCTGCACAGCGTCTCAATATGTTGCACATTAGTGGTGACTTATTCAAAAAATCCTACAATGGATTCAAGAGATACGGAGCGGACACGAATATAGTAATATGACCTTTGATCTCTAATTGTGACCTTGACCTTGAACCAAGGTGGTTGAAACATGCGCTCTGCACATTGTCGCAATATGGTGAACATTTGTAGTGAGTTATTCTAAAATCCTTCAAGGGGTTCAAAATATATGGAACGGGCACGAAATATAGTAATATGACCTTTGATCTCTAATTGTGACCTTGACTTTGAACCAAATTGGTTGAAACATGCGTTCTGCACATTGTCTCAATATGTTGAACATTTGTATCCAGAATGCGTGCGGGCGGACGGATGGACGGACAGACAATTAGACTAAAACAATATATCTCCCTATATATCTCCCTAATATACCATGGGGGAGACATATTTATTTGATTCCCTCTTTAAAGTTCCGTTATCCCTTATACAATGTAATACTCATAATTCTATAATATTAAAATATGAAATTGCAGACAGAATAATGATAAATTTAAACTGTTTTCCATCTGTATGTTGACGTATACCATTATTTCATAATTTACTGAAAACCTTTGTCAGAAAGCGTTTCCTACTTCTTGCACTATTCCATTGAGACAAAATTATACGCTATATATATATATGGCAGGTACTTTCGCGTTAGTAGTTTGTTCGCATAAATCCTGGGCAGTTTTACTAGCTGGTATTTTTCTTGGAGATATCAGAGCTACAAGTAATTTCACATCCAAAGTGCTCCTGGGACTTAAAATGTATACTGAATATAATTCTATCAGCCGACAATATTGTTAGGATTAGACGTGTCTAATCTAGGTCCTCGTAATTTATGGTCCCTGATCTAATTTTCCCAGTTTAAGTAGGTTTCCTTTGCATAGAAATGTTACCATTAAATATTAACAACTGTGTTTGTGGAAAAGTGCGTTAGAATTAACCCGTCATTCCTTGATATTCGACGGTTTAACTTTCGGTTTTTCAGAACGTAAACAGCAATAAAATTATATTTTCATAAATTCACGTTGTATCATACAGTATATTGCAGTTACAAAGAGGCCAAAAACCCTAGAACATTTATTAGTGCTAAGAAATGATAAATACCTAGATATTCCCTTTAAATGCAAATTGTTCACTGTAATAGCCTTCTTCAAGTGTTATAGGGGCGATTTATGTACTTTTATTCAACAATTTGTAAAATTATCAGCCATATACAACTATTATTTAGTATATAAATATATTCTCTAGCATGAGTGAGGAGTTGAAACTTAAACATTTTTTAAGATCATATCCTAGAAAATGTGCTAAATTTGTGTTTCAAGCCTACCTTAAACGAAATCGAAGATTGTATATGTAAATTTGTATAGGTATATGTATATCATTACAAATCTTGAAACGAATATATTATTCAAAATTAAACTGTATACCTCAATCAACATTTGTCTGATTACGTATTTCAATTAAATATTCAAGTGATATTATTCTTTAAATATTGTTTAGCACAATATATGTACATGTATGCATTGTATTGATAATTCCATTGTTTACATTAGGTGACCTAAAAGCCCATTGGGCCGGGTACTATGATGTGTATGTTTATCTTGTATTGTATAGCACGTATCACTTTCATAAATTACTCTACTCTACTCTACTCTACCCTACTCACAAATTAAACAATTGTTTGTAGTTCTGATGCTCATTAATAAACTATTCTGGCTTACTGTCTCCGTGGTTAATTTCAGCGCATCTGAAGGTCAAATCGTTGTTTTCATATACCATGTATGAACAACACTTGAGAACAGATATTATGTTTTACCTTTATCTTGTATACAATAAGGGTGAGTATGAACACTGAATGATTATACATTTGTATATAATATGTCAATCATGTCCACGTAGACTGTTTAAACTGTTTAAACACATCAATAAATACAGTCAATTAATATCATTTGTTTGTAGCTGTTTAATAATAAAAAATTCCATGTACTTTCGACAAACTTTTGACGACATATGCCGAAAAAGATTTATCGAGGTATTAAGTGGCTTAAAATAATAATCTTATTTGACAGGATGCCTTTTTCGACGGTATGTCTTTCGACAACTGTAGTGCAGAGCTATTCCACAGACATTATAAACGACATATTTATTCACTGAGAGTTATTTTGAATTTGTAAAGCTAATGCAAGACTCGATCTCACACCGATACAGCAACATTGCGAATTATAATAAAACTGCATACTTTTCCTGTTGAGATATCGTTATGTCCACCAAATTAATTTCACCTGTTGCGCGTGTAGCATTTATATACATCGTGTTCACTTGCACCTGTAGCAAATGTAATTATATTACAAACACTCATAATTAGATCGACAGGGCAAAATCAGTTTCAATTACTGGGTACATGTTTCGCCGAAAGAAATGCAAAGATCACAAACCCCTCCTACATATAATTGCCTATGACTGCAAATGGGGGATTTTAAAAGAGCAAACGTTTCGGCAAGTGTGAAACTTATCTTTTGTAATTAAATGCATGCTAAATCCTGGGCAGACGAGGCATGCAAAATCCCGGGCAGACGATGGCATGCAAAATCCCGGGCAGACGATGCATACTCCATGATACGATAAAATAGCCGCATTCTATTACGAAAAACACTAAAAGTGTCTAGTTAAGCACAAACAACGTCAGACGTACTTTTATGTCACGAGGGGTGCAATTACAAATCACACAACTCTGTGCATCTTAAGCGCGAAGTTATTATCCGGAAATTAAAACGTACGATAACGAATCTATGTTTTCAATTTTAACAAAATCTAATATTTTAAATATGACTGAAGCGTCCAAACAACGCCAACACGAAAGGTTATTTACTTGTAGTACCTTATTACGGCTTCGTTCGCAGAAAAAGGTAGAGCTCGTGTTAGAATTTTCCTTTCAACGGTTTGACACTAAAATATGCCTCTTTTTGTTACAATTTCTAAACATCCCGTCCCTTTATTCTGAAGCGTTTCGTTACAAATCGTGTTTTATTACAATCCTGAAACGTCAACAAGAGATGAAAAGGGATTTTTTTACAGTTATGCTTAAATAATTGAAAATCTTCAGTCTTTGGGGGAGAATAAATATTCGATCTTTTCAGCAATGAAATAGATACGGCTGTTTTAAAACATGATTTAAAACACCGTTATTGAATTTCGCGATCATTGTAAATAATTATACATTACATTTATTGCTTTCACATTACTTTATGATAAATGAGAAATATGGCAGACATCAATAATGTATTTTTGTATCGATTACAACAAAGCTGAGCCGCGTCACTGAAAAGAATCTTTTTTTTTTTTACAAAATACCAAGAGACGCCATTTTTATAGCTCGACTTAACACATCAATATAACAAAGATACTGATGTTGGTTTACAAAATACAATGCTTAACCTTGGAATTAAACAACTAATTTAAAATTAGACAGTAAATGAAAGTCTTCAAGGCACTCTTAGACTCTTCTATGATGTTCAGGGACACTGTTTCTAACATACAAGCTCATTGCTTACTACGTCAAATGGAAGCTGCGCGTAGAACCCAAGCACGCTTTAAATTATAACAAAACACATAGGAACGCTGCTAAATTATAACAAAACACATATTAAGACCACTGCTAAATTATAACAAAACACATAGGATCGCTGCTAAATTATAACAAAACACATAGGATCGCTGCTAAATTATAACAAAGCACATAAGAACACTGCTAAATTATAACAAAACACATAGGAACGCTGCTAAATTATAACAAAGCACATAAGAACACTGCTAAATTATAACAAAGCACATAAGAACACTGCTAAATTATAACAAAACACATAGGAACGCTGCTAAATTATAACAAAACACACAAGAACACTGCTAAATTATAACAAAACACAGGAGCGCTTCTAAATTATAACAAAACCAACCCATAGGAACGCTGCTAAATTATAACAAAACACATAGGAGCGCTTCTAATTACTTTAAAGATATACGGGTCGTACCGATTATAGCCTCTTTAGAGGACGGTGGACCTAATAAGCACAATTACAAAACTTTAAGGATATATAATACAATAATTCAGGATATCTGCTAACTACATCTAGAGATTTGATTCAAACACCCACGAATACAGGTAATTTCGTTCTAGGAAGCTGTTGAAAACTCATTTTGACGCTTCTTAGTAATTCCATGGAGTCTGCTTAAAAAGCAAATGGACGCCGCTAACTATCCAGGGAACCAAAGAACACCAGTCATCGCTAAGTACACCCATAATAATAACATAAAACATCCAGTGACGCCACTAGCTACACCAAAATGATCTAACCAAGGGACGCCCCTAATTTTATCCAGTGATTCTACTCACAACACCCAGCGAGTCCGGTGATGAAGTCCAGAGAATCTACTTAAAACATCAAGGTACACCCTTTAACATTTCTAGCTCCACACATTCAACCTTAAACAAGGAGATGTTCATGCGAAACTCAAGATTGTATTCCGCTGCATACTAGCAGAAACGTTTCAAACAAAAAAAATGCCCCAAAATCACCGATGATCAGAGCAGATGGGAAAACTAGGAAATTAGGTAAGGCGTGGAAGGAATAGGATTAGGTGCTGAATATTTAAATTCCACCCATGCCAAATTTTCACATTGCCAATTACTGAAATACTTACGGATAATTTCTACTTCAGAAGTCGATTTAATAGTCACCAATAGAATATCTGGAGTTAATTGTTGTATTTGACACTAACGCAGAGATATTGTACGTTATACCATATACAGTTTTCAATAATATGGTTTTCAAAACCGTGTGATCAAAGGAGGCGGTCTATCAACTATAATCGACACTATAATAGATGAGCGCCAGGATCAATTCATGACCATTGTTTACTCTTTATTGGAAATGAAATGGCATTTGATGAATATAAATTTGAGCCTGTTCTATCAAACATTGTCATTTTAAGAGAAGGTATCAGTAGAAGACCATGTTTTAATGAGAACAGTCACTGCTCATAAGTAAAAAGACAAGTCGTTATAGAACATAGACTGGCTGGTGCAAGTGATTTTCTAAATGGATTATCTAAAACAAATGTTTTGAAATAAAAAGTTTCTTTAAAAGTTAGTTAATATTAATAAGAAATATTTTGTAAAGATTCAGTTTGGAAATTTATAAGAGAAATATATTTTAAGCATAGTTACGTCTTAATATCCAACAATAATACACACCTGAGGTAAGATATATACGTGTTGAAATAGTTTATTTATGTATTTTTATTCTTTTTTCTGTTGATGCTGTTTAATTATATTTATATAACACTTGTGTTGTTTATTATTATTACTGTTGTTATTTTACAATACATTTATTAATTGGTTACTTAATTAAAAATATTTGTGATTGTGTGTTTATTTATTTCTGTTATATTAATTAAAATACATGTTAGTAAATGATTTCAGTATACCATTTTTGTTCTGATTGTAATAACATCTAACCCATATGTTTTGCATTTTCATATTTTTTAGTTCTTTTTTCTACAAATTTTGGACATACTATTTCATCAGTGTTTTATTGTTAGTTAAGTGTATATCTTCTCCATACGATTTAAGGGAATCATTACTTAGCAACAGGCATTCTACACAGTCTCCGTTATTTGTTAATTCTTCTTTATTTATTAAAAAATTATGTAAATTAAAAAAATATATTATTAAAAATATGTTAGTTACATCACAGTGGAAGTTGCACGTTTTAATCGAAGAAACTTGACTAGAAAATAACGAATAACTGCTATAATCTGTTAAAAAAAGCTGTAAGATAAAGACACTTTGTATAATATGTAAGATTTACCAAGATAAATCAGATAGGACTATTGCAAGATAATGTGTTAGGCGAGAAATTATTGCGCCTAGGCTATGCAGTTGGTAAATTTTCAATGGACACCCCTTTAAGCAGTTAATGGTTCTTTTTAAGACGTCAGTTTTTGGAACTTTAGCGAGTTAGGGTTAAAATCAAAACGACGCCTCTTTGTAGTTTCCGCTAGGGCGGTGCCTCGACTTCACTTTTCAGTTGTAGCTGTTGCAGTTAAATTCTTATGCGAGTGTCGTGTTCACACAAGAAAACATGATTTGTTCATCGAAACTTTAACTCTTTATCCACGTTCTGTCCATTTAGTCATTTTCACTATGTACAAATTACACATTGTTCATCCAAATTTCTTTTATATGTTGATTTTTTATAAGATTTTCTTAAAATGTGGTTGTTTTGTTTTGTACGTTTTTATATTAAATCAAGATCTAGACTTGTTTTGGATACTGAAGGTTTTGATATTGGTACCATTAACGTCCTACTGTGCAAAATCATCAAAGGGATAATGACGTCTTTTACAAAATTGAGCATAGGGGATAATGTCCTAGGGGATAATGTCCGTTTACCGAAAAACAAACATAATAATAAATTATTGTGGACACGCAAGTAATTCTTACGACTCTAGTAATACAAATGTAGCTGTTTACCGGATAAGGTCACTACTTGAAACAGCTGTTTACCGGATAAGGTCACTACTTGAAATAGCTGTTTACCGGATAAGGTCACTACTTGAAATAGCTGTTTACCGGATAAGGTCACTACTTGAAATAGCTGTTTACCGGATAAGGTCACTACTAGAAAGGTGATATATTAATGCCATACATACAAAAGATCTTGAAATCCTATAACCACTAAAGATTTACTCGTATATATGGAATCATGAATTTACTAATGGAATGATAGAGCTGTGTTCAATTATCTCTAAAACAATGTTAACACGTGCCTTTCTTCCGTGTTTATATCGGTTCATCAGAAAAGTATTGTCAGAAAGCGCACTTTAACTTTGCAATATCATTGACAAATGTTGCGTTATACTTGTAACATGTTCTTTCGATATAAAAAAGCAATGTTGGTGATGTTATTTGTACAATTTCGATCGATTTCGTCGCTAAGATATCTTTTACAATAAAAAGTGCTGCATTCAGTTGTAACAGGGACTTTTAAAATAGTTTAGTTTGAAAAGTAGTTACTTACCGTAAGTTCGTCAATGAATTTAAACTATTTGTGAAATACTTTCAATGGTGCTTGTCTGTTATTCTGTAATTAGAAAACAAATATAAAAGTAGTAATTGGAGTCCGTCTCCGTAGTTGAGTGATTAGAGTCGCTGACTTGAAATCACTGTGACCTCTCATAAGTTTGTGTCATGCTACTGACCGTGTCTTCTTTATGTGAGAAAGTTTGCAATTTCTCACGGAGGAAGGAGATGTAATACTAGTTCTTGCAAGGCGCGAGGATCGGGGTAAGATACCTGCATGTAAAAAAAGACAGGAATGCGGTTGAAACGAGCAGTCATATTGATTTAAATTACGTTTTTTTTTTTTTTTTTTTTTTTGTGGTTTTGGGGGGGGGGGGGGGGGGGGGGGGGGGGGGGGGGGGGGGGGGGGGGGGGGGTGTTTTTTTTTTTTGGGGGGGGGGGGGGGGGGGGGTGTTTTTGGGTTTTTTTTTTTTTTTTTTTTTTTTTTGTGTTGTTTTTGGGTGTTTTTTGTGTGGTGGGGGGGTTTTTTTTTTTTTTTTTTTTTTTTTTTTTTTTTGGGGTTTTTTTTTTTTTTTGGTTTTTTTTTTTTTTTTTTTTTTTTTTTTTTTGGGGGGGGGTTTTTTTTTTTTTTTTTTTTTTTTTTTTTTTTTTTGTTTTTTTTTTTTTGCGTGAAAAATGTAAATTCTTCAAAATGATATACAAAAATATAAAATGTAAAAGAAATTGATATAATCAACAACAAAACTTAAAATGTAGGTAAAATTTGAGAAAATATGTAGCAAACGTTGGTGAGCTGGGTTTTACGGCACCGCTACACTCTATAGTTGTACTGGAATTTCAAAAGCGTTTGTAACGCACATTGGAAGCGTTTAATTTCAAATATATAGACATAATTAAGAGGAATTTATACCGGAACCTTTTTATTTGACTATATTTCCATAAAATATGTTATTTTATACCGTTTTAAGAACTTAATTCCATATAAGGTATATTTCATACGAAATTGTCATACATCTGTCTGTCTCTCTCTCTCTCTCTCTCTCTCTCTCTCTCTCTCTCTCCTCTCTCTCTTTTTTTTTTTTTTTTTTTTTTTTGGCTCATCTTCTCTTCCTTTGCAACGATATGATATCGCAAGATTTTTGATAGACTTTTCCCAGTCTGAAATATCAGAATATAGACTGTGACATTTTTGTAGACACTAAAAACAATTAAAAAGAGAAAATGAAAATGTCGCATAATAGCAGGGGAAAGCCACGTCGGCATACGTGTCCGCCCTATAGGTAATGCGTATAACATGTATAAAGCATGTCAGTAAGTAACAAGTTCAAAACATCCTTTTCCATTTTTCCACACAATTTTCAACATATACCATCAACTTTTGAAAAGTGTCTTACTTCCGGATGTTGATGCTGGGGGCGCCAGGCCATTATACCGATGCATTGTGGGCAAAAATAACAACGCGGTGAATGTGCGTTATGCAACGGAATGGTCTTAAATAAATTTACGATTAAAAGTCCACAAGGGTGTTATCGTTTGCAAATATTTAGTTCGAAAAAACAATAAAAGTATTCATAAAACATAAATTCTAGAGAATTACCGCAAATTCATGCAAGTTCAAATTATAGTTACTTCAAGAACTCATCACTGACTTCCGTTACATTTATTTTTGTTGTGACGTCACAAATGTCTGACGATTCGTCCCGATTACGATTCGAAACATTAAATACGAACAATTTGCATTAAAAACTGTACATGTATTATGCATTGGTTATTCTCCAACACAACAGTATGAGGATTATGCTTCCTCTGCCAGTCTGGCTGGTTTTTAGGGTTTATTCATGCACAGTAGACACAATTGTTTGAAGCAACATTTACATGTATGCAAGGACCAATGTTTAAAATAATAATTCAGTAGAACTTTATTTAACTGAGCCACAGGAACTTGACACACATGCTTTTTTGACATCTATATGCTATTTTATTATGTAATAGGCATATAGAAGTCAAACAAGTATATGTGTCTTGAAAGTATGTGAGCTGAACTGAAATAATATTTTTAAGTGTTTTCACTATTTTTTCTTTCAAGTTGAATATTAGATTTAATTTTTTTTTACATAGATCTATGTGTTGTGTGCACAATTGCACATGCATATTATTATGCAAAATCTTGGCCCCATATCTTCTGGTTGTCAATTTTTTAAGAATAAAGAAGTTCCATCATTCAAAAAGTTCATTTAAAATTATTCACACTGTTATTTACAATTGAATTTACATTCACATGCAGTTGTTTTGAAATACTGATCAAATTTTAATGAGAACGTTTCTGCTCAAACATATTCACGTAAGCAGAAAATCCTAACTTTTTCATAAATGGAGACAACTGAAATGATAGAGTTTATGAGCAATGAAACGGTAGGATGGTAAAAATATCAATAGAATACATGCAGGGATTGGTCTATTTCACCTGTGATTGAAATACTATATATACAATTATGCCAGTGGTCTCGTGAACATGTCAACTGGATACCTTAATTCATGAGCCGTCTCGTTAAAATGCTCAAGATGTCATAGTGTCATGGGGTTGGAAAATCTTGTTTAAAAGGCCAATTACAGTCAAACCTGTGAACAAAGACCACTGTTGGGAAGCTACAAATGTGGTTTTTGTTTGCAGGTGGTCTTTATTCACAGGTGTGTCTATTATATATTAGTAGTGCACAGTGATCTCTCTGCTGGTCTTTATTAGCAGGGTGGTCTCTATTCAGAGGTGGTCTTTAACACAGGGTTGACTGTATATATATTTTTAAGGTATTTCGGATCGGTTGTAACTTTCTAGACTGGCAAAACATGGATCTTTGTAACAACTTTTTTCCAGTCTATTACAATTTGACGTATTTCAGGGCTTTCCCGCTTGTTAGGCAGTGCCTAATTTCATATTATTAAAAATATGTGATAAAAGTCAATAATCAGGAAAACCCAGTAGACTCCTGCGAATTTTATCGTTTTTCTTGCAATCATTTTCAATGTTAAAACTTCAGACGGTCACATTGCATTTTGAAATTATCATTCAATTTAAAAAGTAGCTACAGATCATATACATCTGATATAAGTCATATAGAAATAAAAGCGTTTAATATGACGACTCCGGATGTAAGGAACAAATATTCTCTGTCCGAATTTTTCTACATTTATTTTATTTGAAACTATAATATGGATATAACAAACTCGGGATATAAGGAACAACTTTGAATAGAACCAAGGAGTTCGTTATAAACCGTCTGCGTATACTGCAACTATGCCTTCTCCGAACATTTGTAAGTGTTTGCTAGCATTACACAGAAGTTTCTGCGACTATTTTATGTATGAATATTTGAATGTAAATGCTATGTAAATCAGTATCTATCACTTTTAAATGAATTGTTCTGTTGACAGTAATCATGTACCCTCTTAATGCACATGTTTCACAAATAAACATGATCATTCTGCAAAAAAGTAAATTAAAGTGCAATTTATACCAGGAAAGATATATTTGTATATGTTGTTTACTTCAGAAATGACAGGAATTTCTGTCGTTTACTGCTACAATTTTATAACGATATGGTATCAACTGAGTGGTTGCTTTGGTCATTTTCTCAAGAATCAACATGTTTATGCTAGTTTCGTCTGCCAGTTTATATTTATACAGGTTTTATCTGTCATTTTCTCAAAACAAAATAAGTTACTACTCAGTCGGTTTGATTCATTTACTCCAGAAACGGGAGGTTAAGACTGGTTGCGTCTGTCATTAACTTAAGAAAGTATTGGCTTGTGCTGGTTATATCTGTCATTTTCTCAAAACAAAACAAGTTAATACTATGTCGGTTTGATGCATTTACTCCAGAAACGGGAGGTTAAGACTGGTTGCGTCTGTCATTTACTCACTTAAGTATTGGTTTGTGCTGGTTATAGCTGTCATTTTCTCAAAACAAAACAAGTTTATACTCAGTCGGTTTGATTCATTTGCCCAAGAAACGAGAGGTTGTGACTGGTCTCGTCTGCCATTTACTCCAGAAAGAACAGATGTGTACTGGTTATATCTGACATATTTTCAAGACAAAAACAAGTTTATGCTCAGTCTGTTTGATTCCTATATTCAAGAAACAGGAGATTTAGACTATTTTCTTCTCTCATTTACTCTAGAAAGTATAGGTTTATACAGGTTGCTTCAGCCATTTAGTCTGAAAAGGAAGGTTTATACAGATACTGTTTTGACTGTCATTTACTCTAGAAAGTACAGGTTTAAATAAGTTATTTGTACGTTTACATACATATTTGTCAGAAAAGGCAGGTCTTCTTTCAGACATTTATTCGAGAAAAGACTGGTCGATGCCATTTTTTTATCATTTATTACAGAAAATGCAAGTTTTAACTTGCTGGCAATAAACTAGACCTTGTTTAATGTAAAATGTTTAATAAATCATGCGCATTGTATGAAATTGCTTGACATGCGCGTGCAAATTTAATTGAGACAATCACAGCTCTTTTCTTATCACGCTAGACTGTCTGTACCTGAAACTATTAACGCACCCTTTATCCATTATGAAACTGTACAAAACATCAATATTGATGTTAAATCTCAAATATTCCCTTTGTGCTAAAAGTCATTCTTAGTTTACAAGACTAAATGGAAATATTATCGCTAAAGGGACATACCCTACATCTTGCAGATTATATTCTCGAAACATAGATGATGTGTTCTATGTAGTAAAATGATTAATATATATAATTCAAAAGAACAACATTTGGCGAAAAATGCCTCATTTTACCACAATTAATCAATATAGAAGACCGCTGTAATAAATTGCTCTCCGCCCATTAATAGATTAACAACAAATCAACATAGATTATAAATGGTTTACGGTACTGCAACATATTTTGAACAGCTGATTTTATAGATAATGACTGGAGTGCAAAGCTTAAACTTTTAGTTTAAGTTATAATACTTCTAAATATTATATTATCTAATTTTTTTTTGGTTATTTAGTTCGATATCAGTTATAGGGTATGTCCCTTTAAGTAATATCGAAGATTTAATATCTTTGAAATTTGAAGTAGTTTCTGTAACACAATATCCAACGGTTTAATTAAAAGCCGTTAGTTTGTTTCGTCTGCTACTAATAAATGCTGTGAATGCCGTTCAAATTTTAAACACTATCAATACTTCTAATGTGGATATTTCTGATGTTTTTAACAATAATGTTTAATTTATCAAATACAAGTTTTCAGTTCTAAATATGGAATTAGATATTTGTCGATTTCTTTTCATTTCAACATATGCTTAAGATAAAACTTGATTCCTTCAAATCTATTTTGAAATAATTTATACGATGAAGATAAATGGAAAATTCTCGTTCGTATTTGTTTTCTATTAGTAAGACTAGTTTACCAAAATAGTTAAATAACGGTAAAAGCCTCTGTAATCGTCATAGTCTACGAGAAAGGCGATACATGTAACAAACTAGTTAGAGCCTACGCTCTTACAACCTTGTAAGCGAATGGCATTGGGTTCGAGACCCGGTCAGGATGCACACTTTTTCTCACCCTGTGACTTTTGGCGCTTTCTGTCTGCATAAACATTAAACTTCACAGGAATTTACTATATAATCTAGCTACACATCTTTTTCATATTCTGAAAAACTCGCCGATCATATTTTTAGCTCACCTGGCTTTGTCAGGCTGACCTTTTCTAATTGATGATTGTCCGTCGTCCGTCCGTCGTCTATCGTTCGTCGTCCGTCCGTCGTCCATCAACATTTTGATTCAAACGACATCTCCCCTGAAACCACTGGGCCATTGTTGACGAAACTATGCAGGGATATTCCTTGCATGATGCTCTACCAAAGTTGTTCAAAGAATTCCATTCCATGCAGAACTCTGGTTGCTATGGCAAAAATAGGAAAACTTTAAAAATATTCTTCTCTGAAACCACATGGCTTAGAGCTAATATATTTAGCATGTAGCATTGTCTAGTGGACCTCTACCAAGTTTCTTCAAATCATGACCCCTAGGTCAAAATTGACCCTGCCCGGGGGAGTCACTTAGTTTCACATAGGCTTATATCGGATTTTTTTTACAATCTTCTCTGAAACAACAGAACCTAGAGCTTAGATATTTGGCATGTAGCATTGTCTAGTAGACCTCTACCAGGAGTACTCAAATTATGACCCCCGGATTAAAATTGATCCCGCCAGGTAGGTCACTTGGTTTTACAAAGGCTATAAAGGAAAACATTAAAATCTTGTTCTCTGAAACCACAAGGCCTAGAGCTTAGATATTTGGCATGTAGCATTGTGTAGTAGATCTCTACAAAGACTGTTCAAATTATGAGCTCCGGGTCAAAATTAACCACGCCCGGGGGTCACTTGGTTTTACATAGGCTTATATAGGAAAATCTTTAAAAATCTTCTCTGAAACCTCAAGGCTAGAGCTGAGATATTTGGCATGTAGCATAGCCTAATGGACCTCTACCAAGTTTGTTCAAGTAATGACGACTGGGTCAAAACTGAGTCAGTCCTGGGGTATCTTGATTGTACATAGGAAAAACTTTAAAAACATTCTTCTCTGAAACCACAAGGCCTAGAACTTAAATATTTAGCATGTAGCATTGCCTTGTGGACCTTTACTAAGATTGTTAAAATCATGACCCACAGTTGAAAATTAACCTTTCCCGGGCGGTCGGGTGAGTCACTTGATTTCTCACAGGCTTATATAGGGAATACTTCAAAAAACCACAAGACCCACAAACAGAGCTGAGATATTTGGAATGTTACTAAGCATTATGTAGTAGACCTCTACGAATTATGTTTAAATCATGACCCCTTGCATTATTTGCAATTGATATACAGGTGAGCGATATAGGGCCATCTTGACCCTCTTGTTTAAAGATAGTTTTTGTTTACCACTCGGTTTTCTACGAGACAGGGCGGTGAAATACAAATAATTAATAACTTAAGAAGTCTCTTTAAGTATTTGTTTACTATTGAAATAAGCACTCAATAAAACTAGTGTCAAATTAGATAACATCAAAAGCATAAACCATAGGAGCAAGCTTTATTACTTAAACTAAATGTTTGAAGCTGCTAGTTCATAGTTTCTATTGAAAAAGTTAAAATTTTCAAATATGATACACTCAAACATAAAATTTAAAAGTAATGGGTAGAATAAACAACATACATGTAAATTAGAATCTAGCTAAAATAATTGTTTAATTTTGTGTTTACATGTACTTGACTGTATCTCCTTACTGGAATTTTATAAAACTTGCCAGAAAGCATCAGTATATGAAATCTGGTTTTGCATAAATTATTTAGGGTCACTATATGTCAACGGTCAATGTCACAGGGACCTGTTAATAGAAAGCATTGTCCTCGCTTCGTCTTCTAATTTAAAACCTCTTACTGAATTATGATAACATTTGAAAGAAGTCTTGCTACCTACCGTGTCTGCTTCATCTACTTAAAATCGCGCCGACCATCTTTTTTTAAAGATAGTTCTTATTATTAATCAGCTCACGTTCTTTCAACACATCATTTATGTTTTGATAATACAAACTCAATCTGGATTGTTGACTTGTTGTATTGCTAGATGTAAGGAATGCGATGTAAAACTAAAACAGATGACTGGCCAGGAGAAGTTTCTAACACATTCGAGATTCTAGGAGTAATAGTAATACAGTAGATAAGTAAACAGCTGGAGAAGTGTCATAACAAATGAGGACAGTGTAATAAATTAGATAAAGAACTCGGAGAGTCTATACAAACGATTGTATTCGTTTTCGTCACAAAAATCGACAATGTTATGCTAAACTTAAATAAGCGGGTAAGTATCTTAGTTTATTAATGTTCGTTTAATACAGGTAAGAGCAAGGCAAGGAGATGGTTCTCTTCAGTATTCATTTGCTAAAAACTAACAGCAATGCAACCAATATGTTCATTAGCAGGAAAAGTCAAACGAAATTCGGGTTGATGTTTAAGATTTTTTATGTAGGTTAAGATGTAGGGAGTGTCCCTTTAAGCAACAAATAATTTATATATAAAATTTAAAGTAGAAGCAATGCAATAAATTAGTTAAATACTCGGAAAACGTGTTAAAGACTGTTGCTTTAATTCCGGACAATGCATTTTTATCCCCATTTCTCGTCAGCTTAAAACAAACATTATTACACCTAGTATATAATCGAGCATACTAAGTACGTTAGTCCCTCTTGATAGCAAGTATAACACAGTTTGTCAGTAAAATCAATGCAGCCATGGACTTATAGTATTCTTTTACTACCAGTAAATGCAATGGAACAAATCTAAATCTAAAACAAGTGTTGAACATTACCATTGTGGCATCAATAAATATATGTTCAAGTACTCTTATCACGTCCATATCTAGAAATATAACTGCAAGAATCTTTGATCTTGCTAGTCATTTTACCGCCTGTAAGATACATTGTTGGCTTCATGATGAGAATATAAAACAGGCCTTATCTTGAAGCTGCTTGTTAACAGTTTTCGGTTAGAAAAATAAATTTCTCAAAACTGATATACTTAAACATAAATTGTTAAAGTAATGGCTAGATTAACAACATAAGTAAAAAAAGTATATAAATTTGCAAAATTATAGTTAAAAAGTTGGTAGGCTTGATTAAACGTCGTCGCTACGCTATAATCATGGTTATATTGGTATTTTCAAAACCGTTTGTAACGCTTTATAATTTGGTAGCGTATAATTACAAATATACAGTGACACTTTACAGGAATTTTAGTTTGACTATTCATTTTAAAATATGTTAATTGCGGTGAGTTTGAAGAACTATTTTTTAAGATCTGAGAGCGAACATGATATCCTCTTAATTCTGTTGTATTGTTATAGTTTGATTTGTATTTTATTCAAAATGGCACAATATTGCAGAAAGAAAACGATTAAAGACAAAAAATTGCAGAGTATGAATGTATTTAGTGTAGTGAACGCTCATGGTTAAACCGGGTTCATATGTACCAATGAGAAAATACGAAGGCGAAAAGGTGCGATAGATCAAATTATAGAATGTTAGAGTACATGAAAAATCATAAAAAAGAGCATGTTAGAAATCCAAATTCCATTAAACTGACAGATTTAGTGTGTACATGTACCAGTAACAGAACTAAACTGGTAAAACTTGCCTCCTTTTGTAAAGTTATTTTATCTGACTTCAAAAATTGAATCATTCTCCTAAATTTTCTATACTTTATAAAGGTATCGCACAGAAATCTACATTTATATCTGTATTATACAGAATTGTGTATTTGTTCCTCTAAATATCACATGTTAATTGTTGCTTTGATATAACAAATGCACATGTTTGTATGATCACATGCTTGTAATAAGCCTTGATCAGAAAATAAATCTTGAACCTTACAACTTTTAAGTGACCATTACTTGAACATTTTGAAAAACACATATTACAGTTGATAAATCTTGGGTGTTTTAATCTGAATCAAGATTAAAGAAAAAAGAATACACTCTGTCGTATAAGCTGACCTTGCAATGACAGCACACGTCTTGTGAGCAACATGAACAGCTCAATACAACGAAGCAGACTATTCGCAGCAGTTTTAAAAGATACTGAGCAGACGGACACGAGTCTTAAACATTTGTTACCTCTCACATGTGATCTTAAAATTAAAAATGCAACACTTGGTCTTTGAATGGACTCGGTAGACCTTTGTTCGGTGTTTGACAAGCCTTCAATAGCACACAATATGTACTGTAATTTGGGTTCTTTTCGCTTGTCGAAAGTTTCGTGATTTGTGAGCAGACAGACTTATTCGCGAATTCTAAATATCGCGAAAAGAGAATTCTCTAATAATTAATCTGAGTGAAAAGAACCTTTTGTAAGATTTTAAAATTAGCGAAGTGGAATATGCGCGAAAATAGAGAAATTGAATAGTCGCAAATATGATATTACCCAATTAACAGTAAATTAATATCAATGTGCTTGCGTTTCTTCTGTCAAGTACATCAATTGCTTTCAATAGACATTTAAATCTACAAAGAGGTCTCATCCGCAAATTCAATCAAACATATTTGCTCTCATGGACGGACCTTTTTAAAATTTGCTTCAAATCAAATTGGTTGGTGACGCTAATAGATACTAAGTGTATCAAATCTGTCAAAACACGTATTCGCCCTAAATCTGCATCCATAAGCCAGTTTCCAATGGCTATGTTAGGTTCAACTTGGCGGAAATCTCTGCACTGCCAAGTCGAAGTTACTTTAACTTCTAGTCAAATGGCAAAGCACTAAATCATTCATGTGATACATATCATATACAGGCACTTTATACATTCATTGTCTGGTATAATGAAAAGACTATATAAACAAAATATTGGATACAACAAAAACCATTTCAAAGGTCTACTGTTTTCGTTTTTTATTATCCCTTCCTAAAAGGCCTCCAATCATTAGTGGTTGTTTCGGCATTTGTGATGTTGTACGGGCGAAGGTCTGCAGGAATGGAATAAGCATCGACAAAGTGTTTTTTTTTATTATCCATTCGTAATGGTTTCAAATGCTGTTTCGACATTTGTACCATTGTACGGTTTTGATGAATAATGTGTTTTCTGTTTATTGGATCCTGATCTATTGTTTATCCATCTGACATTGCAGAGTAATCAATGCTCAATATGCAGCCATTTACAGTTGGCTAAACTTGATACGTTATTCATTAAATTATCAACAATAGGTCATAGTAACATCATAAGTTTGCGCTAATTTCCATTTCCTGCAATAAGATTTTTGTAACGCCCAAAGAGACGAACCGTGGGAAAACATTGCCTCATAATTATATGTCTCAGTCTATATATGTTTCTTAAGTTTCGATAATAATCATTACTCTCCCATAAAATTTCCAGTCTTCTCATTAGTCAACGATCAGTATACTGATATTGATATTAACGGACAAACCGGTAATATACATTTAACATATCTCGTCATGGTACCTCACGCTAAACGTACACGTGAGAGTGCTCGTGTACAGTAAGTCAAAGTATTAGTACATGCTGATTTGTAAAATATTTGATGACGTTACGAACTGACATTGAGATATCATAAGGGCATTTGAAAGTCTGCTTACGTGCAGCCTAATATAAATGAAAGGTGAACTGAATCCTTCCAAATTTCAAGAAAGGGAAGGGTTATAAATGTTACACGACTAGACAAACTATTAACCTCACCTAAAGACTCGGGTTGTTCTAACCTACACGGGTAATATATCCCCATATACCACGTCAAAGCCGAAATAACATATAACATTATGACTCTGGGAAAATATATAGATATTACTTTACAGGCGACACGATCCTCATACAACGATATGCTTGATTCATAACACAATAAGAAAAATTAAATATTAATCATTTCGAATCACTGTTGTTTGAAATAAAATTATATGTGGTTTTTGCAGGAAAATTATAATGGCTATCAATTTTTTAATTAGATTTGCATTTAAAGAGGGTGGCAAAATAGACAAATTTAAATTGTTTTCAATCCTGGTCATTGTTATCGAAAAATGTCCGAAGGTCCCTTTTCCCGCGACGTTTTATAAACATCGGCAAAGCTTTAAGCTTTTATTCGTACATTTTTAGTGTAAGTTTATATACTTCCAACACATAGGTTTACGGACAACAAGTTTAACTTTCAATATCCAGACGGCAAATGATTCCGCCTTTGCGACCAGCGCATAACATGGACAGCATTAGTAAATTGAGCATTTATATAGAAAGGGAATATATAATGGAAAATACTTCTTTTTTATGGATAGATTGGATACCCACATTTATTTTTCAAAAGAAGTAAAAGCAAAACAATACGGTCTGACTTAAAATAAATTCTCTGCTTTCCAAGAATACTTGTTGTTGTTTTTTGTAAGTGTCTGTTTGTTTGCTTGCTTGTCTCTTGTTGTTTTCTTTTTAACATAATTTGTCTGCAACATTTCTTCATGATCGAGCAAACATTTCAATAAGACGTTTAGATAAAAAAAGTGTTCATCCTATTCTATGAACAAATTCATTAGACGCTGAACTACACATAAAGAGGAGTGTTACGGGAATTCATATTTACTTAGCAAAACTGATATAGCATTGCACGCGCGTATAATAATTCTACGGAAACGACAATAGTGTATGATGTAATATTATATGAATGTGTTAGTGCACTAGAGTAGAATCCATTAATTTTCGCCATGATCAAATTTTCAGCGTCATACAAGGCTACTAAGATGCATGTTTTACCATATTCTAAATATAACACAATAGCATATTCCGTGAAAACACACATACAAATGCCTAGCAGAATTTTAAGCGCCAGACATTCGAGTAAGCATTTGCGACTTTGATTGTAATTTGAACTTCATCTAATGGAATGTCATTCATACATGCGATATATTACGGGGGCAGTGTTATTGAATAGAAATAATGTATGTGCGCAATAATGGCATGCAATAAATGTTGTCGAGTGTTATACATTTATAATGTAGTTTGCTGGAAATTGCACAGAAAATGTAAATATCTATGTTAAAAAAGAGTACATGTATAACATTATTGAAATTGTAAAGAATTTACCTATTAATATAAAGAATCTGCAATATCAGTCATGTATATAAACAGTATCTTTAGCATATACAACATGCGCAATCAGAATCGTTAAAACAATGTACAGGTTTAGTTCAGTTTAGTGCCCAGTTGTTCGAAACATCAACTGGTCGTTAAGATAACCTACTGATAAGTTTTGATCCAGACTACGACTCAGAGGAAACATTTATATGTGATATTTTTAGGTTACTTTAAAGATAGAGAGATGGATAGATTTTAGTTCTTGTTTGCCTAATAACTGCGATGTTTTACAATGATTTTCTAAATGTATACAGAAAATCCTACTTTTTTCGACTGTTAGCTTAACTGTCGCTTAAAGTTTCGAACAACCGGGTCCGAAAGTATAAATAACTGCCGCTTAAAGTTTCGAACAACCGGGTCCGAAAGTATAAATAACTGCCGCTTAAAGTTTAGAACAACCGGGTCCGAAAGTATTAATTGGCGATCGCAAGTGTGTATAGGAAGAGTATAGGCTTTAATGCTTTAAATGAACAACGTTAGTGTGTATAAAGAAAGGGGAAAGTAGTATTTTGTGAATTTATTCACAGAACTACTTTAACAAATTTTTCCCAGAGCAATATGCTTCTTGTATTAGCCTTGTTTCTATCTATTTATTTACTGATTTATGCAATTCCTGATTCAAATCTAAATCTGATTCACCTGAAACATGATTCCAGGTTTTTTTCATCAGAATTATATACTAGGCAGACACGTACATATTATTTACGTTAATATAAATATACCAGGACCCAATTTCACGAAAATACTTAAGTAATTGCTCAGTTGAGAACGTTATTTTAAAGTCTTATTGTCTCTAAAAATAAGAATATTTATTGTTGTCATTTCTAACGATAGTCATTTTTTAATGAAACCAACATGTTGAAAGAACAAAAATATTGTAAATTACTAATTGCAAGTCAGATTGGGCGAAACATTCATTTGATACAAGTTAAGAATTTTAAGAATCTTAAGAATTTACTTAGTGTAAATTACTTGCAAAAAAACATTCCCCAACAAATACAAACACGTGTTCAATAAAAATGGGAAATACGATTCTGACAAACTTGAATTCTTTAAAGATCAAACATGTAATCTGATATAAGTGTTGAAATAAGTTAAGCATGTTACTAAGTAATTACTTAAGTATTTTCGTGAAATTGGGGCCAGGGCCTCTTTCTTGCGTGTAAAGTAGAGACCCTGCAAATAGCCAGTTGATTGGAAGTTTTTCAATTGAATATACCTCTACATCTTTCAGATGGCTTCAACACTCTCTGTCATACCGATGGTCTTTTTTGCTGTCGTATTGATAGCAAATATAGCAACCTGTAGAGCTGGACTAAAGAATCAGAGGAACTATGCTCATGTGTACGGAAAACGAGCGTCGGACGAGTCATTCGGTGTCGGACAGGATATTCAGAATATCAAGAAATTCCCGATGTTCTCTGGAGAGTTTCAAGGCGATTATGCCCCTTCCGATGAAAGTTTTTTCTTACGGCGAGATGAACCAAGTGCTAAAACTAAAGCAAACGTTGCTCATATGTTTGGAAGAGAACTTTATGATAACTATCCTGTCTATGGTGACTTTGACGTGTATCCAGAGACTGAACTAGATGAAGGAATGAATAAAGTAGCAACACATAGAGACGATGACACGATTCCATTTCCTGTGCTTAATTCCGATATGCAACACAGGGGATTCAAACAACGAGAAAGGTAAATGATACAATTTGTCATTTACAGTTTGTAAATGCAAAACAAATTACACAATAAACATATTTTGGCTTTGTGTTAGTAAAAACATCATTTTATCACTCACTAATTTGGGGTCTATGTCAGTATGGATCTGTTGTGTAGGTATTACGCGATATTCCAATTTTTGAAATAGGCTACAAGATTTAAGGTGCACTGCACAGCACATCACAGCACAGCACAGCACAGCACATCACAGCACAGCACAGCACAGCACAGCACAGTTGCAGATACACATATTCGTAATATTATTATAGAGAATATCACGCAAAGTAAAGAGAAAAAAACACTTAATAAGCAATGATTATATGCTTAATTAATGGTCCAAATGAACGATAATTTACCGTGCATAACCAATAGTAACAATAATAATAATAATGACAAAAATTTCTTTCTTTAACGAAGGATGCAAATTTAGTTACATAATTATTAGCAATACATATTACCTAATATTTCGACGACGCCTTCTACAACAATAAAAAAATAGATATTGAATTATTAACATCATTAAGTTAAACATAGTTCTTAAAAAAACATCCATTGATTTTAACATCATAATAAAATATTTACACAGAAACACCACCGTGTGATAATTTTCAAGTATATTTTGACAAACACTTCACATTAATCTTATACATTCAGATCACATATAAACTTCTTTGTTCAGAAATATAATGTCTTAAATGATATACCCCCGTACCGGGGACCCCGACTCGAGGCTCCGTCGGTCCCGGCAATTTCCCTCTTGTTTAACTAGAAAATACTATGGATCTCGAGCATCGAAACTCGGAGAACCCGGGGAAACCCGGGGGAAACCCGTGGTCCCGCCAGGTAGATTTCTTACTAAATTACCGCGGCAACTCGAGGTAAACGATCTTTATTTATATTTTGATACATTTGTGAGCGATTAAAATGATATTAACTGCAGTGTTTCTTTATGTAACTCTGTCTCAGATGACATTTACAAAAACCATATTGAAACGCGTTTGTATTGCGTTTTTTGAAAATGCCATGAGTGATGTGTTTACCGATTTACCGGTGCTGTGCCTATACGACAACTGGTGTGAGTTATAATCGCTATTCGCTATTGAGTTATTTGCAAACAAATTAAGCTCAGGCCGAAATTGTCTAGCTACTGGTCGACTGGCATTATTGGAAACAGTAAGGAAAACCCAAAGTGACTTGTAAATACACTAGACGAAATAAAGTAACATGCCCCGCCTTCTCCATTAATAAGGTCGATTAGTAATTACCCCGATTGGACATGTGCAAACAAACCGAACATGATTTTATCAAATAAGTACGAAAGGTAATCAGGGGGGGAGGGCTGGGGATTTTTAAATGTATTAATCCGACCTCGACATAAAGCCCTATAATAACTTGTGTTCATAAGATATAGGGTGGGGGACAGCAGAAAAACTTGTAAAATTCCATGGTTCGGATAACTCGAGAACCCGGATAACTCGAGCATTTTACTCGTCCCCTTGCGACCTCGAGTTATCGAGGTTTTACTGTAATTTGAAAATGTACAAAGTATTGCAGGTTATCGATGAGCTAGTACGTCTAATTGTGTTTTTGCAACAAATATTGTTTTGGTAAATTCTCTTATCATAAGTAAAACTAGTGAAGGAAGAGATCGAATATTCGTAATTATTCTATAACATATAGTAAAAGTAATTATGTACTGTAACAATGGAATAAGAAAAGCTAGCTGTTAGATAATTAGATGTATTATTGTTGGATAAGGTTATCATATTTAGTATATATTACACAGGGGCAAGGTGATGTTCAGCTTTATATACTAATATAGCCATATGGTGCATACATCTATCAGAAAATACACTTTAGTATTTGCATTATGTCATCTTCATGTTGAAAATAACGAGAGCATAACTGTCTCGATTAAATCACATAAACCAAAAACATTCAAACTATGATACACAAACAAGCAATAATAACACGATTGAATTAACTCTTAGTCCAAAGGAACGTTTAGTTAGTGCCACCAATCAAAAATGGGATAAAGCTTTTCCATACCCACATAGTGAAAAACAGACAGACTATGAGACAAAGAGACACAAAAGAAATAAAACTCATACGATATTTTTAAGTCATGGTTCGATTGCTCAGTGTCATCAATAGGAGCCCAATTAACACAAAAGAAATGGTACAATGGAAATCTTAGCTCACACACTGACTTCAAATACTGGTATATATTTACATTAAATGGCAACCTTTTAAATTAGTAAATTATAATACAGAATGCAGAGGCAGCCAAAAAAATCCAAAGTTCATCACAGACAGTTATATAGTAATACCGGTAGTTTGAACAAACGATTTCCGCTTGGATCTAGTTATTTGACTGCAAAAGGGGGAATGGGGGTTTATCAAGTATAGTGAACGATAGTGATATCCGAAACTTGATTTACAGCACTAAACAAAACGTATGAACAAAACCTTATCTCGCAGTGAACTTTTCGAAATCTGATAGCAATATCCGAAACTTGATAAACAACACTAAACAAAACGTATGACAAATGCCTTTTCTCACAGTGAACTTTTCGAAACCTGATAGCAATATCCGAAACTAAATTGACCGTATTACCAGTACATTTATCTATCTTCGTCCGGTACAGTACTAGTTATTAGCCTTTATCCGATTAGAAGCAATTGATTTTGCTTTTACAACTAAAACACATAATGATCAGCCTGCACATTCGTGTTTTGGTGCACTTTAGAGTATTTGCATTATATCATCTTTCTGTTTAAAGGATACAAATTGATAAGAAATGGTTTCCAGAATAGTTTTGTGGATATCATCAACTAAGAATTAGATTTATGGACTAAGGTTGAATTGCTATATTTCAGGTTTCCTCTACGAGATCTACTGAGTCCTTCACAAGCAGTCAGGATGGAAGCATTGGCGTACCTGGACAATTTAATCAATAGTAAACGAGGCAAAGTCTGAGACTTAAAACCCGTTTGTATTGACATTTTAAATGAATGTCATTCGACTTATGATATAAATTTACATAAAACTCTGGTTCAAGATTGATCATTTGTGTATTCAAGGAATGTGCCCATTTTACAAACAGTTGTTTCTAAAAAAATGAATAGAATAGTTCATTCTACTTCAAAGCATCGAACTGCCAATACTGCAACAAATAGATTGCATTAACATGAGATTGTTATTATTAAATAAATACTAGAACATAACTGATAATTTGATATTTCATCATAAAAACCTTCAGTAAACTAGGAACGAATCGCTTTTATAACCGAATGTTAGTCTCAGTAACAAGCTAATTGATGTAGGAAGTAAAAACGTATAATTCAATTTCGTCACGATTTGTTTCATTCCACTTACGTCATACCTCACTACTCGTCGCATCTAGCACCCGTGTCTGTCCTGTGCCTCTCAGTTTTTGTTTACGTCTATTTTATCTTGTAACTCATTATATTTACGTCGTATCAATCACCAATGTCTATCCCATGCCTCGCATTTTCTATTTACGTCTATCTTTCGCCTATGTCTATCCTGTGTCTCTCATTTTCTATTTACGTCTATCATTCAACAATGTCTATCCTATGACTTTTATTTTCAATTTATGTCTATCATTCAACAATGTCTATCCTACGACTTTTATTTTCAATTTAATTCTATCATTCAACAATGTCTATCCTACGACTTTTATTTTCAATTTATGTCTATCATTCAACTGTGTCTCTCATTTTCTATTACGTCAATCATTCAACAATGTCTATCCTATGACTTTTATTTTCAATTTATGTCAATCATTCAACAATGTCTCTCCTGTGTCTCTCATTTTCTATTTAGATACGTCTATCATTTAACAATGTCTATCCTGTGTCTCTCATTTTCTATTTAAATACGCTTATTATTAAACAATGTCTATCCTGTGTCTCTCATTTTCTATTTATGTCTATCATTCAACATTTCCTATCCTGTATCTCTCATTTTCTATTAATGTCAATCATTCAACAATGCCTATCCTGTGCCTCTCATTTTCTAGTTACGTCTATCATTCAACATTTCCTATCCTGTGTCTCTCATTTTCTATTTATGTCTGTCATTCAACAATGTCTATCCTGTGTCTCTCATTTTCTATTTAGATACGCCTATCATTCAACAATGTCTATCCTGTGTTTCTCATTTTCTATTTAGATACGTCTATCATTCAACAATGTCTATCCTGTGTCTCTCATTTTCTATTTAAATACGCTTATTATTAAACAATGTCTATCCTGTGTCTCTCATTTTCTATTTAGTGTCTATCATTCAACAATGTCTATCCTGTGTCTCTCATTTTCTATTTAGATCGCCTATCATTCAACAATGTCTATCCTGTGTCTCTCATTTTCTATTTAGATACGTCTATCATTCAACAATGTCTATCCTGTGTCTCTCATTTTCTATTTAGATGTCTATCATTCAACAATGTCTATCCTGTGTCTCTCATTTTCTATTTAGATACGCCTATCATTCAACAATGTCTATCCTGTGTCTCTCATTTTCTATTTAGATACGTCTATCATTCAACAATGTCTATCCTGTGTCTCTCATTTTCTATTTAGATACGTCTATCATTCAACAATATCCTATCCTGTGTCTCTCATTTTCTATTTAGATGCCTATCATTCAACAATGTCTATCCTGTGTCTTTCATTTTCTATTTAGATACGTATCATTGCCATTATCTTGTGCCTCCCGTTTCTCATTAGGGTTGTATCTGGTGCATATAATCTCCCTATTACGACACATATTTCGTTTTCAAAATTGTTAATTATATAAACAAGAAAAACTCATTCGTAAATAAAAAATGCAAAACCTGAATGCATCGAATATATGTAACAAGTGTTTTATTCCTTGTATATTTTTTTAAAATGCAAGTCAAAGTTTCTAAATCATGGAATAATAAATTGTAAAGAGTTACATTGAGTTAAAACCTCAACGCGTCGGTCCTTTTGCAAAAAATCTTCATTCCTTTATGTGAACATAAGGGAAAACAGACTATATTTTCTACGACAGAATATACTTGATATCATATTTTCACATTTCAATATTTACAAAAACAAGTGTAATCCTTAATATTTCCATGATAGTTTGTATTTATACTGTTCAGACTTGAATTATATAAAATGTCAAAACTAAAGCGGAAAGTCCAAAGGTTTAAAGAACATGATAAAATCATGTATAACAAATGTTTATTTCTACAACTATTTTGTACATTATCGAAATATAACTACCATATTGATCTTGATCGATATTTTAGTTATGCTCACAATTTCTTTTACAATAATACTATTGAATAAATATTCGTCTTTTTATACTACAATAAATATACCTTAATTGGAGTTTGAGTTACCCGTGGGAGTGCTTAAATGTTGTGTAAACAGGTTTTTTATTTTGATCAAACACAAACGTAATTCTGTACGTTTTGATATCTGATTAGTTTATTGATAATGTATGTGGAACAATGAATGTGTAAATATTCAATCAACTGCATTCAAAGGTTATTTTTTGACGCTGTATTATGTGTTTATTATAAATATGTCAGTGTGTCAGTATTTTCAATTTACCTTTCAATTTACCTTTCAATTTACCTTTCAATATTTACCTTTCAATTTAGCTTTGAATTTACCTTTCAGAACTTACGAAAAGAGCATAATTGTTGATTTTAAAGACACATGGAATTATTGTATTTAAGATATATAGTATATTAAGCAGTCACTAGTTATGTGACATTAATTCACATTTAAATTAACTTTCTAAGCAGTAACATTATATCATCATTTTTTGTAGATTTTGCTTTTGTAGAAGATTTCCAATTCTTGTGTCAGTACTTAAAATATGAATTAGGAAAGAGTGTTTAGAAAGTGTACATTCACATAGCACGTGGTCATTTCCTCTCGTCCAATCGGTTGCCGAGAACGTCTGGTAGTCATCGTTCGCTATTATAATATATATTGTGCTCATTTTCGTAACCAGCTGTCGGAAAAATGTCATATGATAAAGCAGAATTATTTTCTTGGCATTTTTCCAAATGTGGCAATCGAGGCTTCGCTCCTCACACTCTTCCACGTACAAATTACGATATATACTATCTTGAATTTAATACAATCTACTCACTAGAATGATGACAATACTCATATGTTAAATGATAAATTTATTTACAGTTGTTCAATCTTCATGTCGCTGGTGTTTCCCCCATGAATTTGTAACGTCATTCCAGCCATGATAATCTAGAACTGAAGCACCAAAGCACGGTAAATGCACTCTCTAATGTCAGAAGTATCATTGTCATATTTATATTTGATGCGGTATTCCATAAATGGTGACATGTCACTGGATGTTACAGCGCATTTGTGTTCTAGCTTGGTATTAGACTTAATCAGCTGGAAGCGCAAACCTCTGGTGGTTTCAAAGCCAAAGAGTTATTAATCCACAAGCACATATATATGTCTTACCCAATATTTTCTCCCTACAGATATTGTATACAATTCAATACTTCTGATTGTAGTTAACTGGACGCACTTTTATAAATTCTTACATAATAAAAGTCACCATTTGCCCATTCAGTTATCAGTTACACGAATTTAAACGCGACTAAACAAGTTTAAACCTAACTTATCAGAAAATCGAATATCAGCTTTTAAACTATTTTAATTTACACGGTTCTACAAAATCTGTAAGTATGTTAAATTAACTTTTAGAGGATATTTATGTATTACTAATGACATAATATCGATAACTTAACTTACATGTAACTCTGTTAAATTCATATCTTCGGATTTAAGGGTATTAATTAGCGCTGTAAAATAAAATGTAGGTCGAACAATGAGTTTAAAGTTGTTACAAGAAATGGTATTGTAGCACATGTCTTTGACGCCCTTCGTACGACGCGTTGCATTATACAGTAAACTCCGTTTATAGCGAACTCATTGGGACAATTTAAAGTTGATCCTTATATCGGGAGTTTGTTATAACCTTATAACAATTTCAAATAAAATAAAGAACGAAAACAGCTTCGGCAGCGAAAACGTGTTGCTAATATCCGGATTTTCGCTGTATCCGTATTCGTTATATACGGAGTTCACTGTAAACTAGATGTCAATACTTCGAAGCAAGTAGATTGCATTTATTTAAAATATAATCTAATATTGTAAGAATCTCTTTTATCAGTATTTTTTAATGAATGATATGGTAATAAATCAAATGTCAATGAATGTGGTTTTCAATAATTTCATGTTTCTTATTTCAAATTGATGAAAACAACTATTTTCATTTAATTACAGAACGTTATAAAACCAAGATAAAATCTGTGTTATAATTTATATTACAAATTTTCTTCTACTTGATCAGTCATTGAGCATCTAATGTCTTAAGATCTTGGAAAATATTGTTTAGTTTTTCTGCCACATTTACAACGACGAAACATTGTCACTTTATTAGAACAAATAACCAAAGCAAACTAAGCTCAGAATAACACTGAATACTTGGGGCTATGTGTAAATGGGCTCCTGCAACAGAATAACGACATACAGATTTAGAAATATGCGGTGTAGCTTTAACACCCCCCCCCCCCCCTCCACTCCCCTTCATCCTCACCCCCTCACACCCCTCCCCATCTGGATTATCCAATGGACACACACTGGGACATCACATGTCCAATGGTTGGCTCGGTTGGGTTTTTTGGTGATACTGTTTGTGAGCAGTTGGCTAGCAATGAAAAGAAAATAATTTCTTAACAAGAGACTTAAGTAGGCTTTAGAATTTGTTCTAAAAACTTGACCGGGCCATCGAATCAGTTCGTACTCACTGTCGTATATATGTATCTGTACAGAATGACCATTCCAATTTTAGACACTTAATCGTAATCATTGAATGATAACTTTGCTTCACATAAATGTTATATAATTATAACAACAGAAAAATACCCAACTCGTCTTTGCTGGGTCTTCAACACATTTAATCAACAGCAAAATTTGTATGTAACGAGTCAGGATATAATTAAAATCTGGATGCAAGGAACAAATTTTCTTGCCCGAGATTTTTTTTTTTTTTCATATCTTATTTGAAAATGTTATATGGATATAGCAAACTCCAGATATAAGGATTAAAAGGGGTTCGTTATAAATGGAGTTTACAGTAGTTGGTGTAATATTCTATTCGATTTGTTTTTGTAACAATCCTGTATTTAGACGAAGCTTTGATGTTATTAACCTAAACTAGAAGAGAAAACGAATTAAATTTTAAAAACAAGTTGTCTTTCTCTTTGTTATTTTAGTTTAGTTTATACTAATTTATTTTAGCTCGATTGTGAAGAAAGCTTTGAGCTTATCGAGTCACTCTCGAGTCCGCTTCCTGGAAAAACCAGTGCTGGTGTCATATGAGGAGGTACGGTCGTGACTTTGGTAGGTCTCGAACCCGCAACCTCCGGGATGAGCGGCAGACACCTAAACCTCTACACCACCGCTCCCTTTTGTTATTTTATCTCGTATATACATGGATCCAATTGTAAGGGCAAATATAATGGAATTAGATTAAAGATTCTATGATAAGTAAGATAAGCTTTTACAATTAGTGAGCTTCTATTAGTTTCGAGGATCATCATTTACTGTGATGTATATAGCTTAAGTCCGATCGCCTAAGTCAACCAAGACCTTACTAGGACAAGTAGCATTAAAAGTATCATGATCACCAAAACTGATGTGAAACTGGTTAATTTTATTGTTCCGCTTTTAGATCTATCAGCAACACTGATTGAATAGCCTTTACAAACAATATTTAACATCTTCAGTAGTAAAATTCAAGAATCAGTTTTCTACAACAGAAATACAGGCATGTACATGTACTATTTGTTTAATTTACACTGTATACAGTAAAACATATTTGGAACGATGTCTACTCTTGTCCTTTTGATTGTTTATACTCCCTGTCGCCCCTGAACTTTCCAAGACCCCAATGATGTCTACTATTTGAAAGATAAGCAAATAAGTAATCATTTGAGATAGACAATAAGGTTAATGTTTGTATTCGTTTTGTTCTACCTGAACCAGTTTTGAAGCAGAATTTGGGAAAGGATTTAAATACTACATGTATAATAAAAACTACGTAAACTATGTTAGGTTTAAATAACTGGCTGAAAATTATTCAACTTTACCTGGTTTGCCATATTTAATGGTCACCTACTTCTGCTATTTTTATCACAACGGGATTTATATTAAAATCTATTTATATCACATTGGTGTGTACATGATTAAACTAAATGGTACACGCGCATATGATTGCCTCTATGATATTGAGATTACTGAAAAAAAGTCATAACCATATACTAGTTACTGTAAAAGAACATATAAAAAAACTTACAAGATTGGAAAAACAGATTTTTGATAAGGGAATTTGCTACGTTAAAGTATTAAACTCATTAAATACTTGAATCACGAAACAAGCACAGAAGGTCCGAAATCATACTACTCCGTTTGCGGTCTAATGCATTCTTATTGCCATCACAATGATTTAGGAAATAAATTACTCCGTATATAACGACTTCGGATATTACGACTTCGGATATAACGAAAATCCGGATATAACAATTTTTTTTCTGCCCTAGTTTTTTTTCTTTATTCTATATAATAAAGTTATATAGATATAACAAACTCCTTATATAAGGAACAAATTTAAAATGGTCCGAAGCAGTTTGTTATAAGCGGAGTTTAATGTATGATGGGTCGATCTGAATTTGCAATTACATTAAAGGTCACGAGATTGGTTTTTATAAAGCGAAGCTCACTAATTTCATTAACTTTCATCAAGAAAACTAATGACAGGAACCTTTCAATTTCAACCGAATCGAAATACGATTTTACGCTATACATATTCAATAGAAACAAACTGACGAGTAATAATTTCTCTTTTCATTTAATTATATTGAAACTAGTCATTAATTATTCATCTTTTGATGTTTTACGTCATTTATAAAGGACAATATTATGAGTATTTCCCACACTGTGAGATACTGTTTATTTGTCCCGAGATACCATTTGATGTCATATGAAAACAAAAAAAATATTAATACATCATGCTTAATTGAGTGGATGGAATATGAAGAATAATATTTCATATGAACAACAAACGTTTTAAATCATAATATCAGTGAGGCTACGGCAGTTCAATTTCATACAGGTGAAGTCTCCATATATTCTTTAGTGCAGTACAAAACTGTTTCATTAAGTGCTTTTTAAGCTCCGTAATGTTTATTGGTTTTCGGATTCCCCTATGGCTTATAAGTAATTTATAATTTCGTCAAAATTTAGGATGTGTCTATTTGAAGGGACACACCTTAAATCTAGCAGAAACTTCTATCAAATCGTTTTAAAATGGACTAAATATGCTTTAAATAATAGAAAATATATAAGAATATCTCTTTCGCGCACATATTGACCTTCTATAATATAGTACTATCCACCCAAACATGTCAGACATTTATAAATCCGCTACGTCACGTCTTTTTTCGCTATTAATTACTAAAAATATTGAAATACATGTACTATCCGTTTCAGCGGTGTTATCAGTTTATAAACAAAGATTTTGAGTACTTATTCGCAGTAATTAACCACGAAGGCCGGAGGCCTGAGTAGTTTATAACTGCGCATCAGAAAGACAAAGAGTTGTTTATTAGACGATAACAATGCTGAAAATGATGTTATTTCGATTCTAACATGACCAGATATTGCAATAGGTGAATAGATGTTTTTTCGGGGATATTTTTTTAAAGTCAATGCAAGAAAGTTTTTTAAAAAAAAGTTGGTATGTTTCAAAAAAAATGGGGGAAAAGGAAAATTTTTTTTCTACGCATTATGAAGAAAGTTAAAAAAGACCTGGGTAGTCATTTTGTCGATTCACTGAGATTTCAACATAATACACATACTTTTCTTCGTGTTTCAAACACTTTCTGTACATTTTAACCTGCCAATCTTCATTATTTAGTGTCTTGCATAAGGTAATGTACTTGCCATTGAAATAACTGTCACTTAATTTTCGCTTAGTAGTGGACCTTTAACGTCAATGGGCACAATATGACGTCATGTTGACGGCATATCGTTTCCCGTGTTGACCATGGCATAATAAAACATACATGTAATTGTCCTACTCTTTGTACATAGAGACACAATCGTGAGTCATGTTATAATTGAATATTAAGCTGCGGTTTTGAGGTTTTGTGACAATTCTTTATTTAATTGTATAATTTGGAATTTATGTTTTATTGTATTTAAAATTGCATCGAGTTTTAGAGTCTGCGCTTTAATGTAAAATGGACAATTTTATCGGCAAAAAAACAACCTTTTATTGGAAAAAAAAACGTAAAAATCCATAGGGACTGTAAAGTACCAGGTCTAGAAAATAATGTAAACATTTGTAAAAGATGTATTCCGAATCTTCCATTCCATAGCAACAATAACGTTCAGGTGTATTTTTGGAAGATTTCAAGTCATTGCTAGAAAATAAACTTGAGCCTTCGTAGATGTTGTTTACGGAATCCTGTTTCTACCATTGATATTTCTGTCTGGCGTACATGCAAGTAGAAGTTTTAAATGCTTAATTTATATTTTTCTGTTTGACAAAGCCCCAAGAAAAGTAAAAAGGTCGATGTGTGTGGCGGCAATTGTCTGACTTTTATCAAGCTTATTGCGACTTTTCTACCTGACCAGTAATTATGTGAAAAGTAGAAATAAGCCTGAAAACAGTCAGACAAATGCCGTCTTAATTTCAACTTTTCGTGTATGGACCATATCCGAAAATAAATTTCGACAGGCTCTTTTTATCTCTTTGATTTTCTAGAGGAAACATACGACATTGACACCGGTAAAAAAAGCGGCAATGAAGACGAAAATAATATTTTTTTACGAATACTCCATCGACGACAATATCGTCTATGTTATCTACCCGAAAGGCAGATCGGCGACTTTTCGGAGAAAAGTTGATATTAGTGGGACAATTGTCGAGTCATAACTTCATAATTTCTAGTGTTCTGCTGAAGTTCTGATGTACACAAGTAGACATTTTTTCTTTAATGTTCTACATTCCATTCTAAAATGTATGTGGACAAGTCGAATTTAGCGTGACAATAGTCAGAAAATTGTGGAGAAACCTTCGACTTTTCAGCTTTTCGACTTTTCGTAGGACATTCTCAACCGAAAAATTCAAAACTTCTGCTTTTCAACTTGCACCTGGTAGTTGTTCAATTGTTTTATTCCAATGTTACTCTTCACCTTATTAGTTTGTTATATGAGCACGAGGTTCAGATCGAAATATCCGTCACTGAGGGTAACTGTTTTGGCGGGAACGAGGCTCTGCCGATTTCCCGCGAAAACGGTACCCGAAGTGACGGATATTTCGATCTGAACCGGACCCCCAGAAAAAAAACTTTCTGCATACCGCTTGAATCTGGGGGGGGTGTGTGGTGTGGGGGGGGGGGGGGGGGGGGGGGGGGGGGGGGGGGGGGGGGGGGGGGGGGGGGGGGGGGGGGGGGGGGGGGGGGGGGGGGTGTAAGATGAGATTTTCCAGCACTGGTAAAAACTGCTGATATCCCAATCTGGTATGCAAGAATACTCAAGCTTGCATTCAGACAACTCACAACAATTCAACATGGACATACCGCCATAGGAGAAAGTTTCAGAAAGAAATCTTATTCGGTATTGCTTTATTTGAGAAAGCATGTGCCACATTAACAAAAATTTCCGTTAACATTTTTCATAACTTAACAAATTGAATTCGAAATCTGTACAGTGTATCCATATTTGGTAAGAGTATTACATGGTTACACAGTAATCGTATAAATCTAATGATAGCTTCATAGAATCGTACGTTGGTTGAAAGTACAAGCAAGCTTTACGAAAAGCTTAAAAAGCTATACAGTATCGTGTTCTGAAAGAGGTAGCGTTCCATTGTACCGACGATTTTTTATTGCCAACTTTTTGTTGTTGTGAGGCATCTTTTGGACAATTTTAGTAAACTGTTACTATAAATAGAATGATTATAAATGGGAAATAAACCACGCCCTCTATGTTATTTCACGGAAATCATATCTTATATAAACGTGGTTCATGGCTCTTTGAATAGTTTTCATAGTACACCATCAAAGCAATGCTGTGATGTTTATTTGATAGCGATCGTTTGAAACAAAATGTTTCTTACGGGCGCATCAAGGAAGACTGACGAAGACGCACACAGAGGCTCATCACAATTCTTCTAATTTAAAAGTAAACCATGAACACTATATGGCGACCCAAACCATCGAGAGGCTTATTATGATTATTATGATTATTATTATTATTATTATTATTATTATTATTGTATACCCTGTACATAACAATCATTATTTTATTTAAGAGCAATTTACAATAACATATCGTGGAAATCTGTTACAAGTATCTAAGTAGTATAAACTCACAGCGATTCTCTACACTATGACCGAAAATAAACAGATTAAAGGTTTATATATGGAATTTTGAGAACCCAATCTAACTACTTGAAATAGAAACGATTCTTTTACAAAAGATATTTAACATATAAATTATTCCCTCATCAGCAACAAACATACTACTCACAAATAGCCAGATTCGCACGCAGAAGAATGAATCATCAAACTGTAAATAACGTACACAAATCAGTCTATATTTTAATTATATTCTGGTAAACGAAACGCTTTGGCCAAGTGCAAAGTAAGCACAACACATACACAATGAAGACACATCAACATAAGCACTTTAAAATAGGTTGATTCGAAGGTTACCGGACTAAAGTCAGAGCCCAAGAACCTAACTTTTAAGGGCACGACTAAGCCAAAAATGGCCAAAAATATACCCTTCGAGGTTACAGGTAAATTTTCGAAAGTTTACCAAATCGCTTATTTCCAATTACCGTGAATTACTGCAGCGTCCGTCAATAATTAACATGCATTACCGATTGTAAAATATGTAAGCAATTATGGAGTTTAGTAATTTTAGTAAAGTCAAATCTGCGAGTTTATGACTAAGTGCTGGAAGGACAGACAAACAAACCGACGTTAACGACAAATAACTATGCCCGGCAAAATAAAATGACCAATGACAATTAAAATATGCTACTAACGGATGTATTGTAAAGGAAACACATGTAACTTGACACATGATTTCTTGCAGACCACATTTAACTATTCAATACATTTTCCGCATGCCTGCTGTCCAGAAAAGTTTTTGTCTCGCGCCATGGAAGTGCCAAACGGAACTATGCATGCAGATAATGAATTTAAATTGTCATAAAGAATCTATATTACCATCGGGGTTAAGATTCATGTTAAGACTACGGGGAGTAGATGGTGGTAGATTTGTTAAATGGCTTGTAAACTGTTGTTACTTGCTTCGTTTTGACTTTACGTACAATGAAAGGGGTTATATCTAGAATTGACGTTTAATTTCTTATGATTCATGTTGCTTTGCTCGACAGATAGTGAGACTTAATTTAACTTTGCACATGGTCTGATTTTATCTGTTTCCATTATAAGTGAATGTCATGTAGTATATTTTGCAATCCAAATACAAATACAAAGTTGAAATATTAAATCACGTCGTAATCGCCATTTTAGAATTGCAGCCAATGTTTAACTGTCTTGGTTATTTTTTTTGGCAAACTGTCACAAGTGTATCATCACTAACCCTTAAAGTGTTCAATGACATTGTTACAGTGAAACATGTTTGATCGAGCCTTAGATTCCTAACCAAGATGTCTCAAGTAGTATGGCCGTCAGCAAATCTGAACGACCACATCCATGGTCCCTTCTTTCAATGCAAGTATTGGTTAGAAATCAAAGATACAATTTTGAGAGTATTTAAGGCTCCTTCTAGGAAATATTTATGTTTTTTTAATTAAGAACCCGAAATTTCCATTCCATTATGCAGTGAAAGTATTTAAACATAATCAAGGCATTTCTATTCATATATTAAAATCGCTATAAAACATAATGATCTAAATTCAACTTCAACACCTTTCGCTTTTTGCATTAAATAAAAAATGTTTTCAACTTCACGTGAACAAATATCAGCTTGTCTCCGTGCATAGATAATATGAATATATATATCAAACATGGCGGCAATCATTAAATTGGTTGTCTTCGACCATCTATCATTGTCACTTATTTCTCTCCACGTTTCGGTGGTCTTATGCCTTATATATTATTTAAGTACAAATTCAGGCATTAGTATTTAAAGCTGCTCGTTCAGTTTTCGGTGAAAAATTTTAATTTACAAAAATGATATACTTTAGCATAAATTGTAGAGGTAAGGCTAGAATCAACAACAAAAGTAAAATTCTAGGTAACAATTTGCAAAATACTGTTGAAAAAGTTGGTAGGATAGGTTTAACGGCACCGCTACGGTATATGGTTTTACATGTATTGAGTTTTTAAAAAGCGTTTGTAACGCTTTATAATTCGTTAGCGTAAAATTTCAAATATACAAAATTTAAACGGGAAAGCTCGAAGGAACGTTATGCCGGCCAAGCCCGACCATAGGTAAACGTATGTACGAGTATTTAATTGAATACTGAAAGCAATAAAATTAATGAATTCACGATTACCCATGGAAGATTTCAATTGTCCGCACCCGTGGACGATACGATAACATTCTTATAACGATGCACCGTCTGTACGCAATCGCAACGTCTCGGCAGAATGAAGGGTAAGGGAATTTGCCGAAGACTTCCAATTGCGTCTACAGGTACTCTGTTGTTGTTGTCATTAAATGTCTGCAATTTTTGTGTTTGAAAACGCAACTTCAGCTTTGTACTTTGAAATGTAAAGAGATCCTATTTATACACATTCCTAAAGTTTGATGCTCTTTCTTGAGACGCCATAAATAGCACCATTTCTTTTCGCAATCAACCCTCGACGCATGACTCTATGTATATTCGTGACCAATAATTTTCGGAACTTGAACCGTTTTTGCGTCCCCTGAAAATTCGTACCATTTCTAAAAATGAAATTCCTGTTATGCTTTCGCCCGATATAGGTATTACCTATTTTCATATTACTGAAAAGTTTGAAGAACTTTATTTTTGTCATCAGCGAATCTGACAGCGAGCAGCTTTAGCTGGTAATTTCTACAAGCTTTTGAATAATAGACGCACCGGTAATTACGTCACTCTTCGCTGCGGTAACTCTTCTAAACATATAGCTTGTACAGGAAAGAACGGCTAACGTTTGTAAGCGGGTTTTATCAAAATCTATTATGACAACATGTAGCTATAACGGAAACACACCGTAAAACGGTTTCTTCCTGAGATGGAACAATGAAGTGCAAAAACGGTTTTCATAATCTTTTGACTTTTTTTAATTGCTAATTTAAATATATATATAGGTTTGAAAGTGTTGAAATTGACACAACAACAACTTACAGAAATTTACAAGACACTATTCCTAATATTACTTATACTATTCCTTATATCACTTATACTGTTCCTTATATTACTTATACTTTTCCTTATATTACTTATACTTTTCCTTATATTACTTATACTTTTCCTTATATAATTTATACTTTTACTTATATTATTACTTATACTTTTCCTTATATAACTTATCTTTGCTTACGTATTACTTATACTATTCCTTATACTACTTATACTTTTCCTTATATAACTTATACTATTCCTTATATCACTTATAATAGTTCTTTATATTACTTATAACATTTCTTATATTACTTATACTTTTCCTTATATTACATATACTATTCCTTATATATATTTTACTATTCCTTATTTTACTTATATTATTCCTAATATTACTTATACTTTTCCTTATATTACTTTTACTGCTTCTTTTATCACTTATAATGTTCCTTATATTACTTAAACTATTCCTTACATCACTTATAATGTTCCCTACTATAAATAATATATCTAACAGCTGATACAGAAAATCTTCAAATATGAGAAAAGAATCTTGTTTTACAAAATTCTCCTGAAACGCAACGCAGTATTTGGTTTTCATGCGAATTTGAAAAAAAAAGTTATTTTGCTTGCCGTTGGGCACATGATGGAGAAGCGATCCTGATAAAGCAATAACTCGTTCTGTAGGAATTAATAACTCCTTCTGCAATACATTGCGGTTTGAGTTGCGTTAAGTTTTCATTTGTGCAGTTCAATTGAATGGAGTTATCACGCAAGTTTTGGCTTGAGAAACATCTAAGGAAACATTCAATATTTCATGCTTTACGAATGAATCTGTCATGATAATATTAATCTGATAATATAAAACAGTTAAAGCAACACGAAACATTTAGACAGTCTATTGAATGTTCTATGTTTAAAGGCATAAAGGTTTTATTAAGGTAATTAAGTTAAGTTAAGATAAATATATTTAGTTAAGGACGGGGTGTTCCAAAAACAAGAGGGTCATGATTGTTCTATATCGCTCACCTGTGTTTTACTGCAGCAGAAATTTGAAGATGTATCAGTTTAGTATAGATAATGGTTATTACCCACCTCCGGGCGGTCATATTTGAACACACTCTAAATGTCTCTTTAAAATTTTGGCAAAGACTCAATAAGAGTGCCAATTTTCATCAGATCTAGAGTTCTAAGAAGCAGATCATTTTAAAATATTTACTACATAGAATATATAAAACAAGCAATATCTGCCACCAATTGAAGAAATTAACTGATAAAGAACAACTGGAAAGTGTTTAACTTTGTCTGATTCAGAAAATAGGGCATTAAAAAAATTTCACCACTCCATTGGGTTCTCACCTCATCGTCTTTTGTGGGCGACAACAATTAATCACGCCTTCTGGCTGTTATATTTCCGACAAACTAACTTTTCTTGGGCAGTACTTGGTACAGAATCATTGTTCTTAACAATCGTTACTGAAATATAATCCTAACACAAGCGGATGCTTTTCCAATATAAACATAGAGGGAAAAGCCTGTATTTTATTTTACGATAAAATACAGCACGTTTTACCAAGGACGACGTGCCTTAAATGACGTAACGACGTGACGTATTTAAACTAGCGCGTCCAATCGTATCTCGCGTTTTGCGGTTTCAATGATGTACTACTACACGTTAAATCAAGTTCGGGTTGTTTTCAATGAAACTAACGTGTTAGAATCGAAATAATACATTATTCCCTATATTTTATCGTTGAATAAAATACAGTCAGTACGTCATTTTGAAGAATATTACTTACGGTTTCTATCGGGAATAAGTATCTAACCTAAACTTTTTAATCATAGAGAAAGCAGAGAGTTTCCGAAACACACTTTTCAGTTATTTGTCTTCTTCATTCTAAATTGCATCGCAATGGTCTTAAAACATATTTTTATTACTTCAGTAATGACGTTATCACCGCAGTTATGATGGTAAAATATGCAATCATAACCGCAGTTCTGACAATTTAATCTTCGAACATTACCGCAGTTATGACGGTTAAATTCGCATTTATTTCCGCATTTATGAAGGTCTAATCTGTATTCATTACCGCATTTATGACGTTTTAGTCTGTATTTATTACCGCATTTATGACGTTTTAATCTGTATTCCTTACCGCATTTATGACGTTTTAATCTGTATTCATTACCGCATTTATGACGTTTTAGTCTGTATTTATTACCACAGTTTTGACGGTTTAGTCTGTTTTTATAACCGCAGTTTTGACGGTTTAGTCTGTATTTATTACCGCAGTTTTGACGGTTTAATCTGTATTTATTACCGCAGTTTTGACGGTTTAGTCTGTATTTATTACCGCAGTTTTGACGGTTTAGTCTGTTTTTATTACCGCAGTTTTGACGGTTAAGTTAATCTGTATTTATTACCGCAGTTTTGACGGTTTAGTCTTTTATTTATTACCGCAGTTTTGACGGTTTAGTCTGTGTTTTATTACCGCAGTTCTGACGGTTTAGTCTGTTTTTTATTACCGCAGTTTTGACGGTTCAGTCTTCATTTATTACCGCAATTTTGACGGTTTAGTCTCCATTTATTACAGCAGTTTTGACGGTTTAGTCTGTATTATTACCGCAGTTTTGACGGTTTAGTCTTCATTTATTACCGCAGATTTGAAGGTTTAGTCTGTATTTATTACCGCAGTTTTAACGGTTTAGTCTTCATTTATTGCCGCAGTTATGACGGTTTAGTCTGTATTTATTACCGCAGATTTGACGGTTTAGTCTGTTTTTATTTCCGCAGTTTTGACGGTTTAGTTTGTTTTTATACCGCAGTTTTGACAGTTTAGTCTGTTTTTATTGCCGCATTTATGACGGTTTAGTCTGTATTTATTACCACAATTTCGACGGTTTAGTCTGTATTTATTACCGTAGTTTTGACGGTTTAGTCTTTATTTCTTACCGCAGTTTTGACGGTTTAGTCTGTTTTTATTACCGCAGTTTTGACGATTTAATTTTCATTTATTACACCACATATGACGGTTTAATTTGCATTTGCATTTATATGTAAGGGCAATTACTTCTCTTTGCAAAGCAAAGCTCACTTGTTTTATTGAATTTTCATCAGTAAAATTAATGAAAGGAATCGTTCAATTTCAGCCTCAACGAAATACAATCATATCTCACTACATATATTCAATTGAAACAAACTGAACTGTAATAATTTCTCTTTTTATTTAAATATATTGAATGTTTTCATTTATTATTCATCTTTTGGTGTTTTACGTCATTTACAAAGGCCATTGTTTTAAACATTTCCCCATTCTATGAGACAATATATGTTTTTCCCAAGATACTATTTGATTTCCCATAAAGAGAAAACATCAATTCATCATGCTTAATCAAGTAAATCGAAATAGAAGAATAATATGTCAAACGTTTTGAATGCTGACAACAGGAATGATAAAGTAGTTAACATTCAGTTTCATATAGGTAGATTTTATTTGTGCAGTGTAATTTAATACAGTTTCATGCTTTGTAAGTTCCTACAAAATCATTCAATTTCATGTTATATTATTTATACAGCATACGTTAAATGCAATTTTCATCAGCTATATATTTGACAACAGTATCGGAGAACAGCAAGTACATGTATTTTGTAATGTTCTTTATCTTCCGTTTCATAACAATAACTCGGGGGTTTGTTTTGTCCAGAGGACTTCTAAGCGGTCTTCTGATATATAAAATGTTTGTACTATTACTGATAAAAATGAATTTGAGCTTTTAAAACATATGTGCATATAGTGTTCAACACTAAAAGTATTATATCCGATGTAGTCGACATACTATTCAAGATTTGTTTTCAAGAGGGCTACCAACAACTCAAACCCGGACACAGCTTGTACGTTTAACGCCAAGGTACATTCTTTGAAAATATCTGAGTCGGTATTTTGAAGTAATGTGTGGCGCTGAAATAAGTCTGGTAATTTGAGAGATTAAAACATTTCGAAATGTTTGCATTTAAAGTTTGACTTGTCCAATTTAGAGAATGTTATATGTAATAGACTGAATTCCATATCTATGCGCCGCGTTTTAATAATTCTGGTAATTGGAGATAGTTAAAGTACTTTTTTCCTTGAAATTAGAGAAAGTTAACTGAACTGAACTAGTTGAATTCGATACCTATGCTCAATTTTATAAAATTAAAACTATAAGAACAACAAAATAATTGATTAAATTTTATACCGTTGCTGTAAACTGTATTGGTATACGATAGGAATGTTTAACCAGTTGAGATAATAATGGTACGAATTTGATGACAGTTTACTGATATTTACAAGTTTAAAGCACAGATAGCTGTAATAACATACACTCGCCGTACTCCGTACGAGATAGCCTTTCAAAACTAGGGAACAGGTTTGATTGGAAAGGGCTCAGTGGTTTTAGACGAGATAGGGTTTGAATAAAAATATCGTGCTTACTTGTGCACAAAAGATGACCGTCGACAGCAGACTGTAGACATAGGGTTGGTCACAATAGTACAAGTGCATTCAAAGTATTTAAAAAATATGGACAACACATGAACACTGTTTCCGTACCAAACCTTATGGTATTTAGGTCGGTGTTCAAAGCGTCAGCATATATGTTTGCCTTATTTGTAATTCCAGTTAACTTTGTAATGGAATTACTTATTGAAGAAAATTAATATGCTAACACATATAACTTAGCAGTGTGAACTCACAATAAACAATCGCCGACTAAAAGGAGGTTAATTGAAAAAAATGGAAAAGTTCCTCTACATTCTTACGTTCCTCGTTCCTCTCTTTCATTTAAAAAAGTAATTTATCGAAGATCCTATGAATTCGATCATGGGGATAATATGTAATGATGGACATTATATCAAGATTGTAGACATGTTTTGGCATAATCTAAGAGTATATGTCTCAGAAGAAACGCTTTAAATAATTTCAAATTACCGAAAATCTGATTGAAACCACATGTCTGCCAAGAGAAGATTTCAACGTACCGTAACGGACAAAAAATATGTTAATAAAAATTGTGTCATCAATTCCGGTATTTAAGAAAAATCAAATCGACGGTTTCAGGGCTTTGTAGCAGACGAACAGACAAACACACTGACGTTCAAGAGTAGCCTTAATGACCGATGCTTACTGAAATTGCTGCAAAAAGACATACATGTATGTTGCAGAAAGGTACACATGTAACTTGACACGTGATCACCTTTAACTATTCAAGACATTTGCCACGTGACAGTTGTCCAGAGAGGTTTTTGTCTAGCGCTATAAAAGCGCCAGATGGAACAATGCATGAAGTTAATGGCACCAACGATCTAGATTACCATTGGGATGATTTACAATAGGAAGACTACGGGGAGTAGAGGGTGGTGGATTTGTTAAATGACTTGTAAAGTGGTGTTTCTTGCTTCGCTGCAATTTTACGAACAATGATAAGGGTTATATCTGGAGAGAACGTTTTTATTCGTATGATTAATGTCGCAATGCATAGCAGAAACCGGAATCACTCCGAGATCAATGTATGTCTTGAAATGACCATATCATCTATCTTTGTTTTTCCATTAAGACGGAATGTCAACGTTTCTACAGTTTACATGTAATGCAAATAAAAGATCAGTGAGAATATTAAACTGCGTTGTAATTTGCATCTCAAATAGCAACCATTGTCTAGACGGAATCTTAAGATAATGTCTTCATTTATTCTTAATTGTTTGTATCATGACGTACACGAGAGAAAATCGCCGTTTGAAGTGATAAAAACTAGGTGGTTGGTGGCGCCTTTGACTAGAGATAGAAAATAGAAGCTGGTCTTTTACAAGTAGAGATATTTAACAAATGAATTATTTCCTAAACATCAACAAACATTGTACTCACCAGCAGCCAGACTTACCAGCAGCCAGACTCAAACGCAGCCAGACTCACACGCAGTCAGATTCACACGCATCACGCAGCCAGACTCACACGCATCAAAACTCATACGCAGCCAGACTCACACGCATCCAGACTCACCAGCAGCCAGACTCACACACATCCAGACTCACACGCATCCAGATTCACACGCATCCAGACTCACACGCATCCAGACTCACACACATCCAGACTCACACACATTCAGACTCACACACAGCCAGACTCACACGCAGCCAGACTCACACGCATCCCGACTCCCACGAAGCCAGACTCACGCGCATCCAGACTCACACGCATCCCGACTCACACGCATCCAGACTCACACGCATCCAGACTCACACACATCCAGACTCACACACATCCAGACTCACACGCAGAAGTATGAATCCTCCAACTATGACAAAAAGGCAACAAATAAGGTACACAAATCAGCCAAGTAAGGGACAACACAAACACGAGTTACCGGACTAAATAACTTTTCTGAAGTCAGAGCCCCTAGAACCTAACTTTAAAGGGTACGACTTAGCCAGCAATGGACACAAATCTACACATCTAGCCTACAGGTACATTTTTGTAAAAGTTAAACAAAATTTGATAAATTTGAGGAAAAAACGCTTGAGTTACTTTTTAATTACCGATAATTATTGCAGTGTCGTAACTCCGTCAAAAATTAACATGCATTACTAAATGAAAAATATGTAAGCAAACATCGTGTCATACTTTCGTAGTTATCGACGAGTTCAGTGCGCGGCGATCAGACAAAGGAACTGACGTTAACGACAAATAACTATGCCTCGGCAAAATAAAATGACAATGACATTTAAAATGTGCTACAAACGGACGTATTGTAAACCATACAAATGTAACTTTACACGTTATTACTTGCATAATTATCACATTTAACTATTCAAGGCATTTTCCGCGTGACTGCTGTCCAAAGGGTTTTTTGACTCGCGCCATGGAAGTGCCAAACGGAACTATGTATGCAGTTAATGAATTTAAATGGCATAAAGAATCTTTATTACCATCGGGGTTAAGATTCATGTTAAGACTACGGGGAGTAGATGGTGGTAGATTTGTTAAATGGCTTGTAAACTGTTGTACTGTTGTTACTTGCTTCATTGTGACTTTACGTACAATGAAATAGTTGTCTGTAGAATGAGCGTTTAATTTCTAATGATTCATGTTGGAGTGCTTGAGACTGAGATTGTGTGGGATTTTATCTTTGTTCAAGCAAAACACAAGTTTGAATATTAAATGGCGTCGTAATCTGCATTTTAGAATAGCAGCCAATTTTTTAACTGACTGTTTTTGGCAAATTTTTACCATCACTTACACTGAAAGTGTTCAATGGCATTGTTATAATTAATAAAGCATGGTGGGCCGAGCCTAAGATTCCTAACCCAGAGGTCTGAAGTAAAAATCGGACAGCAACATTCACGGTCCCTTCTTTCAATGCAAGTATTGGTAAGAAACTTGTACAGTTTTGAGAGTACTTAATGGAAAACCATCTTGAGCCACATTGTATAAGGACCTATTGAAGATTTTTTTTTTTTTTTTTTTTTTTTTTAAATTCTAGCCTCTAGAAAATATTTACTGTATTTCTAATCAAGAATTTCCATTCGATTATGCAGTGAAAACATAATGAAGACATTTCTACACATTATATTTAAATCGCTTTAACACATATTATGATCTTAATTCAACTTTACACCTTACAGTTCCTGCATTGGATAAAAACTTGCTTTTCACTTCACGTGAGCAAATATCAGTTTGTCTCTGTGCATAGATAATATGACTATAGCACGGTGGGGAATCACATGATCAAAATAATCACTAAACTAAAGTGAATATATGAAAAATGTTATAAAATAATGAAAGCTGTTCAGCTGTGATTATAAAAAGTAGACTATCTTATGACAACATTAACGTATTCTAGAACTACTCAAGTCTCAATAACAAAAACTAAATTAGTTCAGTGTACTGAAGTGTTTATTACAATCGGAAGGAGACTATGATTGAGACCTATGTAGTTCTAGAATACATTAACGTCGCCATAAGATAGGATACATTTCATATTTAAAGCTAAACAACTTTCATTATTTTTTAACATTTGCATAGATTTACTTTTGTTTAAAGATTATTTTGATCACGTGATCCCCCATCGTGTATAGGTAAAATTCGCTATTTGCGCGCGTTTCATGTCTATATTATGGTTGATTTTTGTGGATTTCACACATGAATGAATTCGTAACGGGTACCAATGTGACAAGTTAAATATATGCTACCATTCTTTAGTAATAGTTTCTGCTATAGAATGTTATAAAGAAGACAATTAATGACGATCTCATTTGAAACAGTTACAAATATCGAATTGGAACTATATGTATATCAAACATGCCGGCATGTCTTCGACATCTATCGTTGTCACTTATTTCTCCCCATGGTTCGGTGATTTTATGCCTACTATAATTCGGTTTGGATAAGTTGATAGTAACGTCATGCTATGTTTACATATTTAAGACACTGTTACTTTTGACAACAGGGGAAACAACAACCTTTGACAATGTTGAATTTGAATGATATCAATTCTCAATTTAGAGGAAGAAATAGTTATGTGGTTACAGTAGAAGACTGTTAGCTGACATTTCTTTTATTGGGTTGGTTCAAATCCCAGGAAGTAAAGTATGTTTATGTATGCCAGTTTTTTACTTGTATAACAGAAGTGTATGGTCTATGTAAACTATTATCGTGCATTCTGAAAACATGTACAATTTGTTTATCACTTGAGACGTGTTCAAGACAATCGTACATGGCAAAATCTTGCAAAATACATTTTCCTGATTTCTGTACATTTTACAAGTGTAAGTTAAGATTTCATCCCTTTTTGGTTGATATCTTAACGATTACTTGCAACTCTTACGAACTTGAGACAGTTATTAAAGGAGAAAATCAATTACGAGGGAGACCGGGAACGTCTTCGCAGGACGTTACATGAACTTGGTTTTGCATGGAAGAAGACTCAGAGCAACCGTACCCTTTTAATGGAGAGGTCTGACGTTATTGCGAGAAGAATACAGTATCTGCGTAGAATAAAAAAGTTCAGCGAAAAGTACAAGTAGTTAAAGGAATAGTATAAGTAGTTAAAGGAAAAAGTATAGGTAGTTAAAGGAAAAGTATAGGTAGTTAAAGGAAAAATAGCTGATACAGAAAATCTTCAACTATGATAAAAGAATCTTTTTTGATATTTCCTCAAAGATATGTTGCTTGTCCTTGGGCACATGATCAAGAAGCGACTCGTTTTGTATAATCCTAAGGAACATGCAAGAACAATAGCTAATTCTGCAATAGCTTGCGTTTTGAGTTGCGTTAAATTTTCCTTTATGCATTTCAACTGATTTTCAGAAGTAGTTAGCACGCAAGTTTTAGCAAGAAAAACCTCTTAGAAAACATGTCACCATAATATTAATCTGCTAATATGAAACAGTTAAAGCAACAATAAACATTTAGACACTCATTGAATTTTATATGTTTAAAGGCATAATGATTTTATAAAGATAATTGAGTATCTTACCTATTTTTTGGAATCATAGAGAAAGCAGAGAGTTTCCGAAACATGTTTTTAATTTTGTTATCTCCTTCATTCATAATTGCATCGCATCTGTCTAAAAACATATTCTGATCACCGCAGTTATGACGTTTTAATCTGTATTTATTACCGCAGTTATGACGATTTAATCTGCATTAATTACCGTAGTTTTGACGCTGTAATCTGCATTTCTTAACCGCAGTTATGGTGGTTTAATCTGCATTTAATTCCGCAGTTTTGACGTTTTAGTCTACATTCATTACGATAACCGCAGTTTTGACGGTTTAGTCTGCTTTCGTTTCCGCAGTTTTGACGGTAAAGTATGCATTCATTTCCGCAGTTCTGACGGCTAAACCTGCATTTATTACAACAAATATGACGCTTTAATCTGCATTTCTATCTACATGTAAGGGCAACTACTTCTTTGTACAAAGCAAAGCTCATTTGTGTAATTCAATTTTCATCAGTAAAATTAATGAAAGGAATCGTTCAATTTCAGCCCCAACGAAATAAAATCATACCTCACTACATATATTCAATAGAAACAAACTAAAGTGTTATAATTTTTATTATTATTTAAATATATTGAATGTTTTCATTAATTATTCATGTTTTGGTGTTTTACCTCATTTACAAAGGGCATTGTTTTGAACATTTCCCCATTCTATGACACAACATATATTTTCCCAAGATACTATTTGATTTCACATGAAGACAAAACATCAATCCACCATGCTTAATCGAGTAAATCGAAATAGAAGAATAATATGTCAAACGTTTTGAATATTGACAACAGGAATGATAGAGTATTTCGAATTCAGTTGCATATAGGTAGATACTATGCCTGTTATTCTATACAGTTTCATGCTTTGTACGTTCCTACAAAAAGCATTAAAGTTTCTGATATAATGTTTTATCGGTTTTTTAATTAAAGATTGATAATACTGCTATTTGATTGATACAAACTGTACATCATACTATAAATGTAATTTACATCTGCTATATATTTCACAACAGAATCGAAGAACAACGTGTATATTAATATTTCGGGGATCGACACAAAATATTCTGCATCTTCCGTTTCATGGTAGTATTAAGTTAAACTCGGGGGGGTGGGGTTTGGCGGCGGGCGGTGTTTTGTCCAGATTACTTCAAAGAAGCCTTCAGGTACATGAAATGTTTATACTATTACTGACAAATTAATTGGACCTTTTAAAACATGTTTTTACCTTTGTTTGCGCATGTGGTGTTCAATTCAAGAAGTACATGTATTATATCCGCTTTATTCAACATACCATTCAAGATTTGCTCCAAAGGAGCTCACAACAATGCAAACCCGGATATAGCTTGCAAGTTTTAGGCAAAGGAAAATTCTTAGAAAATATCCGATTGGGTATTTTATTCCTTGAGAAGAAATGCATGGCGCTGCAATAAGTCTGGTAATTTGAGATATCAGAACGTTTGCATTTAAGGTTTTTTCTTTTAATTGAAATCTACTGCAAAACGGCACGTGTTGCAAAAGGTACACAAGTATCTTTATGCGTATTTACTTACAGATCACCTGTAAGTTTAACCATTCAAGACATTTTCCGCGTGACTGCTGTCCAGAGAGTACTATAAAAGCGCCTAATTGAACTATGCATAAAGTCAATGGCATCGCGGATTAGATTACCACTGGGACTATGACTCATGTTAAGACTACGCGGAGTAGTGGGCGATGGATTTGTTAAATGGCTTATAAAGTGTTGTTTCTTCTTTCGCTGCAATCTTACCTAAAGTGATAAGGGTTATATGAGGAGTAAATCTTTTATTTCTTATGATACATGTAATGCGCAGAAACTGGAATCACCCCGAGATTTATGTATGTCTTGAAATAACACTATCAAAGACATCAGGATTTCTTTTCATTATGAGGGAATGTCAACATTTTTACAGTTTACATGTAATGCAAATAAAAGATCAGTGAGAATATTAAACTGCGGCTAAATTGCATCTCAAATAGCAACCATTGTCTAGACGAAATCTTTAAATAATGTCTTCATTTATTCTCAATTGTTTGTGCCATGGCGAACACGAGAGAAAGTTGTCATTTGAAGTGCTAAAAACATGGTGGGTTGAGCTTTTGACTACGTTCGAACGGGTCAAATCAAATCCACAAAGTGGAACACAATTAATCGCGATAGTACAGACAAGCAATTGAAGGTGCAGCTTTAGAGTGTAAATACTGTAAAATTAAATGTTTGTGCTTCAAACAGATGTAGTACATGTAATAATAATAATAATAATAATAATAATAATATATACTAACTTATTTATTCTCGATTGCGAAACAAGTTCTTACAACTTAGATTAATCGCTCTCGAGACTCATACTAGGTGGAATCAACCTCGAAGAGAAAGAGGCAATGTGGAATTGTTTGCGTCTTGCCTAAGGACACTACCGGCATGAATAATAATAATATAGCCATAACAGTAATGATAATGATTACAAGAAGATAAAGTTTGGCAGTAGTTTACTAATAACAAATTATATAAAAACAAAAATAATATCAAACAGGGAATGCCACGTACCAAAAACATAAGGCATATAAGGCATATGAAGAACACGTTTTTACAGATATGGCATTTCACTGGTGGACATTTTTCTTCCCTGTCGCACAGCAGGAGCAGGAGGGGGTTATTGGAATGGTCTCCGTTCGTCCTTATGTTCTGAAGTTCTTTCGTCCGTAAAATTTCCTGTCCGTTCCATATCTCCTTAACCCCTTAGATGATTTTGATGAAAATAAGGTCAAATGTTCCCCTCATCAACATCAAGACAATGTGCAGAACTTATAAGCGGATCACGCCGGCTCAAGGTCAATGTCAAAACTTAAGGTCAAAGGTTTGAGTCTTGAATTCCCTGTTCGCTTCATATCTCCTTAACCATTTGAATGATTTTGATGAGTTTGAGGTCGAATGTTTACCTCATCAAGTAAATGTTCAGTACCCAGGATCTGGTCACGCCGACTAAAGGTCAAGGTCACAACTTGTCCGCTCAGTATCTCCTAAACTCTTTGGATTTAAGTGACACTCCAGTCAAATGATCACCTTATCGATACAATTTGTAGAAGCCATGATCCGGTGATATTGGCTCAGCTCAAGGTCAAGGACACAACTTTAGGTCAAAGGTTTGAGTCTTGAATTTATGTCCGCTCAATATCTCCTAAACCGCTTGATGGATTTGAATGAAACTTTGGCCAAATGTACACCTCATCAAGATGATGTGCAATAGATTAGCAGCTTTTTTTTAGCCTTTTAAAAATCCACGCTGTGCATTTCTGAGAGAAAACTACACTCCGGAACATTAATTCCTTCAATGTTCCTATTTGCGGCGGGGGATATAGCTGTCTTTAAGACTACCGTGTTATATTGAATGTAATTTTACTATAATTGCAGATTGTTTCATTTTGATATAAATATGGAGTAAATCTATGTTGTTTCATATTTTAACTTCCTAACTTAATTCATCAGACATTTATAGTTTTCCCTTATCATCTTTCCTGTAGAGTATTTATGACTGACCCTTTAAAGAAACACTGTTTTATCTTTTAGTCAGTCGAAACAAAATCAATTAATTCACGTGATCTGTTAAAGGAGCTGGTGTATAGCGATGCCACATGAACCTTTAGACTTATAATTCAATAAAAAGAAAGACTGTGGGCGAGTTTGTTTCTCGGCAGTTATTTATTTTTACCTGTACTGTAGTCTTAAATTCAACCGTCTGATAGTCATGTTCAACATACCTATACACCGAAATTGTAATTCTGCTTACAAGACATGGACCACGCCTTCGATTTATTTTAGCTGCGCATATTCAAAACATAATTTCGCCGTGTCTCAAAATTGTTTATGAAAATGTAATATGGATATAACAGACTCCAGATATAAGGAACACATTTAAATGATCCAAAGGAGAGCGTTATAAACGGAGTTTATTGTATTTTGTATCTGAATGAGTTTTACGCCTGTTCGAACCGTGTTTTGGTCATTTTACTACAAAGTATTTTACAAAATTCTGCAAACTATGTGACGAAATCAATATCTATTTTGATTACTGTGCAATGTGTCACTTTTGTAGTGTTAGTGTGCAATTGCACGAATAAATCATAACTAATGTCACTGTGGCAATGGAATACATTTACCATTTTTGAAAATGTTTGATGGTTTATGCATGTTTTAATAAAATATGGGACATCAGTTAGTCATGTAGTCTAAGTCAAATAGAAAATCTCATGGGGTTGTCTATACAATAATAGACACTCGCCAATGCACGTGTCTATATTTTATAGACTATCCTACTCGTTTATATCTTACATAATATGGTAAATTACATCCGATGGCAACTGAAACTGAGTGAGAAATGAAAATGAATTCGATCATACCGAGTGTACTGAAAAGAAAGCATAAACATGATGTACTTAGTACAGGCAACTTACAATGAAGTTCTCTCGCTTACGGGATTCTGTAGATTCATCGCAGATGTATTTTTGAATGATTCACTGCACACCAACCCTTTAATAGCTAACTGCGACCGTTTCATTCTTGCAAATAGCATTTCAAATGTCCGAGATATTGAAGTTTGAAATGCAGGTTAAAGTTATTGCACTTTCAAAATAAAATATAAGGTTTAAAAACACTGATTTATAACAGGATTTCTCGAAACTTGAATGAATTTTCAAGAAGCCCGCCATTAGCCATTTTCATGATCGTTTACAATACTAAAACAAGGAACTGCGCGTACCAAATGTATTTTCAGTAAAACTGATTCTTTGAACAAATGGTGTTCACGTTCAAATAGTCCTTTGGCCAACTTGTCAGTAAATACATTCATCACATATACAACATCACTGAGACAACAAAGTGTGTCTGCGTCTTCTTAAATGGTTGTTAGACCTCTGGTCTTGAGCAGCAGATCTCTCACAGGTCTAATAATTGTGTCTTGTAATTTATTGCTATTTTACATGTCCAAGTCCCTTTCTTTCGTTTCAGCTGCTCTTACTCATATTTTTACTGTTAACCCATGTGTAGATATTCGTTTCAAAAGCGCCATTCGCTTATTATACACCCGAACACAAAATGTAAGTGTGTGTGGGGGTATACTGGATTCAGCTTGTCTGTCTGTCCGTTTATCTGTCTGTCTGTAGACGGAATATTGTGGACACTAAATCTTCAAAACCCCTGGCCAGAATTTTATATTAAGTAAGTACAACTAGTTGGCATGGCTGTTGGTCACTAAGTCAAAGGTCAAGGTACAAGGGCTCGAGATAGTAAAATCTTGAGGACGTTAACTCCAAAACCCTGGTAAATTTAATGATACTTCACAGAAGTGATAAGTATAATGCCAAGTTGTGCATTATGTTTTGGGTTACTAGAGCCGGAGGGCAGGGGCGGAGGGGCTCGAGATAGTAAAATCTTGTGGACGCTAAACTCCAACCCTGGTCAGAATTTAATGTATTACAGAAGTGTAAGTATAATGCTAAGTTGTGCATGGTCTATGTTTTGGGTCACTAGGTCAAAGGTCAAGGTCACATGGGCTCGAGATAGTAAAATCTTGTGCGTTTTTTATCACCAAAACCCCTTGTCACAATTTAATGATATATTACAGAAGTGATAAGTACCATGCTTAGTTGTGCATGGTCTATGTTTCGGGTCACTAGGTCAAAGGTCAAGGTCACAGGGGCTCGAGATAGCAAAATCTTGTGGACGCTAAATCTCCAAAACACCTGGTCAGAATTAATGATACTTCACAGAAGTGGTAAATACAATGCTTAGTTGTACATGGTCCATGTTTCGGGTCACAAGGTCAAAAGTCAAGGTCACAGGGGCGCGAGATAGTAAAATATTGTGCGTTTTTTATCACCAAAACCCTTTGTCACAATTTAATGATACTTTACAGAAGTGATAAATACCATGCTTAGTTGTGCATGGTCTATGTTTCGGGTCACTAGGTCAAAGGTCAAGGTCACAGGGGCAAGAAATAGTAAATATGTGTGCGCTCTTAATATCCATAACCCCTAGTCACAATTTAATGATATTTAACAGAAGTGATAAGTACCATGCCTAGTTGTGCATGGTCCATGTTTCGGGCCACCAGGTCAATGTCATAGGGGCTCGATTGGATAAAATCTTGGGCGATCTTAATTCTCCAAAACCCCTGGTCAGAATTTAATTATACTTCACAGAAATGATGAGTACCGTGCCTTAAGTTGTGCAGGTCCAATAATGAAAGCATAAAATGTTACATAAATTTTATATACTGTGTCAGTGGGGTGTTCGGGGGTAATTCATCACCTTCAGTGATAGTTCTAGTTTTATACTGTTTCTATGTCTTGCTGACTTAAAATAAAAATGATCTTATCTTATCTTATCGTCAGTGATGTATCCACAGCAAAAGTAATGTCTCATCACAGACACATATAGATTATGAACTCTAAAATAGCAAATTCATAGTCCTGGCGTGTTTGAGCACATTTCATTTGAAACAGTTCACATCTTTTCGCCCATTCCAACTGTAGTTTTAAAGGCTGAGAAGAACCAGTGCTAGAACCCAATCCCCTGTAAAAACACTGCCAACTTTTTCACATAAAGAGACATGTTCGGCAGCAGGGCTCGAACGTACCATCAATTAATGAGAGGTTACAGTGATTTCAAGCCAGTAACTCTCAACAACTCAACCTCGGAGGCGGTTACAATATTATGACCGCAAAAGCCGATGTGGAGCTTTGTGTGATTTCATCATTACAAAACGAATTAAAGGGGCACTCCCTACATCTGGCCGATTATATACTCCAAACTTCAATGAACGTAAAATGATAAATAAATGCAATTTTAAAGAACAACATATTTCGAAAAATGCCTCATGTTAGCACAAACTTTAGGTAATGCAACATATTTTAAAACGCTGATTTTACCGATAATGACTAGAATGTATAGTTTAAACTTTTAGTTTAAGATATAATGCTTGCAAATAATTTATTATTTATGCTTTTTAAGTAGACTAAGTTTGATTTGACACCAGTTTTAGGGAGTGCATCTTAAGCAACATTACGATTTTCATTAATATTTGATACAGATTTTTAAAAGGTGTGACATATCATTGCTATTTCAATATCTATTTGACAAGAATTTAATAGCAAAAAACCCACGAAATTAACTTTCATGATTAAATAAACAAGACACCAGATACAGGTGTAGAAACGTTTAAAGCTGCTCACTCTCAGATTTTTGTGGAAAAAAATAAAGTTCATGAAACTGTATGAAAATAACATATTTTAGGAGATTTAGTCAAATTAAAAGGTTCCAGTTTAAATTACTGTAAAGCATGTCTGTATATTTTAAATTATACGCTTCCAAATTTTAAAGCGTTACAAACGCTTTTGAAATTCCAGTAGAACTATATAGTGTGGTGGTGCCGTAAAACCCAGCTCACCAACGTTTGCAAAATATTTTCTTTAATTCTTACCTAGATTTTCAGTTTCAGCAATTTCTATTGCATTTTATATTTTAGTATATCATTTTTAAGAAATTACTCTTTTTTTTCATCGGCAAATGTGAGCGCGCAGCTTTAAGAACTATTTTTAAAGCGACAACTTTTAATGTTTGATATCGCTTTACTGCAGATTTCAATTTACCGCGCCGTTTCAGTGTTTGCATTACACACAGGTAGTAAATGACGTCGATGTCACATTCTGTTGTTAGCTCCGCCCAAATCGATACCTTTATCTATGGAAGGGTATTTAAGTAAATATTCTGTTCATGTAAGTCTAAATGACAAGTGCCTGTGTGCAATTGATTTGTGCCTACTTATAATTGACTACTGCATCGTGTATGCGTACAACTTTTAGTTGCCTTCCATTCATTGCTTAATGATAATTGCCTACGTTTGACTGAAAAGTACATACATGTACGTATTAATACTTAGTGTATATGTGTATTACATGAAAATGTTAAGTGTTTACTTTCATTGACTACTGTGTTTGTGTATATATTTATACATAATCAATAGCAGTAAGCATATAGACGAATGCAACTAAATGAATGGACTTGTAAGAATGAAATAGAAAGGGGACCAATAATATTACACCTTGCGACTGGATTAATAAACCAAAACGGGCACCAATAATACTGGTACCCTTTGAAACCACGAACGAGAACTCTTGCGAATAAATCTTCTGCCATTGGTATGCCAGCAGTCTGGAGTAACTACCCCTACCATTACGCCGGGTAATAGAGAAGTATGACAGACGAAAAAAAATTGAACATTTCAGTATTTCACTTGGAACTGAGCCTTTCAATACATATTGCTTACTTTAACTTGATTTACACATATCAACACAACCGTCCCACAAGTACTTTCAGTGCTTTGATTTTATATAAGACTACGAAATAAATTAATTGAAACATTTGATATTAAGTCTATCCAATAACCCATTCTATTAGTATTGCTCTAGGCAACCGTTGATACATGAGCCAAGACTTTAATTACAGCTTTGTGCAATATCAAAATGGCATTTTAGTTTACCTTGAAATCATTGCTTTTGTTTCACAAATTGTATATGCATTGTTATGATGTGACATAAACAAGTACCACTGCTTTCATCTGAAAAACGTGATTATTTGACATTTAATACAGTGATGTATCAGATTCTCTCGATCATTATTAAAACATAGCTAGTATCTGATTAGCTTTAAACGAAATTTTAACTTACAATCCCCTAGGTTCAGCGTGCCAGGCGTTACTACGCTCATGTGACCAGAAATTGTAACACACTCTGGCAAATAAGTTAATAAAAAAATACGAGTTCCTATCGTTTATTGAAACTAATGCTACATGAAAATTAATAACTGATATTTTTCTCAGTTTTATTATAGTTACGGGCAATATTGAATATCTAATTGCCTAACTTCATACACTGTTAAGTTGAGGGGGAATTCATTCGTAAACGGTATGTCTAAAGGCTGTACGAATTCATGGTGTAGTCGGTTAAACGTACACCAAGTAAGCAACAGGACCCAGGTTCGAGCCTAGGTACGGTTTCGCTGCACACATTTTCATCATTTGACAAAAGTGCTAACCAAAGGTATGAGTGTCAACTCAAAATTGGTTTTCTTTTCATGTGAACTTTGCATAACGGATCTTTTTTTTTATATCTAAATATATATTTGTTATATACCAGATTGTTTTTACATATCCATCCTTATTGTTTTGTTGAAACTGTACCCAGCTGACCCTTAGGGAATCTCTGTATGATACAGATCCAGCACATATCAAGGCACTAATGCAAGAAGTTGGCAAGAACACTGTTTAACAAGGTAGTTACAGGAAATCGACAATCTACATAGTCCATGCACCAGTAAAATAACAAAAATCAACTCATTTTCAAGTTAGTAAAACAACAACGGTATCACTCAACATTCTAAATAATAAGTCATACTCTCTCCGCAAAATAAAGAGAGAGAAAACTACTTCATACACTGTGCTATCAAATCTTATTTTTGCCATATGGCATGGTATTTTTGTATAGGATACTATACAATTAAATGGAGGAATACCAAGAGAGAGCCCTTAGAATCGTTTTCTGTGATTATAAATTATCCTATGAATGCATCTTAAGTATGGTTAACTCACCAACTCTCCATATTAATACATGATAATTTGGTCAATAGAAACTTTCAAAATTATTTCCTTGTATATCATCTGTTGTTCTTTGAGACCGGGTAGTAAAAACGTTCATTAACTATATCATTTAAATATTCCAATATATTACTGGCTTCGAATGTCCGTACTAGTTCATATGCAGGTACAAATTCGTTCAGGCACGGACCTATATATACATATGTATACATTTATCTTTATGTTTATAACTTACTTTTTCCGGCATATCGTTTAACATTGTTCATACATATGTGTATATAGAATATACATATGTGTATATAGGTCCGTGGTTCAGGTAAGCAGCATCTAGTATATGGAATTCTTTGCCAGAACATTTTTTTTTAAGCTGCGCAAAATTTGCTACGTTCAAAAACTTGATGTCTGAATGGCATGGAAAAGATTACAAGCGTGTTGTACGTAAGTTAGCCCTGTGTGCAATTCTCAGTTACATTTAAGATTTTTGTTTGTACCGTTCCCTTCATGTCCTTTTTAATGGTTCCTTTTTTATTCAGTTATTCCTCTTTAATTTAATAGGTTAATCTATAGGTTAAACTCGTTCTTTTTCGTTTTGCTTTGATTTGCTAAATGCTTATGACGTTCATGTATGAAGTCAGTCTGTCTGTGCGAAGTCGCCTTGGTACATGCAGTGGCAGCGCGTTCGCCTCGGTATCTGAAGGTGTCGGGTTTGATCCCCTCCAGCGCCCGAGTAGTGGTAGCGTCCTTAGGCTAGACAGATATTTCCAGATTGTCTCTTTCTCCGAGGTTGATTCCATCTGGAGTTAGTCTCGAGAGCGCTTAAGATATGTTATAAGTAACTTGTGTCGCAATCGAGATTAAGTAAATTAGTATAAATTAACCTTTTTGCCAACTCTTGATCGTCAACTACATGTATTACCATAATAATTAATCATTTTGTTTCGTTTAGGCGTTGAAAGTTAAGGTTTCACATGACAAATTTGCTACAGTTTGGTATCAGATTCTCTCGGTCATTATTAATACATAGTTTTACTGAACACCTTTAAAATAAATTTTAACTTGCTATCCCCTAGGTACAGAGTGTCAGACATAACTACGATCAGGGGACTATAAATTGTTACTCAATCTGATAAATAAGCCAATAAAAATTACGAGATCCTATCATTTATTGCAAATATAGTTACATGAAAATTAATAACTTATGTTTTTCTCAGTTTTAATATTGGATATCTTATTGCCTAACTTCATACAGGCACACTGTGACAAGGTTAGCTTTTAAAAACGCTAGAAAGCGGCTCGTTTTGGTTTTTGGTCAGAGAAATGTAACAATGTGTACCGTTATATAGATTATGCAAGAACGAGTTCAGTTTTATATCAATACCCCAAATTACTATATGCAAATTCGAAGATTTAAAGATGAAGTCCAAACAAAAAGTAACATGTGAATAGTTCATCAAATTAGGCAACCGTAATGACACTAAGACCCTAATTGGACATTTAGCTCCTGTGAAAGTATACAATCCAAAAGCTGGTATCTATACTTTTAAGCGGGAATGTTACAAAGGGATATTAATACCACCTGACTGCAATATCCAGTCAGTTTTGTCCAAATATTATGTTTATTTAGCCAAAGGTTGTGTAAAATGCCAGTTAGTAAAATATAGAGGTGCGAACGTACAGACCAGATAGCGTTTACAAGCGTAATTTGGTGCTTGAACCACTATGTATTTGGTGTTATAAAACATTGCTGTAGAAGGCAGAAAGGTTTTTGTGAAAGAAAGACGGCATAATTCAATATGACCGTTGACTTATTGAAAAAAGTCTTAATTAACAAATTCTTATTTCTCTTTTTTTGCTGCCAATCATCGTTTTTCTGTGGTCTCCGACTTTCGCTTTGAATGCAACCAAAACGCCGAAAGCTATGTGTTTTGGAGATGTTCGCAGTTTAAGATTGTTTTTTATAGTTAAATCCTATCGTAATACCGGACATAAATTCATTGCGTAGTCGGCAAAGTGTTCACTAATGTCTTGGTCACATATCCGTACGATGTCCTTACGATTTATATAATTGAACGATTCCACCAACTTTTAAAATCCGTACGGTCTTCGTTCAATCGTAGCTTCTGGTCTTATGCCTACGGGTCCCGTACGATTTTTTGGAGTCGTAGGATATCCGTACGGATATCATAGACAAGTCGTGCATAGCTCGTAAGGTCCTCGGACGTACCTCGTTGACCGTGCAACTCCCCTGCGATAGTCGTGCGAGCAAGGGCAAGCTCTTACGGGCCTCGTGGTGTTCCACGTGTTTATATATTAGTAATGCCCTTGTCACATCCACGCTACGAGCTCCGTACGAGTAGGTTTTCAGTCGAAATTTTGCAAAATCGCACGGATTCCATACGGACATCATTGACTCTTGCGAGCATCGTACGGATTTTTTGAAACTGAAACATTTGCGGGTAAAAGACATTGAAGAAAAGGAGAATAACAAAAACTTTCTGAGCAAACGCTCTTTTTCTTGTGTTCTATACTCTCTCTGAAGTAATCCATACGTTATACGGGGCAATGTGTTACATTTGAAGTTACAAACGAATGACGTCACAAATTATAATACAAACGCATGTTTCAGACGCTTTTTTCATGAGCAGTTGGTAACCAGTTCTGTAATTGAAGACTTTTTAACCGAAATCAAAGCTTGTTTGAACATGTGAGTAAATTTACTGTTTTTCATGTATAATACATGAATTTGTAGATGATTTAACTTGAGTACGAAATATAGATCTAGACCAGGCATGACGTTGATAAATAAACTGTTATTCGGTCTACATCGGATTCTACTGTAGAACACTCATTCACATAAGTCGGTTTGGGGCATAGTGTTATAGGTTGCACCGGGCATAGTGTTTAAGTGTAACACTATCCCCCGTCCCTAGTAAAAAGACGTGTAGCACAATAGTTTAACTTCTAAATTTGCTTTTTATAGACATGTAGATGTCTGTTTGTTATTTCAACACAATAAAACTTGATTTATAGAATATAATGCATATAGATCTAGATCTAGAAAATATACATTATATTCAACTTATACTCCTTGTAGAATGGTCCGAAACTGCACAATAACTACATCGTCATGCATGGTCCCTGTGTGTTTAATTGCAAAGGGCAGTTGTTGTACGTGGGCGGGACGTATACATTGTCAATCTGTTGCCATTGAAATCAAGATTAATCCGATGACTCTCTGCAGATACATCAAGAAGGCAAAGAAATTGGAATTTATAACATTTATAATTTTTCCGATCGCGCATTCAAACCAGCGTTTAGTGATGAACAGAAGGGCATATTAAAAAGTTACATAAAAACTGTGGCAACTATGTATTTCGGTCTTAGTCCAAAAGAAGCCTACGAATGTGCTGACGCTTTTGGTATAAAAATGCCGGAATCGTGGATGATAGTCTAAGATAAGATTGCTGGACCTGATTGGTTCTATGGATTCATGAAGCGTAACATAGACTAAGCCATACGCACACCTGAAGCTACATGTACCAGTATGTCTCGGACAACCAGTTTTAATAGGGCAGATGTGAACACCTTCTTCAACAAGCTTGCAACTGTTATGGACAGGGACGAATTTCAGGCTGATGATATATGGAACTTGGATGAAACTGGAGTTACAAAGGTACCAAAGCAAAGAAGTATGATGACCACTGAAGGCATGAAACAAATCGGCTCGATAACATCCGCGGAGCGTGGTTAGCTTGTAAGAATGTATGTAGCAGTTAGTGCTACAGGGAATTCAGTTCCGCCCATATTGATTTTCCCTCGCGTCAAGTATCAGAATCACTTTGTACGAGATGGACCTGTTGGTTGCCTGGTGGATGGATGACACATGAATTTTTTTTATTGTTTTTTTTAACTTTTCGTTCAACACACGAAAGTATCAAAAGACAAAACAAGTGTCGCTGCTGCTGGGCAGTGAAGACTTACACCTCCATAGGGACTATTACACCGATTTCGCGGGCGACCACCGTCATTTTGTGAGCGACATCGAAAACTATATTACATGTACAGTAAAGTTAGCTAAATGTAAGACCGCCCTCGCTATTAAGAAATTGTTTGGGACCAATTGACCCATTTTATAGTACATTGTAAAAAAAAGTCTCGATAAAAGGACCACTTCGACCACACATATTAAGACCACTTTATGCCGGTCCGAAAGATGGTCTTATTACAGGAACTTTACTGTACCAAGGTGGAATACAATAATGACATGATTGATTTCGTTCTAACAGCTTTGTTTAGCACATTAAGGGTCTCTGCAATCTTATATTACATTCTGTGCACGCAAACTGGGATACAGATATATGCGCATGCGCCAGAAAGAGAGGGTGTTATACTCCGGGTAGACATCCACGTATGTAAGGTCGGACAAGGCGGAAACGCCCACCACAATCGCAGTGGAAGGTGTAATCCTGAACAACATAATCATGACAATGAAACAACAGAAAGGCCGAGGGAAGATACGGGCATTCCTCAATTCACACCAGAACACCTACGGCCACGCCCGAAAGCTCCACCAAGGAAATGAATTAAAGGACGTAAAAAAAAAGTAAATCAGTTATTGTAACAGACACACCAGAGAAAAATGTAACAGAGGCTGTCATGCGAAAACGTGAACAGAAAAAGAACAAAAAAACAGTCAAATAAATGAATAGAACAGGACAAAACGAAACAACAAAGTTAACATACACACAATCAGAAGAAAAAAGAAAGCTATACAAAAGAAAAGGAAACTTCAAATTCATCAGATACTTTGATATGTTTAGAGCCCTAGAATTCAATGTGGATGTTGTAAGGATTGGGCTCATGAAGAGTGCACTGCTGTATTTAGGGGCCAGATATTTGTGTGCCAAATGTGATGTAAAATGAGTAAATGTTGTTAAAACACTTTAATAAAATTGAGTTTTGAACGTAAAATGAGTTAAAGTTGTTAAAACACTTTAAAACATTTTACGTACGTTGATCGATATGTGTTCATTTAACATAGCACAATAAATCCGATGTCATATGCAAGCAGAGATCTTGCTAGGACTTTGAAGTATTAGGTGTTCCTGGATTATTATGTAACACATAGCTCCGGGGTCTGTAAGACTTTGCCCCATCGTTAGGGTCAAAGTGTTACATTTACTTACCATGTTTAGGACGTTACTTATTTTAAATGAATAACTAGTTTCAATTATCAAAGACCATTCTTGATTGAAAAATGAGTGCTTTTTATGGGAACATCAATAAACGGCTAAAGCAAACGCGTTTTTATTGACTATTATATGAAAACGTTTTAAAAATGTAGCAATTTGCCCCGGTCTCCTCAAAAACGTATGCAACACTTTATAATTTGGTTGCGTATAGTTCCAAACTCCAGGAATTTATACTGGGACTTTTTTATTTGATGGTTTGTTCTAAAATATGTTAATTTCAAACAGTTCGAACAACTTTTTTCTACTAAAATCTGAGGGCGAGCAGCTTAAAATAAGAACTGAAATTGAGCTGACATATAAGTTATTAAAGAACATGAGCGGATTTAGATGTTCTTAGTTTAATTGATCTTCGTTCTCTTTGGAAGAAAACAGTCTGACCTTATCATTCGATAGTTTTATAATTTTAACAATTTTCTATATCTGTCTTGATATTGACGTAACGAGACATTTCGGTTTCTTCTTTCTTTCTTAATAAATGTTGACGGTGTCTATATACTAAGCACTTACATAACATAAGACCTTTCAATGCTGTGGTCTCTTAGACTGTATTGTGACTTCATTACTACATTGTGATCTTTTAGACTGCCTTTAGACTGCATTACTACATATTGTGATCTCTTAGACTGTATTGTGACTTCATTACTACATATTGTGATCTCTTAGACTGCATTTTGACTTCATTACTACATATTGTGATCTCTTAGACTGCATTTTGACTGCATTACTACATTTTGTGATCTCTTAGACTGTATTGTGACGGCATTACTACATTGTGATCTCTTAGACTGTATTGTGACTTCATTACTGCATTGTGATCTCTTTGACTGTATTGTGACTGCATAACTACATTGTGATCTCTTAGACTGTATTCTGACTGCATTACTACATTGTGATCTCTTTGACTGTATTGTGACTTCATTATTACATTGTGATCTCTTAGACTGCATTGTGACTGTATAACTACATTGTGATCCATTGGACTGCATTGTGACTTCATTACTGCATTGTGATCTCTTTGACTGCATTTTGACTGCATTACTACATATTGTGATCTCTAACACAGTATTGTGACTTCATTACTACATATTGTGATCTATTAAACTGCATTTTGACTGCATTACTACATTTTGTGATCTCTTAGACTGTATTGTGACTGCATTACTACATTTTGTGATCTCTTAGACTGTATTGTGACTGCATTACTACATTGTTATCTTTTTGACTGTATTGTGACTTCATTACTGCATTGTGATCTCTTAGACTGTATTGTGACTGCATAACTGCATTGTGATCTCTTATATTGCAGTTTGACTGCATTACTGCATTGTGATCTCTTTGACTGTATTGTGACTTCATTACTACATTGTTATCTCTTTGACTGTATTGTGACTTCATTACTACATTGTTATCTCTATGACTGCATTGTGACTTCATTATTACATTGTGATCTCTTTTACTGCATTGTGACTTCATTACTACATTTTGCTCTATTAGACTGCATTATGACTCCATTACTACATTGTGATATCTTAGACTGCATTTTGACTGCATTACTGCATTGTGATCTCTTAGACTGCATTGTTACTACATTACTACATTGGGATCTCTTTGACTGCATTGTGACTTCATTATTACATTGTGATCTCTTAGACTGCATTGTTACTACATTACTACATTGGGATCTCTTTGACTGCATTGTGACTTCATTACTACATTGTGATCTCTTAGACTGTATAATGACTTCATTACTACATTGTTATCTCTTTGACTGTATTGTGACTTCATTACTACATTGTTATCTCTTTCACTGTATTGTGACTGCATTACTACATTGTGATCTCTTATATTGCATTTTGACTGCATTACTGCATTGTGATCTCTTTGACTGCATTGTGACTTCATTACTACATTGTTATCTCTTTGACTGCATTGTGACTGCATTACTACATTGTTATCTCTTTGATTGCATTATGACTGCATTACTACATTGTGATATCGTACACTGCATTTGACTGCATTCCTACGTTGTTAGCTAATCTGGCTTTGCCAGGGTGAGCTTTTCTAATGGATGATTGTCCGTCGTCCGTCGGCCGTCGTCCGTCAACAATTTGATTCAAACGACATCTCCTCTGAAACCACTGGGCCAATGTTGATGAAACTATGCAGGGGTGTTCCTTGCATGAAGCTCTACCAAAAGTGTTCAAAGAATTCCATTCCATGCAGAACTGCTGTTGCTATGGCAAAAAATACGAACAACTTTAAAAATCTTCTTCTCTGAAACCGCAAGACCTAGAGCTGAGATATTTGGCATGTAGTATTGTCTAGTGGACCTCTACCAAGATTGTTCAAATTATGACCCCCTGATCAAAATTGACTTCGCCCGGGGGTCACTTGGTTTTACATAGGCTTATATGGGAAAAACTTTAAAAATATTCTTCTCTGAAATCACAGGGCCTAGAGCTGAGATATTTGGCATGTAGCATTGCCTAGTTGACCTCTACCAAGTTTGTTCATAGGCTATATAGGAAAAAATTAAAAAATCTTTTTATCAGAAACCACAAGGCCTAGAGCCATTGTCTAGTGGACCTCTACCAAGAATGTTCAAATTATGATCCCCGGGTCAAAATTGACCCCGCCCGGGGGTCACTTGGTTTTACATAGGCTTATATGCGAAAAACTTTAAAAATATTCTTCTCTGAAACCACAGGGCCTAGAGCTGAGATATTTGGCATGTAGTATTGCCTAGTTGACCTCTACCAAGTTTGTTCAAATCATGACCCGGGTGAAAATTAACCCTTCCCGGGAGGGGGGGAGGGGGGCGGTTACTTGATTTCGCATAGGCTTATATAGGTAAAACTTCAAAAAACCGCAAGGCCCACAGGCAGAGCTTAGATATTTAGAATGTTACTTAGCATTGTGTAGTGGACCTCTATGAATTATGTTAAAATCATGACCCCTTGTATTATTTGCAATTGATATACAGGTGAGCGATATAGGGCCACCTTGGCCCTCTTGTTATCTATTTGACTGCATTGTGACTGCATTACTACATTGTGATCTCTTTGACTGTATTGTGACTACATTACTACATTGTGATTTCTAACACTGCATTTTGGCTGTATGACTACATTAAATTGTTACTACTGTTACTACAGTGCTACTTTACTGTGTTACTACATTTTAACATTAGTGGCTACAACGTGACTTCTTTAACTTAATTATGACTGTTTCCTGCATTTCTACATTGTGATTTATCTTAATGCATTTACAAATACCTTTACTTACTGAAGTTTTACTATTTCAGCGGCTTCTTTCACTAAATGTGCGCCATGTACAAATCCTATAGTGAAAGATGTCTTCACAAAACGCAAGAAGAAAAATGATTAACTTGTTTGCCATGTGATCATCTGTTAGTTTGTTCGTGGGTATGTGCGTGCGTGCGTGCGTGCGTGCATGTGTGCGCTCGTCGCTCGCTCATCCATCCATCCATTCATTCATTAGTTTATGTCTCATTAAGGCACAGTCTGTTATCGAAATATTACACTATGCCAGAGCACTGATGCATATTAGAGTAAAGTGTATTTTATATGTGTATGTATTTTATCTGGCCACTCATATCTAAGTTGCAAGAGACTATTCATAAATTCAAAACTACACAATAAGTCATTTACATGCACATACTAAATGATCGACATTCAATTCTTAAAACTGAATAATGGTGATAAAACAACATCCGAAATTGTTTCGGCAAGTCGTTTGTATCGAGCAATGCTCGTTTAAAGCCACTACAAAAAGTCGATTATTTATTAAATAATTATTAAAGATACAGCCAGGATTGGTACATGTGTAAAAACTTTCACAGTAAAACGAAAAAATATTACTGCAATGCTATGGACTCGTGCAGATAAACCACATATATTCGGGGTTTGGACCCGGCCAGCTCCGTCCCTGCTCATTATTATACATTTTAAGATTAAAGAAACCGTTGTCATACATGTATCTGCATGTATACAAAAGAAAATGACTGAAACTCTTCTTTTTTTTTACAAATTCTCGTTTTGATCCCAGTATGTCAGATCTGTGGGAAAGAAAACACGTTTCAGCCGGTCGAGAATAGTACCCCTTCGTACAGCTGTTACCACTTAAAGCCGTATTATCTCGAAGTAGGTGGTGCCCTTTTCAGTGCGATAATTAAATAATGCATTTTGCACATCCATCAACGTTTACAAGCCGCATCAGTATGCAGAAAATATTATTTAAAATAAGAAAAAATTGCTTAACGAAAAATATGATTGCCGGTTTTCTGGATTATTTTGTAACGGTTAAGTTATAATATGTGAGAGGAGATTTAAGGTGCTTTAATAATACGTGTGACAGCCTGATTTGTCTTTGTCTATTGACCAATCAAGCGTCTTATAGTTGGTGTCAAAGGTAAGACAACGGGGATTGTCATTAAAACTGTTGTATGTAATTAATGACCGTCGACGACTGCCGAAAACGTCCGAAAAGTGACAAGCGTAAACGATATTATCCAATCAAAATTCGACTAATATGTGCCACGTTGGAGAACTCTGCTTGTCTTATCTTTAAATGATCACCATATGTGACCAGTAAGATATTGTCAATTAAAGGTTAAATATGTCTAATATGCTAGTGATTTCGTTACTGGTTGCCATAGCAGCCATTGTTGTAAATTGTGAAGATGGTGAGTTGAAAATTGAAGTACTTCAAACAATTGAAAAATGCGACAGAGTGTCAAGGAAGCATGATCTTGTTACCATGCACTACACAGGATATCTAGAGAATGGAACACAATTTGACAGCAGGTAAGGACCACTTTCACCTTCTAAAGTAATTTATTCATGCAAAAGCTGTTTATTGTTCATGTGTTACGTTAACGTAAACGTGCATTAAACATGCGGAAATATATACATGTATGCTAAGTCGCTAGTAGCGTAACGCTTGGCCTGTATTCGTAAAAACTATCATGTCGAAATGTATGACGTGGCATACAATGTAACAACTTATTAAACGCTTACAACCTTTTATACTGCAATTGGCGGCTGACAATATGCTTTGTAGGACACCATATGGAGTATAAATTCCCTTAAGCTCATCGTTAAGCTATGTGTATATCTGTTACGCATCAGGCTTACCGGTTACGTGCAACGATGAGCTGGCAGTTGATATTTTTCATATAATAAAATTATGTGTTCTATGCAGATGACATTTTTTAGCTCATCGCCTCTGTTTCAATACAGACGCAACAGTCGATCACAGATCCATATAAAAGCAAATGCGATTTCAATTATACAAGAAGTTGTTTTGAAAGCATGCTCGCCGCGACTAATTTCATAAGGATAGCATTTGCATATTTGTCAAGCAAAAACAACAAACAAACAAAACGACTAGAATTATTTTTAAAATGGGAACAATTACACTAAGATTTTCAAACATTTCCGCCATCAACGCAGCAATATTCAGCCTCGGAAAATGCTGTAAGATTGCATTTGATATTGAGCACTTCCCCCTGACAAGGTCAGTTCAACTACCGTACGATTCTACTCATTGAGTACCTGACAATGGCACTCCAACGCATAAAATTCTTTATTGGTATAAAGCCACTGTCTCTATCAATTTTAATATATCAACTTGAATGAAATGTGGGAGACGCTTTAATGAGATATGGCGGATAATCAACCTACTTGTATTGAGAGATTAGATATCAATATCTAGCTAACGGTCACAGCTGTACGTATTCCCATCTCACGTAAAATTGAATCATTATTATGGTTTTGTTTCTTTAGATAATTGTGCTTTTTCGTCGACCATAAAATGTTCGCGCCGTATCGGGTTTTTTTTTTCAATGGTTTATATCGGGAAGATTATCGTGAAGTCAATGAGGGTAACATCAGATTGTCAGGGTGACATCGATGGACATTCAATGTATAATGTCGTTCAATCTTGGTAAAAAAAACGCGTTTTGAGGAGATGCTTTATAACAGATTGATTGTCGTCGCATTTGAGGGACAGTCATCATCAAAACTGTTGTTTGTGTCTCTCGGCACAAAATAAAAACGTGTAGTTTAACTAGGAAGAACGCGTTTTTGTGATAGAATAGAGACTGCAAAATGCTCAGGAATGTGGAATTTATCGTAAAGGTAGACGTTTACTAACCAATGAACGACGCAATTCATTCAAACAACAAGGCGTTCACAAGATTTTTTAAAATGCCACCGTGGTAATAGCTTTCATAAATATTGCTCTTTCAACCGAATTTTCTCTTAATTATCAAACCATTTCATTCTTGGATACTGTTATTCATAAGCTACTTGTTCAAGCCCAGCCCAGCCCAGCCCAGCCCAACCCAGCCCTGCTGTGCTCTGCCGCTGGTCTGTTCTGAGGTGCTCTGCCCTGATATGTTCTGTTCTTTTCTTCCTGCTCTGCTCTACTATGCTCTGGCCTCCCTAAATATAACTGTCACGGTGTAACATTCAATATTTAAAGTAATGCAGTTGAAATAAGAGAACTCACCGAATCGTTAAATAAATATAACTAAACATTTTTTTTCTCTGCATTGAAGATATTTGAAACACCGTAAAGACATTGACGGAAGATTGATCTAACGTTTGAGATGCGGCGCCCGCGGCGGTATACATATAAACGTTGCTTTATGTCTTTAATACATGCACGTCAAAACGTTAAAGAAAATAAACATAAAAACTATTGTAGTGCTTCCCCCAAGCTGTTTTGTTTTACATGTAAAAGAACATAATATGCAAAATAAAATAGCAATTTTATGGCCTTTAGCGGTTACATTTTAAGGGAAAAGTAACGAATGGGATAATGAAATATCACCTGTCCGCAGTCTCTGAGAAAATGAGAGAGACTGAACTGTGCTGGGGAAACTTTCTCTTACTGTTAATGAGCGTTTCAGTTTTAAATACAGATGTGACAAATCATTGGACGCTTTATTACTGGCAAAGCGCCTCCCAATACACTGAAGAAGTCAGAATGAGGCTTAATGTCAGTATAATATTCACTCTGACGTCATCGGCGATCTCGGATTTAACCCAAAGCGCCATTTTGCGTGTATTTCTGTCAACTTTCCTGCCGCTATTTACATATATTTCCTATATAAAATTGTAACAAAAACACGAAAAGTGGGAAATGGCATTTTTAAAACATGCAAGACACTTCATTTGCCACAAATGAATAAATGCGCTATTTCCCGGCGAGTAAATATTCGGTGTATCCTTGTGCCGTTTTTCTTACGGATAATTCCGGAGACGACCGAGTTAGCACGAATCACTACATGTACTCGTATGACTTACGGAATGCTGTAGTCTGATATATTTACAATAATTAATTTTATAAACAGTTTATATTCAAGATTTTGTTTCATGCAAGTATTTTAATTCTACAGCTCCAATAAATGTTCTTCCGTTGCGCATGATGACCTTTTTAAAGTAGTTATTGAAAACAAATATAAGATAAACAGAAAAGAATTAAATGTCAATTACTGCTAGATGAAACTCAAACATTTTCTGTTTGAACATGGGTCAACTTACTTTTTTACCGCACGATTGTTATTTTAATGGCTACCGGTGGCGCTAACTTTAGTCTGAACTTGATCCTTCGACCTTTATGTTATCTTCGGATTCAACCGTTGTTTTACAATAAGCTAAAAGTACATTCACGGCTCAGCGCTCGAAACCCGGCGGACTATAGTGCGTTTGCTCCGGTCTTACCAACGTATTAAGTTGTACGTATGACTGTACGTGCTATAAGACCAGTTGTACAACATGTGGTGGCGCCAGCTGTACTTATACACTAGCTTTACTGATATGTAACAATTTAATATACACGCGTGTAAGGCTACCATTTGTGTTGATATACATTTTTGTATAACTATATATGACTGCTGGTTGTGTTATGTGAAAATGTGGCCACCCGTGGTACTAATGTTGGATGTACGGAAATACCCGTATACCATAAAGAAGCAAAGAACTTTTCAATCCTTTTTGAAAGCCTGTCATAAAAATCCTTCCCTGCTTTCCATCTCTCTGAGTAAAATGCAATCAATTCATAACGGAGTTATTTAATTGAAGACAAAAAGGCTATATTTACAGCGGAGGTTTTGATTTCCTTAAATTAAATAAAACTACCGCTTATGAAAGCTTTTATCGAATTTAGGGAAGTTCAAAAGGAATTTTCATAGTTCCGATTGTAAATTAAGTTAAGTTCTGAAAAGTGTAGACAGAAAATTAAGCGGAAAATGAATTTTAAGTAAAATAGCAGTGTTTTTACAGTGTAATTGCAGAATGATATTGGAAAACAAGAAGTGGTTTAAAAGCATTGTTCTTGTAATTAGCGAAATAATCGGCCTATTCGTGGAATAAAAATGTTTTCTAATGCACAAAAACTTACAGCAGAAAAAAGTAAGGAAATATTACCGAGAAATCACGGACCAAACTCGTAGAAGATATTAAATTTGTTATTTTTTGGGGGCTACTTTATTGACTTTGCTTATAACAGATTTTCGAGCTTGGTAATAAAACATTTGTACAATGAACTGAATTGCCTGCGAGAAAAACAAGTCGGCATGTCGACATTAACAACAGATCAGTTTAGTTACTGATTCCGAAATATTTCTAAGCAAATTTGTAACGTCATTCAAGCTGTTTAAAGCGCTCGTTCGAAATAAGTATTAACACGAATACACTCCAGGGCCCTTGTTTCTAAACTCTTACATTGTTATATGATTGTCTCCCTTATGCTGCATTAATCTTTGGCAGGGCGAGCTCTGGCATTAGCCAATTTCAAATTGGCTTCAAAAAGCATATATTGGCTCAAAACAAATTGAATTTGCTAAAACTTTTAACGAAAGAATATGTTTTGTGTGCCACGCAAACAACGCCACATGGAAAAAAAGGCCGGCTCAATGAAAAATATGGGCCAGGGCTAGCCGTGCTTGGGTATGCTTAATATTTGTCCATCATGCCTTGCAGTGGTCAGAAATTTTAACAGCTAATTTATTTTCGTGATCTACTTTCAGTTTTGAGAGGAACCAGCCTTTCCAGTTCCAGCTAGGGATCGGACAGGTCATCAAGGGTTGGGAGGACGGTCTCCTCGACATGTGCCCCGGGGAGAAGAGGAAGCTTACCATTCCACCAAACCTTGCATATGGAGACAAAGGGGCAGGTACTATCAGTTATTAGCCTTAGCTATATAAAGGGGGCGTGTCCATCAATTATATTTTCCTAGACGCTTGATAGCGAACATTGCAGATTATGATCAGACTGCACGATCATGATCTGCGTTGGGTTTAAAGGGAGAACTGCTGGCGACTAGCAGGGTTAAGAGTTGGTAAGAATTTTACATTCAAGCTGTAGATTCAGTTATCTTTTTAACCAACGTCACACGTTCGCATTAACAAGTTAATGAATGGGTCAACTTGAAAGAACATGATCACGGTAAAGCCATACTTTTACGTAAGATCAAGAATTCATCCGCGCGTGTTTCATGCCCATTTAGTTTTAAAGAAGTAGTTCCACAGATTCCAGAAATCAACATAAAAGCTGAACATATATAGTCTTACTGTACTTTTATCTTGCACAACAACATTGCAAAAAAGCAACATTGCAATAAAGGCAACAAAAAGTTACACCTAGGATCGATGGTGTGATCAATATCGTCATCAGTCGACAAGAAAAAAAGTCTCTCATTCATTTTAAGAGGCATGCTTATAACAGAATTAAAGATCTGTTTATTTCAAAAGTGTCGAGCAAACATAAATGATTCAAATCAGATCCGTGATGAATTGAATTACAGGGGTAATTTCAGTTTCTAGCAATCGTTTAACGTTTTGCTTCCAGGTCTTACGGTTCGTTTTAACAAATTTACACATTATGAACCATAAAATACCAATTGAAAAAAAAAGTTGTTTTTTTACCGAGACGGAAAATCTTGGATTTTGCAAACTTTGTGATGATGTCGAGCTTGGTAATGAGTTCCAGTATTCTTTTCAACCCAATACTTTTAGAAAGATACATACATGTACATGTTTATATACAAAAAAATGTAAATATGAACCCTCTTCTAAATGCCCAGACATCGTTAATTTTTACGAACAGTGATAGCAAATATTTACTGACTGCATAAACAAATAACAGTCTGCAGTAACCAATATTTCATTCAACTTTTTCGATCACGTATACGTATTTAGATCCTTTTACATGTATCATATTATCTTCAAGTGACACCTGAACCCTATACAATGTACTATGAAAACATATACCGTTTTATATTGTTACATGCCTTCATGCTTTATGGATTACTCAACGAATCTTCAACACACAAAATACATAAATTATTATTATTGTTGTTGTTGTTTTGCAGGTGACGCTATTCCTCCAGATTCTACACTGATCTTTGAAGTTGAGCTTGTCCACACAGCAGACGGTCCCGTACCACCAAATGTATTTAAGCAGATAGACGGTGATAACGACCAGGTTCTTACACACGATGAGGTAATATATATGTGTTCATTCATTTATAAAGTCATACCTGTAGAAATGGAAATTAATGGTGCCTTCGATGCTCTTAGCTTATACTAACTTATCTTAGCTCGATTGTGAAGAAAGCTTTTAGCTTATCGAGTCACTCTCGAGTCCGCTTCCTAGAAAAACCAGTACTGGTGTTAAATACGAGGAGGTACGGTCGTGATCCCCAGTGGGGCTCGAACCCGCAACCTCCGGGATGAGCGGCAGACACTTTAACCTCGACACCACCGCTCCCCTCTTACCATTAATGTACCTCTATCACCTTAACGTTATATGAGGATTTTTCTCTATCTGTTAACTATGGCTATTTATAGATTTATTTACAATAGATATTTCTAGTATTGGTAATTATGTGAACTACTTTGAATGATGCAGCTACATGTACTTGTAGATCTGATATTACCAGCAGCGATGTCTTACCGGCGAAATTGACATTTTTTGTACAAAAACGGCCTTCATATTGCATTGTAATTAAATCGAAGGTTTAAGTTATAATCACAGCGCAGTTTCTTTCAATGATATCAGTAGCCAAACAATTAGAAAATGTTTTCGTAAATTAAAAATTAAAATTTAGTGTAGCAAATTAGCAAAATAATGAAATGTGTGCTTTAAGTAAGATTCATACAAATTAACCCATTCGTTTCTAATGTCTATTAAAATATACACCCGTTTCCAAGTAGACGACAAATACAATAATGTGTTAGTCTTTTGGCAATCGGAACATCACTCGGCCTTTTCCGTAGAAATAACGGAAAAGGCCGAGTGATGTTTCGATCGATTCTATGGCACAATTCTGCAAAATACCCCTATTTCAAGAAACAGACTTGCCGAAATTGGCGGTCAGACGATCCCATTGTAAATAAAAAAAAGATTTCAATGGAACAATGGGTTAATATTGAATTATTCTTGTGTTGCAGGTCTCCGCGTATTTGCTCGCACAAGCCAAGGAACACGGACAACCATCTGACGCCGACTCCGAAGATCATAAAAATATTGTACAGACAATTTTTGATCACGAAGATAAAGACAAAGACGGAGTTATCTCCCATAACGAATTTAGTGGGCCCAAACACGACGAGTTGTAATAATCACGCTTTATAGTGCTTCTTATAATTTCATTTTTATGCCTCTGCAAATCGCATTGTCCGTTCGTCTGTCCGTGCAAACGATCATTCGTTCAGATCTTGTTTCAACCGTGACTTTGTTTACTTATATCTTATGAATTTTTAACCAAAGTTCATAGAATCAAAGAGCACCATGGGAGTTTGTGTCGCAATTAACTACCATGTTCTTAGGTCAAAGGTCAAGGTCACCCTAAGTAGCCAGGAACACTATAAGAATTACATGTGTCAACTATAAAATTGTCACAAGTTAATGAATACCTGTATCTTAGGTAACATATGTACTTTAAATTAACTAAACTGTGCAAACACTTCCAGAGGTGGGTGTTCGGGGTTCAAACTGTGTTCCTTCTTCTCAAAGATCCATGTAACACTTCAGTGCCAAAACCTCAGTTCGGGGGCATTAGCCACTTTCCGTGATAGGTCCTGTTAAGATATGCTTTGTAAGTTGTCATGATATTGAAATCAAAACTCATTTGTACACATTTATAAGTATGTGACCTTATAAGATGTTTGACTCATATACAGACTACACCCCACCCGCTGACCAGATACTACCAGCACGCAATGTTCACTGTAAATGTTGCTATTCTTTGTAAAAAAAAACACCTAAAGGTCGATGACTGAAATTGATCCGTTTGAAATAAATTCATCGTTCCTTCTCCAAAGATATTCGTGATAATATACTGAATATAAAATGAAAAAGACCGCAATTATATAACGAAACGTGTCTCACTAAAAATATTTGCTAATATTGGCACATTTTATTATTTTTATACAAAAAGATATTACATTAATATGAAAAAATATTTGTTTTTTTATTGCTTATTACAAACGTGTGTTTGGCTTATATTCTTGGCTTGTTTTAGAACTTTTGCTCAAAGTTAATACATGTTTTTCTAACCTCTGCTTTAAAAGGAACGAACGCCATTTTCCGCCCTATCAACACAATTTTCTTTAAAAAAAATGACGTCATTTGAAATGATTTTAGAAAAAACGTCACAGCTATATTTTGCTGACGTCTGCTTATCTGCTTAGAGGTAGTAATAGAAAATTTTCTCTGTAACCAAAGACTCCTTTCTTTTTTTTCTTTTTTTTTCTTGGCATTATGAAGTATATGCTGTTAAAGTTACGTGTTTGGTTCTTACTTAAATGTTATTTTACCCGAAAACTGCTTTATTTCATTCCATGATTTTGTGAATAATGGCATTACAGTAATATAAACAACTTTCACCCTAACCTTATACAAAATCAACGGTAAATGCCGAGACGAACGTGTAAGTGCTGCCTCGTTTACTTTGTTGAACTGTAGAAACTATTTTTTAAAGGGACATACCCAATAACTGATGTCAAACTAAATAACCTCAAAAACATAATAGTAGAACATTCTGAAGTATTATAACTTACTTAAAAGTTTAAGTTATGCATTTCAGTCATTATCGTTTAGTACCGTGAACAATTCAATAACCTATGTAGAATTGTTCTTATACAATTAATGAGTGGGTGCGATTTATTACAGAAAGCCTCTTTATTGATTAATTGCGGTAAAAGGAAGCATTTTACGATAGATGTTGTCCTTTAAAATTGTATTTATTTATCATTTTACGTTCATTGAACACATTATCTTTGTTTCGAGAATATAATCTGCTAGATGTAGGGTATGTCCCTTTAAGTAAGTTATACAGTTTAATTATGTAAATTATCTATCATACACATATAATTGTTTGTTCATACTTTAATTGAAGAACATACACCATGAAACTAAAATATGATCAAGTATGACACGCCTTTTTCGTCAAAATATTTGAAATGTAAATGTGTAACTGATAGTTTTAACATATTTTAAACATTTAAATTCTGGTATTTTGTAAAAGGAAATGCAGTTTTGTGACTATCTGCTTTTACGTTCTGTGTGATGTAACATCTATTACGTAAAGATCTGTGGAAAAAAAACTTTGAATGTCTACAGATAAATATTCAAACCCACCCATGAGGCAATACATGTATTTTTGCCATTGTTTGCATTGTGTACATTATTTACATGCGTTTCTATTTGAGTTAAAATGTGTGAGTGTGATAACCTAGTCAATTACACACGTTGATTTGTGTATGTACAGTTTTTATGTTAAAATGGTGACAAAAATCTGGTGAAAAGATTTGTTTAAATAAATGATGATTATAGATCTAATTAAATTATTTTACACAATGATGTTTCTTTATTTTTCTGGTGTCCATTGAGTTTTGTCACATGACTAATTTATAGTTTACACTATTTTCAGCATGATTGCAAAATTTAGGGGTCTCATACCTAAGAAATTTAAGGGTCTTATACCTAAGATATTTAGGGGTCTCATACCTTAGAAAATTAGGGGTCAGATACCTAAGATATTTAGGGGTGTCATACCTTAGAAATTTAGGGGTCAGATACCTAAGATATTTAGGGGTCTCATATCTAAGATATTTAGGGGTCTCATACCTTAGAAATTTAGTGGTCAGATACCTAAGACATTAAGGGGTCTCATACCTAAGAAATTTAGGGGTCTCATACCTAAAATATTAAAGGGTCTCATACCTTAGAAATTAAGTCTCGGATACCTAAGAAATTTGGGGGTCAGATACCTAAGAAATTTAGGGGTCGGATACCTATGAAATTTAGGCGTCGGATACCTTAGAAATTTAGGGGTCTCATAGCTAAGAAATTAAGGCCTCGGATACCTAAGAAATTTGGGGGTCAGATAACTGAGAAATTTAGGGGTCAGATACCTATGAAATTTAGGCGTCGGATACCTTAGAAATTTAGGGGTCTCATACCTAAGAAATTAAGGCCTCGGATACCTAAGAAATTTGGGGGTCAGATACCTAAGAAATTTAGGCGTCGGATACCTTAGAAATTTAGGGGTCTCATACCTAAGAAATTAAGGCCTCGGATACCTAAGAAATGTGGGGGTCAGATACCTAAGAAATTTAGGGGTCGGATACCTGAGAAATTTAGGGGTCGGATACCTATGAAATTTAGGCGTCGGATACCTTAGAAATTTAGGGGTCTCATAACTTATAAATTAAGGCCTCGGATACCTAAGAAATTTAGGGGTCGGATACCTGAGAAATTTAGGGGTCTCATACCTATGAAATTTAGGCGTCTCATACCTTAGAAATTTAGGGGTCTCATACCTAAGATATTTAGGGGTCTCATGCCTAAGAAATTTAGGGGTCAGATACCTAAGAAATTTAGGGGTCGGATACCTAACGAATTTAGGGGTCTTATACCGAAGAAATTTAGGGGTCAGATACCTAAGATATTTAGGGGTCTCATGCCTAAGAAATTTAGGGGTCGGATACCTAAGATATCTAAAAAATGGTGATCTGATATCAAAACAAGAGGGGCATGATGGCCCTATATCGTATAGAGTATCAGTGCACTTACCTCGTCTCATACCTTAGAAATTTAGGGGTCTCATACCTAAGATATTTAGGGGTCTCATGCCTTAGAAATTTAGGGGTCAGATACCTAAGAAATTTAGGGGTCGGATACCTAACGAATTTAGGGGTCTTATACCGAAGAAATTTAGGGGTCAGATACCTAAGAAATTTAGCGGTCGGATACCAAAGAAATTTAGGGGTCGGATACCTAAGATATCTAAAAAATGGTGATCTGATATCAAAACAAGAGGGGCATGATGGCCCTATATCGTATAGAGTATCAGTGCACTTACCTTAGGATGCCTTTTTTTCTACATGAAGACACATGTTGCAAGAGGGAAGTCACTGTTTGGTACGGAAGTCACTGGTTGCTAAGGAAATCACTGGTTGCTAAGGAATACAGTGGTTGCTAAGTAAGTAACATGTTGCTAGGGAAAGTGAGTGGTTGCCAAGGAAGTCACTGGTTGCTAAGGAAGTCACGAAATGCAATGGGGATTTACTAATTCCTAGGGAAGTCACTGGTTGCTAAAGAAGTCATTTGTTGCCTGTCCGTTAAATTAAGTCGTCCTAAGGAAATATTACTTTAGACTCGCAAACATATTTATAGGCAAGCATGTTTTATTTACGTACAAGCTCCGTTTTGAACTCCTTACATCTAGTAGATTATATTCTCCTAGCATTAAGGGTATCTGCCGCTCATCCTGGAGGTTGCCAGTTAGAGCCCTACCATGGTCACGACCGTGCTTCCTCATATGACACCAGTACTGTTTTTTTTCCAGAAAGCGGACTCAAGAGTGACTCGATAGGTTTCAAGCTTTCTGCACAATCGAGCTATAAATGAATTAGTATAAACTGAAATAACCATAATTAATGTGATCAACGAATGTAAAAGGATAAATACAATTTATTTTAAATAACAACATATATCAAACAAGAGCTGCCCCTCACAAGTGAAAGAGGTGTCATACAGTCTGTGTCCTCTCCATGTGCACAACAGTTGTGCCATGTAATTTTAAATGTAAATTAAAATACAGAGTTACAATGCATACAGTATTACATTACATTTAAACTCTAAATGTGACCTTGACCCTTGAAATAGGGACGTGGTTCTTGCACGCGACACATTGTCTTGATATGCTGAACATTTGTGCCAATTTATTTTAAGATCAATCAATGCATGACAAAGTCATAGTCCGGACACGAATGTGTTCATATATAAATGGATTCCATTACCTTCAAACTCTGTGACCTTGACCTTTGAGGAATGAACGTTGGTCTTGCACGCGACACATCGTCTTGACGTGCAAGTTATTTCAAAATCCTTCAATGCATGACAAAGTTACAGTCCGGACAAGAATGTGTACATATATAGAGGATTCTATTACTTCAAACTCTAGTGTGACCTTGACCTTTGAGATAGGGACGTGGGCCTTGCACGCGACACATCGTCTTGATGTGCTGAACATTTTTGCCAAGTTTTTTCAAAATTCTTCAATGCATGACAAAGTTAAAGCCCGGACACGAAAAATGTAAGGGCGGACACACAGACGGACGGACGGACGGACAGACGGACGGCGCGATTTAAATATGCCATCCTTCGGGGTCATAAAAATGCCTCATTTAGCACAAATAATCAGCATAGATGCATTCTGTAGTAAATCGTTATCCACCCATTAATTGTACAACAACAACTTTACATAGATTATTGAATCTTTTAAGGTAATGCAACCTATTTTAGAACGCTGGTTTTATCGGTACTAACTGTATTGTACAGTTTAAACTTCTAGGATAAGTAATAGTACTTGCGAGTATTCTGTAATTTATTTAATCTGACACCAGTTTTAGAGAGTGCCTCTTTAAAAGATTATTTTCCTCAGTTTGCTCGCCCTCATAAAATACAAAACAGTCACTCAAGCTGTATTAATGTAAACATCCCCGACGTCACTGGGTAAATTATCTGTTCTTAAAACCTAAACAATTCTGAAGTACTATGACCATGTTGACCACGCTCACTTTACTCAAAGAAATAGAATGCTGATGCATACCTTTCAGTCGTAAGGATATCGTTGTCCATATTTTCAATGTGGTCTTTCAAGTTAGCATGCAAGGTTAGAAACGATTGTTGTACAAATAAAAGATCGATTTTGCCGGTAAGACAAATTTCATCTTTTTTATGTCGACTATTCACTTACATCAAGTTTTCACATTATATATATATATTTATTTAGTGCATGTCCCGATTTGAAAGTTGTGAGGCTTTTCTCCATACTGGTCTTTATTTGGAGGTGGTCTTTTTCATCGGTTTGACAAAATAAGTTATGCCCAATTGATCACTTATTGCTAAAAAACGCCAATATTTTCCGATGTGCAATTTAAAAGGACAGTCCCTTCAACGAGCAAATTATTTTCTCAAAACGTGAAAATGTTATGTTATGTTTTATAATATAAAAGAAAAAAGTTTTTTTTTCAAGAAGAATATACGTGCAGATGGCCAATAAAGTAACGTAACATCCGCCCGAGAATGTAACATGTACGTCTTTGCTAACTTAACCGATGTCTACTGACAATTTTAGCTGAAACACAGTTTTGGTAGTAGTCATTTCAATTATTAGACGTAAAATTATTTTGAGGTTATTTTTTAGGGTAAACCTGTTTAAAGTATATTGCATGTTCCAATAAATCGTTCCTGTTTCTCTTACACATGTCTCTATTCCATAATTATACTGTCCCTCAGCAACAAGGTTTAACCGACACAGTTTAAAATACAGAATGAAGCTTTACTGTAAACCACAGAATTTTCACATCAATTACAGTTCGTGTTATACCAGTTTCGTGAAAATATGTGAATATTTAATTTCGCGTGATAATATCAACAAAGTACAAAACGGACGGGAATTTTTTTTTTCTGATCACTTCAAAGCGCTAAAAAATGGTCTCTGTGAATGTGAATTGAGTGAAAATTAATTACATGGTTTACAGTATAAACATTATTATTATTATTATTATTATTATTATTATTATTATTATTATCGTGATTGTTATGGTTACTATAAACATATTATTTCATACTTTATCTTAAACTGCCTGACCTAGTAACTGCTGAGTAAGCAACTTTGATCCACAAGGGCAATACGATAGGGGATAGCGTCGTATGCGAGAAACAGGGAACAAGCCATACACTTTTAATTTTTTCAAATACCAGTTAACATTTAAATCTGGAATCAGGATAAATAACCTCAAAACAATTTTTCATCCAAATAATGGAAATGACTACTATCAAGTCTGAAAGTTTGGGCTAAAATTTCCAGTAAACATCGGTAAACATCGGTAAAATTAGCATAATCGTACATGTACCTTGGTGGATAGCGATTTATTATGAAACACTGCTATACTTTCGTATGTGCCTAAACGAGACATTTCTCGATATATGTGATTCTTGAAAAAACTTGTTTTTTATGTTTTACATACATTTGACTCATTTTTAACATATATTCTGCTCGTTGTCGGGAAAACCCATCTATATAAGAAATAAATGAGATCTTACGGAGTAAATCTAGTATATATAGTATCAATATAGTATTAAAGTTTAAACCCAGATCTGTTAAGCGTAAAAATACAAAAAAAGTAAAAGGACTTATGTATGAAGCTTAAAAATATGTATAAAGATAACCTTGAACTCGAAAATACAATAATTATGTCAATAAAGTTGATATTCACATGTGCAACATAAAATACAGTATACAACCAATTCTGCTTCAAACACCACCCTGCGAATAAAGACCGCAATGGACAAAACCGTGCACTATTCGTTTACAGTGTAAACACCTGTGAATAAAGACCACCTGTCAACAAAGACCGCTTTGATTCCAATCAGTGGTCTTGATGACAGGTTTGACTGTATTAATAGGTGATTATCAATATCTGGAACATGACTCACATGATATCACATAATATACACATCAAAAAGTTTAAAGCCCCGTGATCTCGCAGAATTTGCTCGGATAAGATCAATACAATTTACATGTAGACTACTGCATGACTATGTTCTATTTTCCGGAAAACAATGTACATGTATGCATTTCTTTCGTATTTGTGTCGTTTCTTCAGGAAAAACTATTGCCAGAAAGCGTTTCTTATTTTTTGCAATATCATTGAAAAATACTGAGCTATATTTACATGTCCGTTTGAATTAAAAGCGCAGTCAGGAACGTTTTGTACAAATCTTTCAACTTTCTATGAGTAATTGCAACATACAAAGTGATCATTGGCCTTTAACATTAAAACCTCGTATACAATAATACACATAAAGTTAAAAACTCAGCTCAAAAAATGAAACTTTTCTTCAGTATATGTTCTGTGATTGAATCTGAATGCCAAAAAAATAGTCCCTGTGAAGAGTTAGGCACAACTCAACCTAGACTTCACTTTCGCGTATCACTTAATGTACTGTGATTTTCATGCTATTTGTTTTTTACTTTGTTGTCAAGGTTTTACTTATACATATGAAATGACTAGCAAGATGCTGGCAGTAACCAATGAAAAGGCGCGTTCTATATTTGATAGCCAATTACCGAAAACAAAAGCACATATCAGGCAAGTCTATCAAACGTCAGCTATTTTGAGACATTTCAACAGAAAAAAAAACATCTATCAAGATAAGTATATAAGATATGACATACTAAGCTCAGTCTTTCAATAAGTACATAGTATAGATTATAAGGAATGTTTCCATGTGCATAATGACTAGTACAACTAAATACTTTTACAGAAAACGAATGAGAGCCATTTGAGGAACAAACAATGTTAACTGAAGCGGAATGAAAGACATTTGAACATGGCGCTTTTGTAAATTTCACAGAGGAGTTTCTATACAGCTGTACAATTATGTGTAGGTAAAGATATATTAGGGCATTGAGAACGTACAGTAACAGACTAAAATGTGCAAGACATTGTCTCAGTAGCAATTTCGCATTTAGTAATGAAGCATTTTTCTCAAAATATGCATGAATCATGACTTTAGCCATTCAAATTTACATATTTGAATTAAGAACAATATAAATCAGTTTGAAATTATTCCTGGACTAGATTGTCTCTGAAATACACTCAAATGTAAAATTAATGGCTTCACTCAAAGGTCTATCAGAACTCTATTTTGAGTTATTGAGTGTATGACATATTGGCACGGCGGAATACTGGCAGCTGTCACCGTTTTCTTGAGCTTTAGCTGTTGGCAGTCGGCAGACGACAATTTTGATCCTCAACTCTAGTCAACAGACATGCTATAAATTAGATGACCACTATCACTAAAAGTCTGTAGTCGCTATTCATATCTTCAGTAGGGCCATGAAACTTGTGAAATCCTTCCATTCAGAATCCTGAAAAACAAGAGCCGTCATGGCCCTATATCGCTCACCTGTGCGCACATTGTCCTTCATCAATGGTCACAAAATCCAACACACCAGACAAACAGAACTCATACATTACATTAAACCTAATGTTCGTCAAAGTTTTTGACCATAAACTGTTTTTGTATTTTCAGTAATAGTTATTCTATTTGAGCACAGTGACCTTGGACCCAGATTTAAGAAAATTATTTTGATAAATTGTGCCAAACCTTTCCAACGAAATAAGATTAACAGTTTTTCCTGTAAGGAATGGGTAGAGATCCTCAGGACGATGATGCACACCAAATATCTAACCTCAGGGACTTGTGGTTTAAGACAAGAAGATATCTGAAGATTTCCCTACAAATAACTGTTATTTAAAACAAAGTCAATTTTGACCCAAGGGGCATAATTTGAACAAACTTGGTGGAGGATATTTAGACAATGCTGTACATTCCAAATATTTTCTCATGGGCCTCATTGTTTTAGATAAGAAGATTGTTGAAGATCTCCCTAGATAACTTTAAGTATATCAAGTGACCTCGCGTGGTCAGTTATATATGACCCAGGGACATACTTTGAACAAACTTGGTAGACGAACACTAGACAATGTTACATACAAAATAGCTGAGATCTGGGCCTTGAGATTAATGACAAGGTTTTCTTTAAATTTACAATACGTACGAACAAAATTGATATATTCAAGTAACTTCATAATGTTAAGTTTCACTCACTCTCTAGTCCCCTAATGTCTACAGTGTATGAACGGACGGATGGATGGACGGAAGGACGACCGACATACGACGGACAATCATCGATCCTTATACACTCATCCTGAGCCGCTGGCTCATGACGAATCAACTAATAATGTTATCAAACTGAAAAAAGTACATTCAAATGACATTTAAAATAAACTCAAATACAGTTCATTTAATTTTCTAGCAAAAACGACCATGAAGTACTAGTAACGCAGAGAAGTTTGAGTTTAGGTTATACCCGTGATCATGATCTGCACTGTTTGCTTTTATTCGGTCAGAATATTTTCAGTGAGTAACCACATGAACTATTAAAGATACTTTAAAAATTGAGAGACTTTCAAAAGTCCATTTTGAAAATTTAACTAGTAGGTAGAGTTATAAGGTAATGAATTTACATAACTGTCTGTCTTCACCTGCTGATTCACCTTTGTACTGGCCGATCACAATGGGTGTGTGGACTTCGAAGTCTTGGATCTTTGTAGAAGTTTGTTCCAAAAGCTGTTAGAATAACTTAGAAATAAGGTATATTTACCTGATTCATCATTTTACATAATCTATTCTGCGAGTAGATGTTCCCGTTCTGTATATGTAAGACGTCTTAGTACAAATGTACCTGAAATTTTCATGTAACATTAATCATTCAGCACTAAATTCATATTTTCCAAAATTTCGTATAAATGTTTTGAGCAGTCAAATAGGTTGTTTGAAAATATACAGTAGTGGAAGATTTAATCAGGTTTAATAAGGTGGCAACTCACACGTGTTCACCTGTTCGTGTATTTGATATCAAAGGGCGATGATGGCCCTATATCGCTCACCTGAGTCACCTTGTTCAAGATACAGAACAAAAACACTGGAACATCATGTACTGGTTCCACCACTAAAGCTACACACCTGGTTTGACCTCTGTTTTTGCTGCATGTCAGGCATTGACAATACGAGCTTATAGGAACCCAGCTTAATTCTTGCAAGAGACAGCTAATTCTACCCAACCTGGCCACAGAAGATATACTGTCTACTGATTCCTTGTTGGCCTCTTAGTTTAACCTTAATCATTTAACATCGCTTGCAAAACAAGTTCTAGCTACTTATACTAACTTCGACCGATGACTGCGTCATGGAGTTCTGACCAGAACTCGCGCTGAAAGTGCCGCTGCCGTGATTCAAACCCACGACCTATGAGTAAGGAGTCCGACGCTCTACCTCTACACCACGGCGCCTCCCTTCCCTGTGGGCTTCTATAGTTCAGCTATAGCGAAGGTCTCGGGTTCGAATCCTAATCAGAGCACGGGGTGTTTCATTGGCAGAAGGCTCTGATGATGCATCAGTCCATCCCGATTTAAATTTATATTCATACGAATTTATTTTAGTTTAAATTGTATACAAATGTACAGTGATAAAAACCTCGCTTCCTTTCTCGCAAGCGTGGGAAGTTTTAGAGCGATTCAATAAAACGAAAGCTTTCTTCATAATTGAACTAAAAATAAATACGTATATATGTGAATTGAAAAACTCTCCACTTACTTCATCTATGATGCTGGCATAGGTTATCCTGTTGTCAGAGTGTTGAGTACGTTCCACTTATTTATAGATTGCACATCTTGCAGTTAAATGTCCGGGTGAGATATCTGTACGAGTCACAGTATGTCGTGTGGAAAATCTGGAGAAAAGAGTGCTAATTTATATCTTCAAGTCATTTATGACTGACCCGAGTGACCGAGGCCTCGACCTCTTAATCATTGCCCCGACATTTACACACCCTAATGGTTAAGATCGCTTTCCCCATGCACGCAGAGGGAAAGACTGTGGGAGCCAAGCTTCGAATATCTCCTACTCGATTGTTCATTTTTTTTAACCATTGCCCAATTTTACTCAACTGTAATCGGGTAAAGTATGTTTGGTTTTAACTGGGTTTTAATCTTATGTTCTCGTAGAGGGCTCTACAGAACTTACGTTGATGGATTATTAAATAATACTAACTTATACCTTTTACCATTGCTACCCCTTTTACAAATTAATATTGATGTCCGTTGTTAGATATGGTTCCTTCGCAGACGACAGGTACCGAATTACGTAGGATTTAAGCCGGTATTTTATCATAAACCTTTATAAATTTGTACCTATAACACTCTCTAACTTACAGTACGCTCTTTTCACTCTCCACAACTATTAGTTCCATTATCATTGTAGATTACTACTTAATTTAACTGGCTTAGAAATTTAAATATTCCAAAAGTCAAAATAATACGCCGAATACAACGTATATAGTCGAACCTGCAGCCAGTAAAGAAGTAACCTTACCTTACTAACGACATTCATCTTCCTTCAATGCCAGTGCAGATCATGATCAGTACGAATATCCGTGTTGTCAGGGGTAGTCAGCTGAATCAATATACAAGCAGTTACCATTTTTATTTTAATTCGACCTTTCATTCTGCCAGTGGACAGTTGTTCATTTCGTTTTCTTTGTAATAAAATGGCGTTGAAATATTAATATTTACAGAAAAATTCGATTAAAATGTATAAATAGGTAAGCCGATGGCCTCATGGTTTACTACTGCGCATCAGAACTCCAAATCGTGGTTTATAAGAAGACGAACACCGCTAAAACGGATATTATTTTAAAACATTATGCCATTTTCATTCGACCAAAACAACAATCAAAAGCGAACCTACTGACGTCAAGTTGTTACTATTGTTGTATTTCGGTCATATTTTCAAGCGGGCATATTACCTAATCATTGTTCCTGTGGAGAACCAGTACTAGATCCCTATCCTCCGTAAGAAACTGTTAAACTTTCTCACATAAAGAGACATGATCGCAGGGTTCGAACCCAGCTGGCAGCAAGTGCGTCTGATTTCTCTACCAATACAGATCATGATCAACTTGCACACTGACCAGTGTCGTCTGAAGACAATCGTCTCAATGAGAACGGTCATAATTTTGTCAGTTATGCAAATAAATAATATGTTTTGCCTTACGTTTTTATCAATTCGGTGTATAAGGAATAAGTTTAAAACTTATTCGTTGGCTACAGGTGAGTCTCGCTTCACGACAAGTGTAGACCATGGTCATCTTGCACATCTGTATCGACAGGATGGAATCAATTGATTCGGAACCGTATATCTGTTGTAATTTTCATAAACGAATATTATATGTACCTGTACTTGTATTATTGTTATAACCTTTTCATCTTAAAAATAGTTTATTTTTTATAATAATTGATTTTTCTTGTCATAAATACCAAATAAAATTAAAATTAATCAATATTTCTTTTTATAGAAAGTCCGATTAAACGAGTACTTAAAAACCAACTTGTATCCAGTCAAAATATAACAACAGTGGTCATTTTAATTGTACTCTTTTAGTATACCTTTGTGACTATAGTTCGAACTATGATCGGAAAAGCATTCATACGTTGGCTTTGAAATTATCTTTTTTACAGAAATTCTGTTTTAAAAATACAGTAAACTCCGTATATAACGACTTCGGATATAGCGAAAATCCGGATATAAGGAACAAATTTTGTCTATCCGAGTCTTTTTCTGTATTTCATAATTAATTTAAAACTGTTATACGGATATAACGAACTCGGGATATAAGGAACAAATTCATATGGTACCAAGGAGTTGGTAATAAACGTAGTATTCTGAATATCAATTCGAACATGCAGCCAGCAAAATGCATAGAAGTAGACATTTAACCATACCTTTTTCACGACAAATGAATCTTCACGACACATGAATCTTACTTAATACCGGTGTAGACCATAATCAGTATCTAGCAAATATTTTCTACCCGTATGTATGTTTTCTTTAAATTACAAACGTATTTTAATTTGATATAAGTCATGAGAGTTTTTACTAACCTGCTGGTGGCGAGTCTAAGTTTGCGACCACTGTAGGTCATGATCACCTTGAACATCTTACCACGGACCAGCCGGTCTTCCGTCGAAGAAGTGTTTCTGTGATTTTGACACGTGCAGATCATGATCAGCCCACACAATTCAGGCAAAATAAATACATGTATATATTTTTATGGCGACAAATAACCCGACTTCGCTTTCAGTGTAGACCATGATTAGGTTAAACAACTGTGTCGTCAGGGAACGATTTGCTGAGCACCCGTCATTCTGTTGTATGTTTTCTGTGCCAATAAACAAGTATTTTTTTAATTGTTGATGTCCATAAGATGTAGATTAAAATGTAGGACACTGTAGGACATTAGGCAAGCTATATGAACAAGTGGTGATGTTCTGACCTTATGACCACTGTGAATCATCCAAATCATGATACCTAAATGCATTTGTATTTTGTAAGCACACTATCTAAATAACAGTAGCATCTTTTCTCTCTCCAGAACTTTTACTTTCATTATCCTTGTTAATTAGTGTTGAATTTAACTGGCTTAGAAATTCAAATATTTCAAGAAAGTCCGAATAAAATGTATATATAGTCGAACTTGCAGCTATAGCAGTTATAAACATTCGTCTTCGTTCAAGACCGATGTAGACCATTGCCTTCCATCAGCCATTGTCTTCCATCAAGACCAGTGTAGACCATTGTCTTCCATCAAGACCAGTGTAGACCTTGTATTCCATCAAGATCAGTTCAGACCGTCCTCTTCCATCAAGACCAGTGTGGACCATTGTATTCCGTCAAGACCAGTGTAGACCATTGTATTCCATCAAGACCAATGTAGACCATTGTATTCCATCAAGATCAGTTCAGACCATCCTCTTCCATCAAGACCAGTTTAGAACCATTGTATTCCAGGTCAAAACAAGTTAAGACCATTGTCTTCCATGAAATCCAGTTAAGGCCAGTAAATACTGAATATCCGTGTTGACATGAAACATATAGTTGAATCAAAACCGTTGGCATGTAGTAAGATTGACGAATCACACAGAGCTGTCCCATTAAAGCATTTTATACTTTTAATAACAAAGTTACTTTCAACAGGTCAATTCTGGATAAGTTACACCATTTTGTATTTATTTCATTATCTTTGTTATAAAAGCTGTATATGTCATTGACTTGCAATACAAATATTTACAGAAAATTCATTAATTATTAATATTATTTATATTGTATTAATATAGTCGAACCTGCAGACAGCAAGGCATGTCTTACGGCAGTCACTTTACTATACCTTTCTTAAAACAAAATTGTCTATCTTTACTGTCAGTGTAGATCATGATCAAAATAAACATAAATTTTACATTTATGGCCAAGCATGATATTTCAGAAATATCTAATCTTATTTACTTTGAAATATTTTTACAAATTCTGTTTGAATTACCGGGTATAGACAAAATGGAAGCTGCAGACAGCAAAATATATAAATAGAAGTAGTCAGTCATTCAACCATACCTTATTCACAACCGATGCGTCTGACTTGAAGACCAGTGTAGACCATTATCAGCTTTGAATATCCGCGTCACTGGCAAACAATAGGCAGAGGTCTTTTTCAGTCGATATAAGTCATGCGAGTTTTTACTAACCTGCTCGTGGTGAATCTGATTTTACGACCACTGTAGATCATGATCAGCTTGAACATCTAAACATGGAGCAGTCGGTCCGCCGACGTGAAGTGTATCTGAGTTTTCGACGACTGTTTTTCATAATCAGACTATACAATCAATAAATAAATATGTATATTTAAGCATTTCTGCAGCGGAAAATGACCTTGACCTCGCCTCCAGTGTCGACCATAATCAGGCTGTACATCTGTGCCATGAGGTGGCAACCGGCTGAATTAGATCTTTATTCTGTTTTAAGTTTTGAAAAATAAATATTCTGTATCTGTAAACATGCATTATTTCAGCTGTAATACAATGTAAACTATATAAACTTCTAGTATTTACAGAATGTCCGAATAATATAAATATAGGATCTTATGGGATATAGGAAATTATATAGGAACTATTCGGACACTGAATCAAGCTAGCGGTTGTCCAACGTTAACCCTGATGGCGGCTTTATGGCCAATGTGAATTAAAAAATACAATCGATCTAAAACAGGCAAATTTAAGATACTCTGTAGTCAGCCAATAATATACAAAATGTAACAAAAGTGGTCACCAAACATTTACAATGTTGGCGGCAAGTAATTCTGCCTTTACGACCAATGTAAACCACAGTCATCCAAATACAATAAATGCAAAACTAATCTGTAGCCAGCCAAGAAAATAACAAAAGTGGTCACCAAACATATACAGTGGCGGCAGGACTGCTTTACGCGTACGCGAAACTGGCCAGGCAAAAAAAAAAAAAAAGGGGTAAAACATACCATGTTGGCGGCAAGTGATTCTGCCTTTACGACCAATGTAAACCACACGCAAGCATCTGATACACTCGATGTAAAATCATTTATTTTAAACTGCACTTCCGGTGGCAGGTTCAGTCTACATTTTCGCGCGCTGTGGCGGCAATTGATCATGACTTCGCTTCCAGTGTAGACCGTAAAAAGCAGATTGCACGTCTGTGTCGTGAGGGCATTCGGCTGAATCAGCAATTTAATTCTGTAGTAAGTTTTGCTAAACGAATATTCTGTACCTGTAAGCATTTTCTTTTAAACTATGATATGTCAAAAAACTGTGTATTTACAGAATTTCCGATTAAACATGTAAATACAATCAATCATGAAGTAAGCCAAGAAAATCACAAAAGTGGTCTTCCAACATGTACCTTGCTGGCGGCAAGTGACTCTGCCTGTACGATCAATGTGAACCACAATCATCCACATTACAATAAATGTCAAACATGCAAGTTGTAAACAAGTTTATTTTATTTATGTTCATTTCTAATTATTTCTTTTCATTCTTGACAATTCTTTATTTTACTTACCGTGTCAAAATATACTTAATCTAATCATATTTCAAATAAAAACAGAATATCTGATTAAGACAGCTTATACAGTTGAACCTGGAACCAGCCAAAAACATAGTCACCTAGCCATAACTCCGACTTGGTGTGTATTTCCGACTTAGTGTGCAGCATAATCAGATCATACGATTTATGTTAAATAAACGTCTTAACGACCCTGCCGGCGACAAGTGGGTCAGCCTTTTTATATCATCATGTGCAGTCAATGTAAATAATTAAATTCAAACTAGCTCACCGACGGAAATTGAGTCTGTCTTCACAACCATGCAGTGTAGACTACGATCAGCTTGGGCATCCGTCTTCACAACCAGTGTAGACTATGGCCAGCTTGGGCATCCGTCTTCAAAACCAGTGTAGACTATGACCAGCTTGCACATCCGTCTTCACAACCAGTGTAGACTATGGCCAGCTTGGGCATCCGTCTTCAAAACCAGTGTAGACTATGATCAGCTTGCACATCCGTCTTCACAACCAGTGTAGACTATGGCCAGCTTGGGCATCCGTCTTCAAAACCAGTGTAGACTATGATCAGCTGGCACATATGTCTTCACAACCAGTGTAGACTATGACCAGCTCGCGCATCCGTCTTCACACCCAGTGTAGACTATCACCAGCTTGTGCATCCGTCTCCACAACCAGTGTAGACTATCACCAGATTGCATATCTGTGTTCTCGTGGACCATCACCATCACTCCGTTGTACTGAGAACATATATTATTCTAAGTTTAGCATATCATTATGCATATGCAGTCACATTTCCATCCAGCAAAAATATAACAACCTTTATACGACTGATGACAAGGAATTTTGCATTTCGGACCGTTGGAGTTTATTACAAAACTATACAGTTTGTTTATTGGCTGTCCTTTCCTCTATTCACCCAGTTGGCGGCACTCCTTTGAACGATTATGGCACTGTCCAAATTAAAAACTGAAATATTTTCTCAATTAATTTCTGATATTGGACTACAGGTTCCGGAGATTTATACTAACAGTGATGCTGCTTCCACAAACTGTTACACAACTCAGGTATTGTATGATAAGTGGTCCTAAGCAAGACTTAGTTAAATCTATTGTTCGCGCTTTTCCGTGGATTCGGCTCGGTTTTTAGAAGCAAATTAGATACTAATGAGGATTTTAACTTTTCAAACGTATCGCATATGTATAAGCCAAATGATAAAAAAAAATTTAGAAAGTATATATTAGATTTAAAGTAAATAGCAGATTACATGGAACACAGAAAATGCTCTTTTTCTTTGTGATACAAAACATGTGCAAGTATTGAAACCAAAATGTTGCGAGAGACAAACCAAAAATAATGAGATTATCTTTCAATTATATGTAGACAATATATAGTTGGTTGTAAAAGCTCATGAGAGCTTAAATTATTTGTAAATGTCTTGCCGACTCAAAATAAACCTATCTGATCTTATCTTATCTTATCTTATCTTACGAGAGATTGTATCTACAGTACTTTCTAGTTTGGCAATATATAGTTCAAAGGTACAGTCAATCAACAAACAAACACATTCTATACTTACATCACAGAGGCTCGAACCTAGCCTAGACAAGAACATCTGGTGACTTCTAAGTCTGTCTTTCATTTGGTGACTTAGTCTTCAAACTATACAACAAACTCTGGAAACAAATTCAATAAGAACAAGAGCCATGTTACACATGGTTAATCCCCCCGCCAGGAAAAAGTTACCTGAAGGTTGTACTTTCGTACATTTTACTTGGTGAGAGGAAATCCTTAAAAAGCCGTATAGTTATGGTCATGCTGAGTACAGTTTTCAAGTAAGTGGAAAAAGAATAAGGCAATGAAGAGAAGGTTTGCAAAATTATATTAATGTTCATTATCAGTATAGGTATGATATTTTTCTATTTGACTAAAAGTAGACAAGGTAGAGTTATTGTTCTTGCACACTGCACTTCCTACCAATGTGCTATGTCAGTGTATTAAGTTTGAAGTAAATCCCTCAAGTACTCTTGGAGTTATGCTCCGGACAAAGTTTTTCAATTAAATCTGATAAAGGGGAATAACTCTAAAAGTAGGCAAGGTAGAGTTATTGTTCTTACACCTGCACTTCCTACCAATGTGCTATGTCAGTGTATTAAGTTTGAAGAAAATCCCTCAAGTACTTTTGGAGTTATGCTCTGGACAAAACTTTTAAAGTAAATCTGATAAAGGGGAATAACTCTAAAAGTAGGCAAGGTAGAGTTATTGTTCTTGCACACTGCACTTCCTACCAATGTGCTATGTCAGTGTATTAAGTTTGAAGAAAATCTCTCAAGTACTTTTGGAGTTATGCTTCTGACAAGTAAATCTGATAAAGGGGAATAACTCTAAAAGTAGGCAAGGTAGAGTTATTGTTCTTGCACACTGCACTTCCTACCAATGTGCTATGTCAGTGTATTAAGTTTGAAGTAAATCCCTCAAGTACTTTTGGAGTTATGCTCTGGACAAAACTTTTTAAGTAAATCTGATAAAGGGGAATAACTCTAAAAGTAGGCAAGGTAGAGTTATTGTTCTTGCACACTGCACTTTCTACCAATGTGCTATGTCAGTGTATTAAGTTTGAAGAAAATCCCTCAAGTACTTTTGGAGTTATGCTTCGGACAAGTAAATCTGATAAAGGGGAATAACTCTAAAAGTAGGCAGGGTAGAGTTATTGTTCTTGCACACTTCACTTCCTACCAATGTGCTATGTCAGTGTATTAAGTTTGAAGTAAATCCCTCAAGTACTTTTGAAGTAATGCTCCGGACAAAACTTTTAGAGTAAATCTGATAAAGGGGAATAACTCTAAAAGTAGGCAAGGTAGAGTTATTGTTCTTGCACATTGCACTTCCTACCAATGTGCTATGTCAGTGTATTAAGTTTGAAGAAAATCTCTCAAAGTACTTTTGGAGTTATGCTCCGGACAAAGTTTTTCAAGTAAATCTGATAAAAGGGGAATAACTCTAAAAGTAGGCAAGGTAGAGTTATTGTTCTTACACACTGCACTTCCTCCCAATGTGCTCTGTCAGTGTATGAAGTTTGAAGAAAATCGCTCAAGTACTTTTGGAGTTATGCTCCGGACAAAATTGGGACGGACGCACGGACGGACGCACGGACGGACGGACGGACGAAGAGCATTTCTAATATCCCCTTCGCCTTCGGCGGGGGGATAAACAAGCATAACAATAAGCATGCATTACTACATATATAGCTGCATAAAATAGTATTAGAAAAAAAATAAGTTTGGCGAGAAAATATCTATAAACAATAACAGTTCCCATAGATACCCTAGAAGCGGAAACCCAACGTCCAGATATACATGTAGATACAATGTCCAGCTCCATGTATTTTCCTTCTTATTTATCACATCTGCTTAACGCACACGGCGTCAAAGAGCCATTTGGAAGCTTCAGCATTCGATAATAAAACATGCTGTTGGTTTATTTATGCTTTTCATAAAACAGTAAAATGTAATTATGTTTTACAAAACCTATCACAACATCGTAGTAATCAGACTTTCATCGTACATACAAACACCTATCAGACTAACCGGGCACATGCATCCACTATACCTCAGACATTATATATGTTACCGCTGATTACCACAAATACTCTGGAACCAACTCCCTTGTAACATTGCTAGCCTACCTGACCTTGACTCTCTATACTAACATTTCCGACGTGCACTTTAGTCCTGCCTATAACACTCGCGAGAGGGATTGGCAGTAGATGGCAATATTAACTCTAAGTCGGACATGCTTCCCATGGCCTTGTCTGTCCTGTTGTATACACCGCCTTACTGTTCAGTGTATCAACATATCTTTACATGTAATAACATGTTATGATGATTTATTTTCAATTATATCACAATAAAAAACATAAATGTTTACCATCAATACTTTTGGCCTTCCTTTCCCCCAAAGAATCTCAACGTGATTAAAAGATCATGGTCAAAGGTGCAAGCTTATCGTTAATACTTAAAACTGCTCCGGGCCTTTTGGCATTGTATTTCATGTAATGCTTCATAATAGCGTGTTGTGACATTTACTCAGAAGACCCGTGCGTGCATTTACCAGGGCATGGGGCAACTAAAAGGGTTTCACGTGTCAAGTCCGTTTGCGACAATATATACGGCTTATTTAATACTATCTATCCTTTGATATAAAAAAACTCCTTATTTATCGCATTAAAATGGAAAAAAAATGAATTAAAATTTAAGATAAACAAAACCCTTTCAAAATCATATTATTCCCCACTAGAAACCTCACACATTTTCATTCGGCCTTTTCTACGGAAACGACCGAGTGGTGTTCCGTTGCGCAAGATTCCGCCACTTAAAATCAAACAGTGCTGAACATTTGAAATTTAAATAAAAATAAAAACGACAAATCTCGATAACCTGCAGCACATTTAAAATCACAGCCGCAATTCACCTTCATTTGCAATATTCCTTTATAAAATAATAGATTCTATTTATGTTTCGTATTAGTAATAACTTTTTTTTACAAAATCAGGGAATTTCATTTCCCGTAGGAATAGTAGAGCAAAGCTTGTAACGTATACTTTTTTTATTGAGTTTCCTTTATATGTAAAAATCAGCCTCTATTCACGTACAAAGGAAATCTTTAACTAATTTACACATAGATACAGAGTTAATGCCGATGCTTCCTGCAAGGTTTTATCACTTCACTACGTCGCTACATAGAAACATCGCCCAGCGCGGAGCGGCACGGAATCAGAGCGTAGTCATTGTAAAAAGTCAAAATGGCTGAAAAGGAGCCACCAAAATTAAAATGCATACAAGTGCAACCGCTCGAGCACGAGATAGAATCCCCTCTAATTACGGATGGAAGCGACAATGCTGTAAAACAAAAGTTTACATCAAATGACGAGAAGTCAAAGTTTTATCTGCTTAATCATTCAGTTAACAACACTCGAGCAGTTTCTTTTTGTGATGTTGAAATTAGCATACCAAACATCATCGAGGAAATGTTCCTGGCAAAAGAAATGTAGGCCAGATACAAAACAGAACAGCCGCCTGAGGGAAAGAAAGCAAAGAAAGAATCGACGGAAGTGTGTAAGGGAAAGAAAAAGAAAAGGAAGAGAAGTAGATCTAGGACATTTAAGAATAAAGTGTTGCCAATAGACAGTGACACGGAGCTAGAACTAAGTTCTAAACATCGAGCTGACGATAGCCCTAGAAAACAGAATGCTGTAAGCAAAAGGAAAATCAAGAAACCAAAAAAAAAAAAAGAAGGTAATTATTTATTTTTAGCATTGGAAACTAAGTATATGATAGTTGAAAGCCATACACTTAGTTGTCTCCTTAAAAACGAGTTTTTTGTTTTCAAAATTTCTAATAGTGCTCATAAAATGCCAGGCAGATATCGTGATAACGTGTGTAATTCAACAACAAAAGAAACTCTTTCTTTCATTCTTATTTATATGTTAAATTATTTATGTTATTTTATTTCATTTATTGTCGATATCATGTTTTGAATTTAGCACTCCCAACATCTAGCGAGTTGTATTCTCCAGACATAGACAATGTGTTCAATGAACGTAAACAATTATAGAACGTATAACGAAATATGCCTCAATTTAGCGCAAATAACCAACATAGAGGCCTTCTGTACTAAACCGCTATCAATCCATTAAATGGGCATTCCCTACATCTAGCAGAATATATTGTCGAAACATAAATAATGTGTTCAATGAACGTAAAAGGATAAATAAATACAACTTTGAAGTACAACATATATCGAAAAATGCTTCATTTTAGCGCAAATAACCAACATAGAGGTCTTTCGTAATAAATCGCTATTCACCTATTAATTGTACAACAAAAACTTTACATAGAGTATTGAATGATTTACGGTACTGCAACATATTTTCAAACACTGATTTTACTGATAATGACTGGAATGTAAGGTTAAGCAATAATACTGAAAAAAAATTCTTTTATTTATACTTTTGAAGTTATTTAGTTCGACAACAGTTAAAGGGAGTGTCTCTTGAATTGTAAAGTGTCTCTTTTAAAAAATAAAAAAAATATATAAAGAGACATACCCTATAACTGATGCCAAACTAAATAACTTCCAAAACATAAATAATATAATCTTTGGAGGTATGTTAACTTAATCTAAAAGTTTCAGCTATGCATTCCCAGTCATTATCGATAAAATTAGCGGTTTAAAATATACTGCAGTACCGTAAACCATTCAATAATATATGTAGAGTTGTTGTTGTACAATTAATGGGTGGATGCGATTTATAGCTGAAACTTTTAGGTTAAGTTATAATACATCCAAAGATTCTATTATTTATGTTTTTGAGGTTATTTAGTTCGACATCAGTTATAGGGTATGCCCCTTTAAGAAATCAAAAAAAAATAAGAAAAAAAAAAATAAATAAATTCTTTTTTTTTAAAATTTAAGGAAATTTTAAAACAACAATTTTACATACTAGACTGTTTAATGTTTTACGGCACTGCAACATATTTTAAACCGCTGATTTTACCGACGACGACTGGTAAATCTATGGCTGTTACTTTGAAGTTATTATAAGAAATACAAACAATGTACAGTGTAATTCTTGCAAATATGCTATAACTTACATGCTTTTGAAGTTATTTAATTTGACACCAGTTTAACGAGTGTTTGAATAAGTAGTTGTTTTATTCTACATACAGAGAAAAGAAAGTGAAGCAAAAGATGAAGTGATAAAGGGATAAACGAACCAGATGAAGAGGAAAAATTACATGCATTTAGAGGTATCCAAGTATCAGAAATAAATTCGGATGCTTGTTCGTATTTATCGGACACTTGCTACTGCATAGCAGTAGAAAGAGAGGGCAAGAAGAAAGAACGCAAGATTACTCACTATTAGCTATTCCCCTTTAGCAGATTTCTCTAAAAGTTTTGTTGCCGGACGATGAATGTAGCAGCTGAGATGGTTTGAATGTCGACATGATGGTCGGCATTCACGTGTTTTAAATCGGTACCTTGACCGACTCCTCCGCCTCCATCATATCGTAGAACTTTTTTTTATTGTTGTTACATAACTTTAATGTGTGGTTCATCATTTACGTTTGATATTAATCACTGCCATGCGGTAGGAATTGCAGTTTCAAGAACAATAACTTCCATGCACTACATGTAATTACCTGTATAAATAATTTGCAATCTAACTTTTGAGAGTCATACTACAAGATCACTGATTTCATCCAACTTCATTCATTACATTTGTAGGAAATCAGGAAGAACATTACTTGCCCATTTAAGCCGTTGTCAGATTACGTCCGAAGCATACCAAAGAAATTAGGAACTTCAAACTGAATTCCTGCAGCTTCCACATTGGTAGGAAGTGAATGTGTAAAAACAAAACATAAAATTAAACATTTAGAGGACCTTTATTAGATGGCCTTGTCCGACATAACTCAACCTTGAGGGTTTTAACTTAAGTCCACTTGCCATTGGTAGGAAGTCAATAAGAAAAATGTTATACCTTACCAAATTTTAAGTTATCCCCTTATAGATTTACTTTGTAAAAGATATGATCCCCCCGGGCAAAGTCCAAATTTACCCCAGGGATTTTCATAAATTGAACAAACTTTGACAGAGGTCTACTAGTAGAAGCTGCAGTGCGAAATAACTAAGCTCTAGGCCTTGCCTGGTTTCAGAGAAATCCCTTTATCAGATTTACTTTAAAAGTTTTTCCAGCTAATAAAAGCCTATGGATTTTCTTCAAACTAAGCTGACAGCACATTGGTAGGAATGCAGTGTGCAAGAACAATAACTCTACCTTGTCACTTTTAGTCAAATAGAAAAATATCATACCTATACTGATAATTTGAACAATATAATGTGTAAAGGTTCACTTGCCATTGCCTTATGCTTTCATTACTTGCCAAATATACTAAGCATGATATGCGGCTTTTTAAGGATTTCACAAGAAGTAAAATTTTTGAAGTTTTACCTTATGTAAGCCTCTTACTAGGGGGACCACCAGGTGTAACGTGGGTCAGTTTAATTTGACACCAGTGGTACAGTAATTTGAACAAGATTAGTAGTTTTAGGTCTACTAGCCAGAAGCAAGGATGCCAAATATGACTTATAAAGGTGTATCGGCCTAGAAAGAGTTTAAAAGAAGAAGATTAATATGAAAATTCAGCTTTTCTATTTATCGACACTGTAACAACGTAAAGAGACCAGAAGGAAGGGGAAGTTTGATCCAGGTTCTAATTTGAACAATATCTGGTATAGGTTCCACGATGCCAATGCTACATGCCAAGATAGTCTTAGGTCTAGGCATTGTGGTTTAAATCAGTATACCGACTCCTACGCCTCCATCATATTAGACTTTTTTTTATATTGTTACATCCATCATTTACATTTTTTTGATAACCCAGCCTGAGATAGAACTGTTTAGACAATCTTCACCGGACATGGTCTAAATAATTTGAACAATCTACCTTGGTAAAGGTCCACTACATGATCACTGTTTCATGCTCAATCATTATTCATTAAGCTGCTTGGCCAAGCGTTGTGGTTTAAAAAAGAAAAAGAATTAATGAAGTTTTCTATATAAGCTCTATGTGAAAATAAAAAAGCAACAAAAAATTAAAAATCTTCGTTTCTTGCATTTATTCATTCATTTAGTCAGTCCGGTTCGGTCATTTTTCACTCGGGTCATTCAATTTATTTATTCAATTATTAGTACAGGTCAACTAGCCAACATTACTACATGACAGCAATATCAAATTTATATTAAGCAACAGGAAGTCCAACTAGGGTTTCAGTTCAGACGCTGGCAGTTTGAAAGTTTTCTTCTATATATAACATATGTGGAAAATAAGCAAAGGGCCATAATTCAGGTCAAAAATTATAAAAAAAAGAAAGAAAAAAAAAAAAAAATTTGAACAATATTGTTGTAGGGTTTGAACGTGGTCTCATAGCAATGTCATGTTACATGCAACAGAATATCTCCAAAGCTATACGGCCTTGTAATCTGAGTAATAAGAGAAGAAGTTTCCTTTTAAATTTAGAGTATTCTCCCTTTATATTCTATACAAAACTAAGGAGACCCAAGTTGCACAGGGACAACGGACGACCAGGGGCACATTAATTCAATTTTAGCTAACTTTGGTAAAGTTGGTTGAACCCTTAGACAATGCTAGAGTTGCACACAGAAGAGTATCTTAGCTCTAGGTATTACCTTATGTGGTTTCAGAGAAGAAGGCCCATAATTTAAAATGATCATCCAAACGCTGACAATATGCAACCAGAGTTCTGCAATTTTGGAAAGTTTGGTTGAAATCTTTGAACAATTTTGGTAAGGAGCTTCATGCAAGGAAACATTCCTGAAAAAACAAAGGGCCATAGTTTTGTCAAAATTGGCCATACAGGTTCCAGACGAGATGTGCCAGGGCACTTCTGAATCAAAACTTCTGTTGACGGACGGCGGAACGACTGGACAATCATGGAGGAGTTCGACAAAGATTACCCTGGCGAAGAAACCAAGGAGCTAAAAATCTGTCAAAATGTCTTGCATTTAATTCATTCATTTAGTGCACTTGTTCATGCATTTATTCTGTGAGTCGGTTGAAATTCATTTATTTATTTAGGAGGAGTTGGCATTCAGAAGAAATTGATTACTACCACGTCAACACCAACATTAATAATAACAGCAATGATTCAAATAAATAGAAAAAAAAAAAAGTAAAACATATGGGTCTGAACTGGTTGCAACAACATACATAATTGTCTGTCTCAGACATGGGTGCGGTTTAAATATGCAGCCGTAAAAAACAGCTGTCTAGTTCAAATTTTGAAGTATTAGATTAAGGCATACGGACACCTGTCACTTATTATCCTGAGTATAATTGCTTAACTATCACCGCACAATATTTTAATTATTCTGGTCTCCTCGAACGAATCATGTTAGTAATTTTTCCTTTGATACCTTTTAATCTACCTATGATGTTGCGGGTTGTCAGTCTTGATTTTGGCAAACCAATTCAAATAAAAGAAACAGACTGTTTTTTGACACTGCTTAACTGAAAAACCTACAAAGTTTAATGAATTTTGACAAAATATCATTCTGTATTTTTGAATATGATTCCTGGAATTTACGGACGTTGACCTCCTCCACCTTGAACGTTGAGCTCCTTGACTTTGAACGTTGACCTCATTGACTTTGAACTTTGACCTCCTTGACCTTAAAACAGTTGACTTAAGGAGATTTGACGACTTGAATACGAAAGAAAGGTGTATTTCAACACTGTTAAGAGAACATGGTTCAACATGTATCATTATCCTATCAGAAAATCTTTTTTTCTCAGTAAATTCAAAGTGACCTTAGGACTTTCAAAAGGAAATGAGTTTTGTCGTACGGTTAGTAAGTTAATGAAAACAGAAATACATGTAAAACATCTTTGGCATCTATATTCTCAAAACATTTTACTTTTGGCACAGACTATGAATATGTTGATGCTCCGCAAACACGTCAACACACCAGAACGACAAACAAACGCGCCGAATCGACAAGAAAGGTAAGTGTAGTATTGGCGGGGGGAGGGGGGGCGCCAAAACGGGGGCACGAACACGTCATCAAGTCACAAACTTGATTTGGCGTGTTGGCGCCCCCGTCAAAACGACAACTATGTCAATTGTCGCCTTGGTGCGCTCTATTTGTCGTTATGGTGTGTTGCCCACGCGTCAAAACGAAATGGTAGAAATCAGTTACGTCATAAGATTCAAATATCCAGCACTTCTGTGAAATATTGCTTCCCTTACTTACACGCTACTGAAATGGTTGATACGACAAACTTATTAACATACACTCACGTTCAAATGCTGTATCTTTTAAGTGGAACATATTAAATTAAATTATAAACATAAAAATACCACATAAAGCGGGAGAAAATAATCCACCAGAAGGAATGCAATGAAAACAGTTAATAAATATCGGAATTAGATGATAGTTCATGATGACATGATGACAACAACTTTATTTTTCTCACGATTAACCTTTCAAAATGATTAAACCACTCATTGAAAAAACAAATCTTAATACAACCTCTCCGTTATGAAGCATTTTCATTTCGTTCAAAATAAAATATTATACTGTTAATCAAATAACTCTGCCATAACTAGTTCTTTTAATATTCAAAATTAACGATGTATCATTTACAAGAACTTTTAAAGGTGCTTTTCCTACGCCATCATTTACTTCCTGATTGAAGTAAAACGGAAATGGAAAAATACATAGAATATGACCATCCCTCAATCGGAATATATCGGTGATGAATGATGAAGGATGACGGAATTATCCGAGGAGTTCCGATTGGACCATCCCTGCCAAATCAGACAATCAATACACTCTCATTTCCGCCGTTTTTAAAAATATCTTACGGTATCATGTTTTCCGAGTTTTCTTTAGTATTTTGCGCAAAACAAATTTCAAGGGTATACGTGCATTCGACTTGCACTTTAAAGTAGATTTCTAAATGCAAACTTATCCAAAATGATGCATTACCATATAAAAATCAAAGCACTGAACGGATACTTTTAATAAATTAAAATGTTTAATTAAACTTGCGATAACCCAGACCAATTGAACATTAAGTTTCAGATCCAGAGATTAGAAAATTTAATCATTTTCTAGAAGACGTTTTGGCTGCGGATTTAGGATTTAAATTCATTAGGTCTTATAGGCCCTTTTGTTACAAAGGAGAGGTCAAAAGATATATATTTGCCAAACTGGATGGCGGTCTTCATTTGAACACCGAGGGTTCTAATTGGTTACGCTTTTTCTTTTTAAGAGTCATTTCAAATTTTCAAAGGTTATCTTGACAGCAGTCATTTGAGAGTGTTTTTAAAATCGCTTTTTGAGATAGAAGTGTTTTCTTTCGAATCTTATCAAGGGTTCATTTTCCTATCATTTTTTTCATACTCCATTGCTTAGGTTTTGCTTAGGTTGGCTGTGGGTTGGCGGGTTGTGAGTTTATTTTGACATGTTTAATGCTCAACATGATCTCTTTAAATATAATTGACAGTACTTAGGCATTTCCGTTATGCCGACTTTGTTAATCTTGTGGCACATAATATGTCATTAAATTAGGGATGGGAACGTATCGAATATTCGAAAATAGCCGAATATTCGAATGCGAAAATCAAAATTGAATATTCGTAAATCTCTTGTTTTTTTAAATAGGTAGCAATCAAAGAATGCTAATTATACCGAATAAAACCGTTTGTTCTGTATTGTTTGTTTAGAGCGGCAAAAATGTCCCGATTAACACGAATATTGCAATGCATAATTGACAGGGGGTCGTTACGGATTAGCAGTTTGCATCAGGTGTTATTGTGGTGACTTTTATCTTTTGTTCATTTTAATTGTCGCCTTTTATGTACAATGGTGCTTACGTATAACTTCACAAGGAAGGACCGATACACGCACGATACACGCAAACGGAACGCACGATGAACGCACGATAACTGATAATGAATCATGAATGATAGCATAAGAAGATCCACGATTCCCGATGAACGAAACGAAAAACGATTATTCGATTTACCCATTTTTCGTTTGCTTAACAAAAATATTGTTAGTAGATGTCTAATTACAATGTAAGAGCTGAAACGATCTTAAAGTCCCAAATTATCGATAATTTACAGTAAAACCAAACAGATCATATTATTAGTAATTGAATAGGCATACATAGTAATTACATCTAAAATTAAATTTTGTAAAGAATCTTACGAGGTTGACGTAAAACTGCTACCTGGCCACTGCCATAATTCATTACAGTGAGCACCGAATGTCAAAACCGCAATTTACAAGTAAGTGAATTCCCATGTCCTATCGGTAAATAACACCTGTGTAAATCTTGCACATATGCGAACGTGTTCGTTGGTTTTACCGGAAATCAACATTCTCTTCCCACAACTATCTCGTAGAAAAAGAATAAAATGTACAGATATTAAATAATTGTACAGCAGGAGTTCTATTCATCAATTTAACCGATCTTGAACAATAATAAAACGCGTTTAGGATCTAGGCTACGTGCAGTTCTGCATGATGCGTGCACTATGGTCACTTTTTATATAATTTGTATCATGTTACATTGATCGCCTGACGATTTATGCCCCACCCCACCCCAACCCCCCCCACCCACATACACAGGGGGGGGGGGGGGGGAAAAAACAAAAAAAAAAAAAAGGATAAAAACAAGGGGGAAAAAAAAAACACGCACGATACCGAAAATTTTGCAAAGTTGCACGTGAGCACCACTGTAACAAATTTTAAAAGTTGTTTAGCTCACAATGTTCCAGGATAAACGTCATGTTTACGGAAACGAATAACCAATCACGCTTATACATGTATTAACTCAACTGATATAACTCTTTCGTTGTCCAATCATTCAGAATAACTCAAATATTTTCCTTTAATAAATATATGTTTGAAATTATTTTTAACATCCTTACTTTAAGTTTGATCTTCGCTAAACGATATTAATTTACTGTACGCTCTATCAATTAACATGCCTCCCTCGCGTGTTTGGACTTATTTCACGCGATCTGCTGATAAAACACAAGCAACATGCAATCTATGCAATCAGCAACTCGTATTTAAAGGTAATAGTCTCTTTTAAGTTAGCATATCAAATTCTACTTAGTTAGTTAACAATAGATATTTTTTGTGAAAGCGTTCAACACTAAGTAGAATTTGATATGCTAACTTAAAAGGGACTTAACTGCTCAAAACCAAGACGTTAAAATGTGAATTAGAGATGGAGGTCAATCTAAAGGAAATCAAAACTGATTTACATTTCTCGCAAACTTGTGTTTCAGATTGCAAATTTGTAAATGAACTTGCAATAATACAGCGCTCAAAATGTAGTACTAAAGAGCTATAGTTTAGTTTGAAGAAACTATTGTCAGTCGTTATTTTAAAACTTCAGTCAAATCAGCCATGGGCACAGACGTTACACAAACACAAAATGAGAATACTAACTCATAAACAGTAAATGCTTAAATTGCTTCGGATAGAAATGTTTGTGTATTACATGTCAACAAGAAGAACATAGCCTACTTGTTTCATACATTCTCGTCATCCAGAGCATTCATTCTATAATTTCATGTTTGTTGATAGCTCGGCAAACCACTGATGTATGAGGATTTTTCATACGACCACTACAGTAGTAATTTAACTTCCGTGATACACCTCTGTATAATTTAAGTCAACTCACGAGTGCTTTTTAATTATTTCACTTTTTTTTCTTGACTTTGTACAATCATTTAAATGTTGTCATCCTTTATGATTAGTTATATTTTTTTCACATCTGCTACGAGAGTAAATGCAAAATGGAGAATAAACATTAACCAAATACGGATATCTTTAGGTCTAAGTGAACAGTGACAACTATCTTCGATTCATATTACGTTTGGAACACAATACGCTATCGAAGAAACGTAACGAAAGTCCAAGTTTATGGAACCTTTAAGTAAACTTTTCTCGGAAAAAAATCACGAACGAAACAAACACTACAACAGACAAACACGAAGCACGCTACTACACATAGCAATTTAACAACAGTAATTAAGAGCACAAGTAATTCACGAGAGTCGTATTCCACAGGAGGGGTGCCAGACCGATTTTATTCCGGTATTGGTAAAATCACCGGAAATACCAGTCTGATATGCAAGAATAGAAGTTTCTGTCATGACAACGCGGTCCACATCGAACTATCCGTCACTGAGTGTAATTATTTTTGCGGAGTTCCCGCTAAACAGTGACCTGAAGGATATTTCCATCTTAACCAAATGTCTCATATAATATAATTTTTTTCTTGCATACTGTCTTGCACTTTTAAGTAGATTTCTTAATGCAAACTTGTCAAAATGATGTATCATCCTATAACAACACACGATATTCAGATGTTGTGTTTGGGAAAGTGACGTCACGATGTTCATAACGTAACGTCACAAGTAATTCAAGAGAGTCGTCTGGCATAGATGGGGTGATTTTTCTGGCATGTGTTAAGTCACTGGAAATGCCGATCCGCCTTAAAGAAAGGCCTAGTTGTTCTCAAGGCTGTGACAGTTACTAATGCCGAGGTGTTGCAGTTTTAATTTCCAAGTAATACATGTCTTGATTAAGTTACCTCCGGCAGTGATGTGCCACTTTGCCACTTTGTTCACTTCTTTGGCTTTTTTATTTGACCTTTCTTATGATCTGACATTTGTATTAAGAAAACACATACAAACACTATCCTGCTTGCTTCCATGTTAAGACAAGAGCCATGTTAGACATGGCCATACCCCCGCCAAGTGCTCTTTCTATGACCAAGAAATTTGAGGTGAGAGGAATGGATATGGTATAGGTTCTAATTCAATAAAATATAAGTAATTATAAGGAGTTGAGGGTTATTCACCTGCATTTTCTTTGTTAATGTCCCACTTCTACTCTAAAAATTTGAAATTATATGCTTTGCACAAACGTTTAATACGAACTAGATGCCATATGTCAAAAGGGCTAACTCCTAACCAAGTAGAGATGGGTGAAAATACACCTAAATATTGGATGTAAGATGCATGTTGTACCACAGAAAAGTGGTCTCGATTTTTCTCTACGGCCAGTAATAAAAAAGTTACAATATAAGCTATTTATAGTAACAACAAAGGGAAGTAATTCTAAAAACAAGGGTAGCCCATGGTGGTGAACATTTGTACAAAGTAACATCAAAATCCCTCCATGCATGAAGAAGAAATGCTCCAGACAAAGATATTCTTGACTTTGAACTTTAACCTCTAAGTGTGACCTTGACCTTAGACCTAGGGACCTGGTTCTTGCGCATGACACTCCGTCTCATGATGGTGAACATTTGTGCCAAGTTAAATTAAAATCCCTCCATGCATGAAAAAGATATGCTCCAGACAAAGTCATTCTTGAATTTGACCTTTAAACTCCAAGTGTGACCTTGACCTTAGACCTAGGGACCTGGTTCTTGCGCATGACACTCCGTCTCATGATGGTGAACATTTGTGCCAAGTAACATCAAAATCCCTCCATGCATGAAAAAGATATGGTCCGGACAAAATCGGACGGACGGACGCACGCATGCACGGACGCACGCACGCACATACACCGATATACAACTATATCGAGCTCACCGCAAGCGGGTTCGACAAAAAACCAATAAAGGGTGATAACTCAAAACCAGGGTAAGTTTGAGTTATGGTTCTTGGTCCTTGTACTTTCTCTCAATGTCATCTGTCTGTGCGCAAAGTTTGAACAAATTCCCTTGAATACTACGGACAAAAGTGTTATATTAAAAATCAATAAGGGAGGATAACTAAAACATTGAGTAAGGAAAAGTTATGATTCTTGGACACTGCACTATGCCCTAATGTCCTCTGTAAGTGTATGCAATTTGAACCGATTTGGTTCAGTACTTAAAGAGTATGGCCCGCACAAGAAAATTCAATAAAGGGAGATAATTCAAAAATCGGACAAGCTAGAGTTGGGTCCTTGAACAATGCACTTCCTCTCAATGTCCTCTGTCTGTGTGTAAAATTCATATAAATTCCCTTGAACACTTTCATAGTTATGCTCCTGACAAAAGTGTGACTGATGGACACACGGAGCCCATTACCATATCCCCTCTGCCATTTAGGCTGGCGGGTAATAATGATGACTACAAAGTGTTAACGGGTGAGCTTGTGAGAATACACTGCACAGGTGTCTAAATTGTCTGTTCTTGTGTTACACACTTTTACTTAGTATAACTGACAAACATTCCAAAAGGAGCAAATCTACATTTTTGTTTGAGAATACATTGCACAGGTGTCTAAATTGTCTGTTCTTGTGTTACACGATTTTTTTATTTAGTATAACTGACAAACATTCCAAAAGGAGCAAATCTACATTTTTGTTTGAGAAAAAAACATTGGGGGGGTGTATAAATTGTCTGCTCTTGTGTTACCCACTTTTACTTAGTATAACTGACAAACATTCCAAAAGGAGAAATCTGCCATTTTGTTTGAGGATACATTGCACAGGGCTGTCTGTTCGTGTAACACACTTTTACTTAGTATAACTGACAAACATTCCAAAGAGGGGGGAAAGAAAATTTTAGTTTTTGGGGGGGGGGGGGGGGGGGGGGAGAAAATTTTTTTTTTTGTTTGAGAATACATTGCACAGGTGTCTAAATTGTCTGTTCTTGTGTTACACACTTTTACTTAGTATAACTGACAAACATTCCAAAAGGGGGGGGGGGGGGGGGGGGGGGGGGGGGGGGGGGGGGGGGGTTTGGGGGAACAAAACAAAAATTTTGTTTGAGAATACATTGCACAGGTGTCTTAATTGTCTGTTCTTGTGTAACACACTTACTTAGTATAACTGACAAACATTCCAAAAGGAGCAAATCTACATTTTTGGTGTTTGAGGGAATACATTGCACAGGTGTCTAAATTGTCTGTTCTTGTGTTACACACTTTTACTTAGTATAACTGACAAACATTCCAAAAGGAGCAAATCTACATTTTTGTTTGAGAATACATTGCACAGGTGTCTAAATTGTCTGTTCTTGTGTTACACACTTTTACTTAGTATAACTGACAAACATTCCAAAAGGAGAAAATCTACATTTTTGTTTGAGAATACATTGCACAGGTGTCTAAATTGTCTGTTCTTGTGTTACACACTTTTACTTAGTATAACTGACAAACATTCCAAAAGGAGCAAATCTACATTTTTGTTTGAGAATACATTGCACAGGTGTCTAAATTGTCTTTTCTTGTGTTACACACTTTTACTTAGTATAACTGACAAACATTCCAAAAAGGAGCAAATCTACATTTTTGTTTGAGAATACATTGCACAGGTGTCTTAATTGTCTGTTCTTGTGTTACACACTTTTACTTAGTATAACTGACAAACATTCCAAAAGGAGCAAATCTACATTTTTGTTTGAGAATACATTGCACAGGTGTCTAAATTGTCTTTTCTTGTGTTACACACTTTTACTTAGTATAACTGACAAACATTCCAAAAGGAGCAAATCTACATTTTTGTTTGAGAATACATTGCACAGGTGTCTAAATTGTCTGTTCTTGTGTTACACACTTTTACTTAGTATAACTGACAAACATTCCAAAAGGAGCAAATCTAAAATTTTGTTTGAGATACAGACAGGTGTCTTAATTGTCTGTTCTTGTGTTTTTTTTTTATTACACACTTTTACTTAGTATAACTGACAAACATTCCAAAAAGGAGCACATCTACATTTTTGTTTGAGAATACATTGCACAGGGTCTTAAGTCGTTCTTGTGTAACACACTTTTACTTAGTATAACTGACAAACATTCCAAAAAGGAGCAAATCTACATTTTTGTTTGAGAATACATTGCACAGGTGTCTAAATTATCTGCTCTTGTGTTACACACTTTTACTTAGTATAACTGACAAACATTCCAAAAGGAGCAAATCTACATTTTTGTTTGAGAATACATTGCACAGGTGTCTTATGTCTGTTCTTGTGTATATTTTTTATTTTTAATTAATATAACTGACAAACATTCCAAAAGGAGCAAATCTACATTTTTGTTTGAGAATACATTGCACAGGTGTCTAAATTGTCTGTTCTTGTGTTACACACTTTTACTAAGTACAACTGACAAACATTCCAAAAGGAGCAAATCTACATTTTTGTTTGAGAATACATTGCACAGGTGTCTAAATTGTCTGTTCTTGTGTAACACACTTTTACTTAGTATAACTGACAAACATTCTAAAAGGAGCAAATCTACATTTTTGTTTGAGAATACATTGCACAGGTGTCTAAATTGTCTGTTCTTGTGTTACACACTTTTACTTAGTATAACTGACAAACATTCCAAAAGGAGCAAATCTACATTTTTGTTTGAGAATACATTGCACAGGTGTCTAAATTGTCTGTTCTTGTGTTACACACTTTTACTTAGTATAACTGACAAACATTCCAAAAGGAGCAAATCTACATTTTTGTTTGAGAATACATTGCACAGGTGTCTAAATTGTCTGTTCTTGTGTTACACACTTTCACTCAGTATAACTGACAAACATTCCAAAAGAAGCAAATCTATATTTTGTTTGAGAATACATTGCACAGGTGTCTAAATTGTCTGTTCTTGTGTTACATTTTTTTTTTTTTTTTTTTTTTTTTTTGTTTTGGGGGGGCACTTTCACTCAGTATAACTGACAAACATTCCAAAAGGAGCAAATCTACATTTTTGTTTGAGAATACATTGCACAGGTGTCTAAATTGTCTGTTCTTGTGTTACACACTTTTACTTAGTACAACTGACAAACATTCCAAAAGGAGCAAATCTACATTTTTGTTTGAGAATACATTGCACAGGTGTCTAAATTGTCTTTTCTTGTGTTACACACTTTTACTTAGTACAACTGACAAACATTCCAAAAGGAGCAAATCTACATTTTTGTTTTGTAGTCATGAGCCATAACTCTCCTCACTAACGAACTGCAAGTTGCACAACTTTTATTACTGTCAAACCTGTATGAGAAGTTTCATGACATGAGCCTAGGTAAATTCTTTATATCACATGTAGCTCATTGACATATCTGGACAAGGGTCACTCTATACGTCATCACCGTTCACTTAAAATTCCACAAATACACTCCACATATTTCTTTGCTAACCTTGCAAAAATACCTGGTAAAGTAATTTCTGACTGATGGCTATTATCAACAACAGCCTCGTATAATGAAGTATACAGACTAACAAACTAGAACAGATTTCAGAAACAAACCAGAGTCTTTAAAATGTTTATTGCAAAAGGGAATTATACATAAAAAGCTAAATATCAATAGTAAAATACAATTCAGTATTACTTTAGTAAAAATGAATGAAGGAACAACAACAACAACAACTCAGCAACACAACCATTCTTTGACTACAAGATAACATTTTATGACATCTACTTCATGTCATACAACTTAAAAAGCATTTATCAATACAGAATGAGAATTGTATCTTAACAAACAAATTCAATGGTAATATGCTACTTTAAACTGTATGACTCTAACCCAACTATTTCTCCAAAATGAACTTCTCTAACATTAATTAGTGGGTCATCGGTAACCGGATTTAATTTGGGCACCTTCACATACGTATATTACACGATCATTCATTATTCCTAGGGTCCTCGTCTGAGGACACATTTACTCGACTGTAACCTATAGTCAATCAGTGCAGATCATTTTTTTTTTTTTTTTTTTTTTTTTTTTTTTTTTTTTTTTTTTTTTTGTGGATTAAACTTTCAAACGAATATCAACATACATGGTTTAAGTCTATCATGATATCATAAATTCATTGAACAATATAAAGCATTGCAAAATCAAATAACTAACATCTTCATCAGAAAGTCTCTGCCAATGTACATACGCTACATTGTAATTCAGTAAAGATATTCATTGAAATTTTCATCAACGCTAATTATAAAGGGTTTAATTCAACAGTAAATGATTCTGACAGTAAGTGATTTATAAACTACTTTGTAGCAAGTAGGCCTTCACATCACGGTATAAGTAAATTCACGCTAAAGATCGGACGGACGGACACACGGACGCTACTGTTACGTTCTTCTGCGGGCGGAATAAAAGTCAAACGTTTCATCTTTAGATTCTAACAAAACCATTACGACTACCTTAATGAAAGTTAATGTAAAATTATACTTCTGCAAAATAACGAAACTTCTTTTGTGAACAATCGTAAATAAACCGTTAGAGCCATGCGTATCCAAACCGGAATAACTGATAACGTGGTCGGCGGAGAATAAAGGTATGGTAAAGGTCAAATAAAACCAGTGGAGCCATTTGACGAACCTCACCCTGGGATGCTCGCATCGGATCACAATACATAGTGACAAAAAAATGTGACCAACACCACCTTTGTTCGTTTTACAATCCGACTAGAATGGAACGGTACTGGCTTATTTGCAGGAATGTAACACAATTCACTCTAATCAACAAAAGTTAGTCGGAAAAAGAAATGTCTTACAACCCGTTGTATGGTGAGAGTTGACTGCGTACATCTAGCATGAATACGCTGTGTATTCACATCCGTAAGAAATGTTCTGCATGAATACACTGTGTATTCACATCTGTATGAAATGTTCTGCATGAATATGCTGTGTATTCACATCCGTAAGAAATGTTCTGCATGAATATGCATGCATTACTTTAAAAAAGTTTAGTTTATTTGCTATTAGTAATATATTTGCCCCTTAGCCAATCACAAATGCTACAGTATCTTTTGAGCCAATCACAAATGCTACAGTATCTTATGAAAGATAAATACATAAAAGAATATAGATTTGTGTTCAGAAGACAAATAGATTTTTCAAGAGTATTTCTAAGAAATTGCAATACTTTTTTCATAAATTTTACATGATTATGCAAACAATTTTTTAGACAGCATCACTGAATTATATTTTTGTAGACCAGGCCATTAAAATCTTAAGTATTTGGATCTTATACATCCTGAGCAAAACAATAATGGTATTCTGACTCTACGTCATTTTGACTACATGATGAACACAATCTATTTTCTCTTTCTAATTTAATAATATATAAAAATATTTTTCCAATTCTGTCTTTAAACACTATGAATTCTAAGGTTCTCCACTGATGTATCATCTTTCTGTATCAATTACTGTAAATCATGGAATATTCACAAGAACTTTATTTTCTCCTTTTCACTCGTGAGGTCATCATTTCGCTAATTCAAAATTCTCTTGCAATGAACGATTTCCGGAAACATATGGAATCACTTGTTCACGTGAATTGATACAGAGACAAAAAATCGCGGATTTTTTTGGTCACGTGAATTCAAAGTGATTTACAGTAACTAATCATAAAGCTTCAGTAGTAACTTAAACTAGAGATATTCAGTAATATAAGATTTTAATGACCATAAATTGACACGCGAGCCACCTTGGCTGCCATTTTACATTGCATTGTCCTGATTGGCTGATCACTTTAGGCTAAAAGCGAGTTTCACGTCCCGTTATAGAACGTTCCTGGTTCCCCTGAGGTAGAGAAAATATCTAAAAACAAACAACTTTCATTAAAATTTTACGTTTTTAAAAACAATTTGAGAATAAATATCTGTAAAAGAATAAATTTTATATATAAAATCTTCAATCATGATGAAGCATTTAAAACACTGCAAGTAAATAAAGAATATCTGCAAGAGTGAATCATTTAGTATTTTCTGTGATTTTACCTTTCTAAATGGCACTACTGTATGTGCAATGGTCAAGCATTTGCCTCATAAACATATACAAGGTAGATAATTATGCAAATATGCCTTATAAAATAGGTTGTTTATCAAAAAGATTTTCATGGTATTCTATCAAAATTAAACTGTTAGGCATAGACGTGACTTCTCTTTTTACGTTTTCTCTTTTTTTATATTTTAGTTACAACTTTTGAAATATTCATTTCTTACAAAGATAAATCAGAGCTAAATGTTTTGTTCTTATATCATAATGGTCACTTTGATAGTTAATATCTCTTTCATAGAAAGAAGTTTATCCATCACTCTATCAATCATTTGTGATACCACAGTCATTTAGGTTAACAGTTTCCCTGATAGTGGCAAGTGATTCTGTCTTTGCCACTAGTGTAGATCATGATCAGCCTTCATATTTGTATAAACTAGAAATCTCTTAGTTCAATTGCTGACAGCATAGACTATCAAAAATACAACACAAAATACAAGATAATACCACCATAGTGCTTCATAGAAGTAAACTTCATAATAATGGGCAATACAACTTTAATACTAATGGACAAAGACTTGTTTTAGATACAGAACATAACAACCCATAGAGTATACATTCCCCCCCCCATATCCTGGAAGAGTAGGTCTTGAATCATTCAATATATACAAAGCATATCACACTTGCATATCATATACATACATGTATATACATGTATACAAATATATTATATACATGAACTAGAAATCTTAAACTACATAGTACATGTACTTTGATTAAAAATTAATAAATCTTTAACACATGATAGGTAATTACAAAAATAAATGTACATAAACAATATTAAGAGCATGAAAAAGGGCAGAACAGCATAACATTTCATTGCTTTTGTAACTGTAGCTAAGTGAAGAAAATGAACAAGGTAAAATGTTACTTGTATAATCAGCAAAATATTTCTAGTCAGCAAATGTAGGCCATACAATCTACTGGAAATAATACAAAAGAATACAAAATATAAATTCAATGTAAACTTGTACATTGTGAGATAGACCAGATAGTGTAAAGACATACAATTTTTAAGCTGAAAAGTTACTAAAAATACCATATTTAGAGCTAAACACTGAGTAACATTTGAACATGTATCTATGGTAGTGTTCAAAAATACTAACACTTCGAATCATAGCATAGTATCATCAAAAAGCGCCAGGCAAGTACAAAGATATCCTACATGTAAAACATATGAATTCAAAAACTTATGTAAAAGTAACAATTTTATCATAACAAAACGTAGGCTTTTAATTCGATACAGAACCAGAAAGGTTGTTTTCTACATACACAAATATACGTTTCCCTGCAACACTGCCGTTGACACTGGCAATCATGACCTTGAGCTGAACCAGCTGAAGAATGCATGTCCAGTCAATTACAGATACATTTGTGCAAATTGGTTTAAAAATCCTTCATGTAATACAAGAGATGTAGAGGACAGACTGCAGGACAGACAGACAACAACAGACACACACCTAAAGCAAAATGCAATATGTGGAACAGTTTATTCTGCAGGCCTCTGTGGGGCTAGTGCAGGTCTAGTAAAAACGCTTAAAATTATCAGATTATGTCTTTTCAGAAAGTGGAAAGAGTATAGACCAAAGAGTAACAATGTTTAAATTTTATTCAGTCAGCAATAGTTTTGATACGAGTCTTTGTTGTACAAAAAATCTTGGTATTAGACGCATTTACGAGGCTCGCAGTTGACAATGCGTCAAATTGCCAAATACATTTAAGAATCAACACTTTTTAATACTAAAATTACAAAAGAATCGTTTAAACACCAAAATTCACATATCTTTAGTTTTCTTCTGCTTAAATTACTAGAGTACACTTTTTAACAGGCCCGCAAATAGGCCCGCAGAATAAACATGTCCGCAATTTGTCTCATCCAGGGGAGACCTGATAACACAACTTAAACATTATGGTTACGACTCTAGAAGAAACTCTATCATTCATTGGCTGGAGTGACAGTGTTGACCATGTACCCAAAGATCCTGATACCATTCAGATTCTGTATGACAAAATACCTGTGTTTCTTTTACTCTGCAAAGATCACATGCAGATTTTATCTCCTAAATAAAAAAACAACAATCAACGACTAAAAAGACCATATACAAATGTATGTTGTTACAGACACCAGGCAGTGTTGTCAGCTTCCTCGTATTTCCAGGTTACAGTAACAGGTTTGAGTTCTGCATTAACAAGTTTCAGTTCTCAATTAGTGCGTACAGTATGGCATTTTGTAACTACATTTTATTTATAAGACATAAAATGGTGGCTCATTTGGCACTCAATGAATATGCTGACAATTTTATACTCTTTTATGTGAATCTGAGCTAGTTTGAACACAACAGAGTACACATCCATCTACCCACCCTGATAGACCTTTCCGCACACCTGTGCGCACCTGATGCAGTAAATCAATGCTAGCCGACCCAAAGGAGTTAAATCACTGCTCAAGTCTGGGATGATACCTTCTTTGAAGACATTATTGAACAATGTTTAAAAAGGCAAATATCAACCCCCTCAGTGGTCACTTGCATGATGGTACTACCTGCAAATGCAAATTTTTTTACCCATTCTTGAATAAGAAAGCTGGAAAATTTCAAGGTCTGGGCGAGGCTTTAATTGATGTCAAAGCCCCTCAGGGGCCACGATGTATATAACCTACCACACTTTTTTTCCATTTTTTTTTGTGGTGGAAAGGCCACGATGTGCACTAAATTCAGTCAACAGTTACCTCCCCTGATTGTCTGATAACCCCTGAAGACAGTACCTGTCCTGTAACTTCAAAATCAATGTAATAAGTGGTTACAGTAATACCTGGATGTCAGTACCCAGCATGCAATACTTCAACCAAGCTGTAATTCTACAGTAGAATGAAATAATGATGTCAATAGACCTCTTGAAACAGTCGAGCTAAAAAGGCTCCAACATGTACATCCAAGATCATTTCACAACTAACTGAACCCTGTATGTGTCTACATTACTACAAAATACATGTATATGTATCTAGTTATATGCTATGCTACATGTTAATAGGCTAAATTGCTACTGAAAGACACTGAAACATCAAGATTTTTTACTGAGGCTATAATATATTTATAGTCTTAAAATAAGATATATTAAATAACTGAATTATATATAAACTACATTTACACTTAAAATGCTGTATGACATTACCCCAGTACTTTTCATTTAGATTTTTTAATATACAACATCTATTAATATAGTAAAAACTGATTTTATAACAAAGATTTGTCTACAAAATAGGCCAACAAACTTAAGTAGATCATAAACAAACAAAAAGCAACCTTTTTGCAGAAAAATACAAATTTATCAAAAATATTCCAAAAACATCTCAAAAGTAGTGATTCATTTAAAAATGAGTCTTCTCAAATAAAAATTTCAAATCCATATAAAAATGTATAAATGATAAAAAAGCAAAACAAACATATGCTTTGATATCTTCAAAAAACAGTGTTTAACTTGAAAATTAACTGACATAATGAGGTACATGCCGTGTGTTTCAGCTGCTGCCAGCTCAGAACTTGCACCCACAATATACCACAGATAGGTATGTGGGGGAGAGGCTGCAATAGCTTGTAGTTACTAACTTGCCCCTTAAATTATCTAGCGGTTTTAACGTTAATCTATCCATGTACGAGGACCTTGTATCATCATATGCTTAATAAAAGAAACATTGACAATTCTGTTCTTTCTTACTATATATAATAGCATCCAATATTCTGTATAGCCATGATAAATAAAATACCGGACTTCTTTTTTAGATATGTCCCCTATTTTTAAAGGTTCTTGTCCCTTGGTTGATAATCAAAAAATACATCTCTAATGACCTTGGGGAAAAACCCAATGCTTGACAATGTATCATTATAACTAGAAGGCACACTTTGAAATATTGAAAGGCCAATGCAACTGAAGTAAGAAATGAACTATGCCTACTGATTGGCTAATGCAAGAAGTAGGAAATGAAACAACCATGCTGATTGGCCAATGCAACTCAGGTATGTAATATACCATACAGGTAAGAAACAAAAGTCCAAAAGTCAGTTGAATGGCTGAAATATAAGTACTGCTTCAGAAACATAGTTTTGCTGGTAGCTTTGGAAGTGTGTTACTGTGTTGACGAGTAAGAAGGTGGTGGGGCAGTTGGCGTCACTCCTGAAAAAAGAATCGGTAAAGTATTTAACTCCATGTTTGTTTACTTGAGCTTTAAGAAACATTCTAACACGATCCACCACTGTCCGATATAAATATAGAGAAAAAGAATCTGTACATTATTTTACGATGCGATACATCACGTTTTCCAAGGGTAATATAAACTGTAAATGACAAACGCATCAAATCTACAGGTTACAATGAAACGTTGCTACATGTTGAACATATTTCAGGATATTTTTCAAAGACAATATCGTGTTAGAATCGAAATAATAAATATCTCTTATAGTTGAACAAAATACAGTCAATCGTTCAGATGACAAAAATTTCATATAATTACTATGCATTTGAACTCCTGACAGCGTTTAATCACTGATAAACTATACGGATACATTTAGTATTTCTTAATAACAGTACAAAGATTTTAACCTTTACCCTGCTAATGGTATGCTATTTTGCCATAATGACAAGTACAGATCCAGAACAGTCTGAACATCCATGCAGTCTGTTTGCTATTCACTAAATTTTCATGCAGTACATTTACCCATGAGAACGGCTAAGTTCTCTTACTAGATACTAGATAAACTTTCCAAATTTTCCAAATTCAAGAAGTTTTCAGTCAAAGGAAAATAACTCTAGGTAGACACTGTTACTGCAGTCACTGAAGTGGTTATCATTCTTGGCATATACATGTACATGTACAGTGCACTACAAACACATCACTGAATATCTTGAGCTAACCAGAAGATTGGATAAGATCTATGGCCGTGAAAGAATAATCACCCAGGTTACTGATTGTCAGCATCTGATGGCAGCAACTCTACGGTAAGTATTACTTGAATGATTGCCCCGGTAATCAAATCATCTAGACATCTACTGTAAGATACCCACAAATTACTATTCCATTTGACTACATTCCTTGCAGAGTGGTAAATGGGAAATAACAGAATAGTTCAGTCGTGGGTATCTGATTATGATAAAAACCATATCAAAGACATTGTGACCTAGACGAGAACTACTCATCAATGAGACCAGAAATCATGAAATTCATGTGAGGTGGTCTATTGGTTAACGCTCTGGACTACCAATCCGGAAGTACTTGGTTCGAATTCCAGCCAGGGCACTGGAAACTTCAGAAACGCTTTTCAGTGTTTCCCACCTATCTAGAGATGAACTTATGATGGTTACAAACCCAGAGGTAGTCTCACGTGTATCGGTGCTATACACCCGGCATGTAAAAGAACCAAGGGGTCAATTCGTAACAGAGCTAGGGTCTAGTACCCTAATTCCCTTGTACCTGTCTCTCTTCAATCTGCGCCTGTCAAGCGTCTTGGCAAGTTCACCCAGGGAGAAGGAGTTACAAAACTTTACTCAGTATAATCAAAGAAAAAAAAAAAATCACAATGATCAAGGGTTGTAACTCCAGTGTTACTGATCTGACTGTTATGGTTATATAACTTGTCCTAGACCTTGAGCCTGAGTTTAAGACATTAATTTTTACATAAACTGCTAGTCGCCTAGTTCACTCATTGTGACCTGGTTTCTGGGCCATCATACCAACACTGAAGAGTTTAAAGAGCCACTAAAAAAGGTTGATGAAACTGCATGCTCACGCCAAGTCTGTTTAATAGTATACTGATGGCTGAAGTCAGATAAAACTAACACAGCACATTTACTTGTACAATGTAATGCAGTAGTATGTGGAACAAATTGCGAAGGAGCTCATTATAAATACTACGGTACCTTTATAGGGGGGGGGGGGGGGGGGGGGGGGGGGGGGGGGGGGGGGGCAAGATATCAGCATACTGAGTATATAACTCTACCTGTAGGTGGGGGATACCCTCCTGGGTATGAACCTTGAGGTGCCTCAGGAGGGTAAGGCTGTGGTCCTGAAACATCGCCAGCTGGAAGAGGATATTTGCCATCTGAAATATAAACAATTCGGACTTGACATTTTCCTCACATCCTGGACATTTCTATTTTCAATTGTTTAAACTTATTTACTTGATTTATTTTACTGGCATTAAGGTTTAAGGCCCCCCAATATAGGCCTTTATTTGATTTAGTTAGTTTAAACTAATACATGATTGTATGTTTTACATAGATTGTAGACCAAGTTTTGCAGCTTATATTAACTGCTCAATGACTAGTTCCTGGAGTTCTGACCCGTATCCGTTCGCACTGTCCATGGGGGGCAAGAAAGGTTTTAATTAAGTGTACTTTACGAGATATCAGCATACTAAGGGCACTATAACTCTACCTTTTTTTTTTTTTCAGTAAGGTGAGGGAAGGGGGGGATACCCTCCTGGGTACGAGCCTTGAGGTGCCTCAGGAGGGTAAGATTGTGGTCCCGAAACATCGCCAGCTGGAAGAGGATATTTGCCATCTGAAATATAAACAATTCGGACTTGACATTTTCCTCACATCCTGGACATTTCTATTTTCAATTGTTTACTTGATTTATTTTACTGGCATTAAGGTTTAAGGCCCCCCAATATAGGCCTTTATTTGATTTAGTTAGTTTAAACTAATACATGTACATGATTGTATGTTTTACATAGATTGTAGACCAAGTTTTGCAGCTTATATTAACTGCTCAATGACTAGTTCCTGGAGTTCTGACCCGTACTCGCATGGGGGAAATGTACTTTGGAGGTTGCTGTTAAATTTTGCTGCGTGGATTCAAACCCACGACTTGCAGGTAGTACTCCGATGTACTACCCCTACACCATTGCACCTCCCTAAATATATATAACACATGTATAATCTACTTTCTGTAACTATATCTATTCTACAAAATTGTTTTGGTGAACACTTTGTACCTGTGAATCCAATAGGGGATGGTGCTGCTGCGTAAGGTGGTTGTGCTGCATAACCTGGTGCTGGTGGGACCCCTGCTTCTTGGTAGGGAGCCATGCCTGCAGGTGGATAAGGTTCTGGTCCCCCAGGTGGAGGATAAGGGGTCACATCAGGTGGGGGATAAGGGGTCACACCAGGAACTCCTGAAATAGTGTCTTATAGTTAAAGCAGGTCATGAAATAGAAACTGATATTTAAAGACTAGATATAGATTTTATTCTGTATAAAATATACATTTACATGACACAATAAAAATTTTAATATATTTACATCAAACATATTTAAAGCTATCCAATCATATCATACTTAATATATGAATAATAATTTAATGATTAAATACAATGTACTAATAATAAATAAAAGATAAATACATTGAGTACCTTGTCAAATTACATAATATATAAAGGACAGCACGAAAAAAGGTATTGAGAAAAACCTTATTCCATTGTGATCCTATTTCCATATCATTAATTAATTAAAATTCCATTATACGGCCAACAATTTTTTATATATTAACATATGTTATTAAATGAGTGATTTGATATTGGCCCTGTTATTTGTCCGAGGGTATTCGTATTGGCCCGAGCCCATACATCTGTCTTGTCGCCTACCACAGGACTGTACATCTGTCTTGTTGCCTACCACAGGACAGTACATCTGTCTTGTTGCCCAACACAGGACTGTAAATCTGTCTTGTCGCCTACCACAGGAGTGTACCTCTGACTTGAGGCCTAGCACAGGATAGTACATCTGTCTAAAGGTAGTTACATGTTAAAAATATTTTTATTTTACAATAATACAAACCAGGATTTGTGGAGTATGGAAGCCCTGGGGCATTGGAGTCATATGCTTGTGGGGGCATCATTCCTGGCTGTGTGTTGTATGTCTGCATCGGGATTTGAGGACCTCCTGCATTGGCTATTCAAAAAATAAACATTCAAAAGGTAATTGTTTGTGAATTTTAAAATAATAAATTAAATTTCAAGGTTTTTCAGAAAAACTGTTGGAAGTATGACAGTCCCTGTTGTTGATTTCATATAATTTACTGCAGTTTTGCCGTCAACCCTCGTAATGTAAAGAGCAGTTAAGTGGAGAATATTCTCAAGAAATTGATTTCCACATACAGTAGCAGTAACTTATATGAAATGTGAATATTAAAATTAATACGATGTTAAAAACAATTAATTCATGCTGTCTTTTTTGCAGGAAAGATCTTAACTTTAACTAGACCTATCACTAAATGTGATTTATACCCCCGAAAGACGGCTTTATAAACTGAGGAAGTTCGTAGTAACAGAATACCTTGCAAAAAAATAAAATAAAGATATTGTTCTTGGCAATAACTCTGTAATGACTCAACATAGAGTTATGGTTCTTGTACACTGCACTTCCTCCCATTGTGCTGGACCATTGTATGAAGTTGTATTGCATTCCAACCAGTAATTTTCAAGTAATGCTACAGACAAGGAAGGTAAAATGGGCAATAACTCTGTAATGAGTCAAAATTGAGTTATGGTTCCTGTGCACTGCACTTCCTCTCAATGTACTTGACCATTGTATGAAGTTAAATTGAATTCCAACCAGTAGTTTTCTAGTAATGCTCCGGTCAAGGAAAAGTCACAAAGGGCAATAACTCTGTAATGAGTCAAGAAAGAGTTATGGTTCCTCTGCACTGCACTTCCTCTCAATGTACTTGACCATTGTATGAAGTTGTATTGAATTCCAACCAGTAGTTTTCAAGTTATGCTCCGGACAAGGAAAATGCAACAGACCGTCTGACCGACCGACCGCCGGACCGACCAACCACCGGGTGACACTTATTATGATTGTGATATGCATTGGATAATGAATAACAATAGCGAAAACCAAGTTCAACCTTTTACTATCATCATGTACTCAAAAAACTAACAACAACGGACGTGACGTCATGACGGCGGACCGCTCATAGACGTCACGTTACAAATGGCGCTTACGTTAACGTTACTATTTCCCAACATTCTGGGGGCCGCGAAATGCAATAAAAGTCCAATGAAAGAAGTTCTGCTAATGAAAGTTAAATGCTACAATGAAAGTTATAATTATGCATCATATAAACTCATATCGCTATTCATGAAAATTACTTACTAGAAAGTCTTCCTTCGTTTCGGGGGTATAATAAGATTTAGCTAGTATCAAAATGTAAATATTTTCAGTACTTTTTTACTTGTAGGGTTTCATGCACACACATAGACACTTACACATATAGCCTGGACCGGTGAGGGGTTGCTGTTCTGGTATGTGACTCCCATTAATACCTGTAAAACACATAGCACTAAACACATAGCACTAACTCGTAGCTTTATCTAATACATGGCTTAAGCATTGCTAAACGAAAACTTTCACCGTACTGTTTACAAGAAATAATAATTTGGACCATGATTTATTGTGATATAATTCATGAGGCAGCATTCAAATATGTTAGGATATGTCACAAGTGGTGTAACCCTAAGTGATATGTATCCATGCACCTGAATAATGTACCATGAATTATCTACCGATTAATCACAATTCAAATATTTATGAATTTAATTCTAATATATTAAAAATATCCAACACAATCAGACCCTTTTCCCTGCAAGTCTGTAATAATGGTACATATCATTAAATAAAATACATACACTCTTGCCATCAATTATTGAGTATTTCATCATGGTCTCATTTCTTCATTGACTATAGTAAGAGTTTCTTCCAGGAGCACTTGGTTATGATAAAAATATCCGTCATCGAGGGTAACTGTTTTGGTGGGAACGAGGCTCTGCAGAGTTCCTGCAAAACAGTTTCCCGAGGTGATGGGTATTTCCATCTCAACCAAATGCCTCATGATAGAAATTTTTCCTTGCATACAATCTTGCATTTTAAAGTATATTTTTAACTGCAAACTTATCAAAATGTATCAAGAAGTGACGTCACATTGTTTATAACGTTACGTAACATGTAATTCACAAGTCTTAGAGTCTTCTGAAACAGGAGGGGTGCCATAACAATTTTTTACGGCAAGAGTAAAATCACCAAAAATCCTGATCCAATATGCAAGCATTAAATAAATGGCAGTCCTGGTAGAAAAAACATGCAATCTATTCGTGCCTTAAACATGCAATTTCTACATAGTTTCCCGCCCGCCATGGGTAATATTATAATACGTCCCTTCCGGCATATAAAAATGCATTTGTCAGTTTATACAGGTGTCTCCTAACTTTTTAAGACATATAAGCAGTTTTGAAGACACTCAATTTTTCAGGAACATCTGCGGACGAAAAGCTTTATGGCATAAGCATACCAGAAATTGAATTTTTGTAGTTTGAACAAATTATGCACACAGAAGTATAATGACACGGCATTCCAACCTGTTGATTTAGTATCACTAATGATAATTCCTCCTTTTGCTTGCTGTTGTTGTCGCCGCCTTCTCACGCAGACACAATACACTATGACGCCAATAATGATACACGCTACAATCACACCAATAACAATTCCTGCGATACGTCCCTCGGCAGACCTACATATAATACCATGATAACAAAAAAATTTAACATGACACAAGTATTTGTTCCTAAATTTTAGAGCATTTTATTTATATAATTTATAATTAACCGTACAAAAACCAAATGCATACATATGCCTATATGGAATTAATGGCTTCACCCTTAAGGGACTTATTATAACTGTATGAAACACAAAATATGTACCAAAGAATACATGCATAATGCACAAACCTCTCACCCACAATAGTGACTTAACTGTACACATGTTTGGCAGCATCTTCTTGTCGCCAAATAGTAACTTAATCCTACACATGTATTCCATAAACATCAGTTACTATCCATTAATGTTCACGGGGGCAGAAATTTTTGTTGATTTTGTGGGTTGGATGATCCACAAATTTAAGATCCTGATGAACTGTTTGTCCGACATGAACTTTATCAAATTATGATTTAAACAGGCAGAGCTTTGCATACTACGGAACTCTTTAAAGGGAGGTAATTTTAAAAACATGTTACACTTCATTTTACCGGGTAATCAGTTAATAAATTTATAATATTCCATTACATTGTATTTACTTTCTTGTTTTTGTATTAAAATTATCAGATTACTAATACATTTGTATAGAAAACTTTAAAGTCAATTGTCAACGGTTGCTTTGCATGAAATATGTGAATGTTACATCTTTATGTAAATGCTACTCTGCACTCGATCTATCGTGCAGTCTTATAATAAACACGCCAGTTGTTTGCTGATGTGATTAAAGTCCCAGGATCACTTTGAATTTACTGATACAGAAACATAAAATCATTGACAGTTTAATAATAGAACCATGTTCTTTTTACTCTAAAAGAATGTTGACATATGCCTTTCTTTCGTATTAAAGTTCTTCTTCAAGTAAAAGAGTTGTCAGATTAAGCCTTTCTTAATTTTTGCAATATCATTGAAAAAAATATACTGTGCTAGGTATCCCATACCTGGTACACCAATACCCAATTATGGTAAACTGGTGAAAAGTCACCTACTTGTCTGTATAGGTGCAGCACTTCTGTTCATCACTGCTTCCACAGCAGTATGCATAGTCATCTTTTTGATATTCTTCCGGACAGATGAAATATCCGTATGTACCATTGCGCAGATTTTTCTCATTGTAGCATATTCTTGGTTCTAAACACAAACAACACACAGTCATGAATGTCATGAAAGGGTAAAAAAAACTTCCTGATAAGGCTAAAAAAATAGATATCAATGTTTATGGCAATGGTCCCAAAAATTCTAGGTAGTGTAGGGGCAGATTAAAAAAACTTTTTTTATTCAAAAAAAAATTTCAATTATTTTTTTTAAAACTCTAGGGTCCCCTGGTTTCGCAAGGGTCAAGCTGCCCGAACACAGACTTTTGCCTCGGCCCTAATCTTGGTGTTCCCAAGTCAGTTACCATTTGCTAGGGTAGATCATGACCAACCTTTGCAAAACAAACAGTACAGATCATGATTGCAAGGTGGTCACTATCCAGTACAGTTTAGAAACCTAGTCAGGGTGCAGGGCTTTTGAAAAACACATGTACGTCTTGAAAGGTACTTACTCAGGAAAGACTAATAGCTTACATCTTAAGTTAGACCAGAGCAGCTTACATATTAAGTTAGACCAGAGCAGCTTAAATCTTAAGTTAAACCAGAGCAGCTTACATATTACGTTAGACCAGAGCAGCTTAAATCTTAAGTTAGACCAGAGCAGCTTAAATCTTAAGTTAGACCAGGGCAGCTTACATCTTAAGTAAAACCAGGGCAGCTTACATCTTAAGTTAAACCAGGGCAGCTTACATCTTAAGTAAAACCAGGGCAGCTTAAATCTTAAGTTAGACCAGGGCAGCTTACATCTTAAGTAAAACCAGGGCAGCTTAAATCTTAAGTTAGACCAGGGCAGCTTACATCTTAAGTAAAACCAGGGCAGCTTACATCTCAAGTTAGACCAGAGCAGCTTACATCTTAAGTAAAACCAGGGCAGCTTACATCTCAAGTTAGACCAAAGCAGCTCATTTACCTCAGTCAACATGAAGGAAGTGCAAGAACTACTGAAGCATCTGCAGTCTAAGTTTAATAACAGTAATGGAAGTGCAACATATTAAGGATACAGCTGTCTGAAAATCTCTGCTCAATTCACCAGAGGCTACTCCCTAAAACCCCTAGGCTTCTGCTTTTAAGAGTTGTTCAACATCCTACATGTAACTCCACACAATAAGCAAAATCAGTTGGGACCAATGAACTGCACGCTTCCCACAATATAAATCAAGTTAATTCTTCAAACTTGTCATTTCATAAACCAAAGACTGTTGTAACATGCCTACATTATGATAGCTACAATACAAACTTGAACTTTTATTGCCCAAAACTTACCTCTATTAGGATGACCATAGTACATTCTTCGTCTTTTGTAGCTCATTAACCCAAACACTACCCCAACTGCTGCCGCTGTCTTCCATGAGCCAGTCCTGTATGTGGGTCCAGTATAGGAACGTACCCTTGATGTTGACCTGCTAGAACTGTAAATATAACAAAACACAAATCTGCTAGTCTGTTAACATCAAAAAAACTAAAAAAATCTGCTAGAACTGTTAACATCAAATATAATAGTAACTAGAACTATCACTGAAGGTGATGAATACCCCCCGAACATCCCACTGACACAGTATTTAAAATTTATGTAATATTTGATGCTTTAATTATTGGACCTGCACATCTTAAGGCTTCTGTGAAGTATAATTAAATTTTGACCAGCGGGTTTGGAGATTAAAAGCACACAAGATTTTACTATCTCAAGCCCCTGTGACCTTTGATCTAGTGACCCGAAACATGGACCATGCACAACTAGGCATGGTGATTATCAATTCTATGAAGTATCATAAAATTCTGACCAGGGGTTTTGCAGATTTAGCGTCCACAAAATTTTAGTATTCCGAGCCCCTGTGACCTTGACCTTTGACCTAGAGACCCGAAACAGCGACCACGCACAACTAGGCTTATCACTTTTGTGAAGTATCATTAAATTCTGACCAGGGGTTTTGGAGATTAAGCGTCCACAAGATTTTACTATCCCGAGCCCCTGTGACCTTGACCTTTGACCTAGAGACCCGCAACCTGGACCATGCACAACTACGGTACGCATTGCACTGATCACTTGTGTGAAGTATCATGAAATTCTGACCAGGGGTTTTGAAGATTTAGCGTCCACAAGATTTTACCATCTCAAGCCCCTGTGAACTTGACCTTTGACCTAGAGACCCGAAACCTGGACCATGCACAACTAGGCATTGTACTTATCACTTGTGTGAAGTATCATCAAATTCTGACCAGGCGTTTTGGAGATTTAGCATCCACAAGATTTTACCATCCTGAGCCCCTGTGACCTTGACCTTTGACCTAGAGACCCAAAACATGGACCTTGCACAACTAGACATTGTACTTATCACTTGTGTGAAGTATCATTAAATTCTGACCAGAGGTATTGGAGATCTAGTGTCCACAAGATTCCGTCTACAGACAGACAGACAAGCTGAATCCAGTATACCCCCCAACACTTTGTGTTCGGGGGGTATACAAAAAATCTGCTAGAACTGTTAATGTCAAATATAATAGTTAAACAAATCTGCTTGAACTGTTAACATCAAATATGACAGAAAAACAAATCTACTAGAACTGTAGACATCAAACAAAATTAATCTGTAACACATTAAAATAAATATGGTAAAACAGTTTAAACAGTTAAACATCAAATAAAGTAACTCTGCTACAACTGAAAATATCAAAATAAAATCTGCTAGAATTGAAAACATCAAATAAATCTGTTAGAACTGTAGACATCAAACAAAATTAATCTAGAATTGAAAACATCAAATAAACCTATTTGAATTGAAAACATCAACATAAATCTGCTAGAATTGAAACATTAACATAAATCATCAAATAAACCTATTAGAACTGAAAACATCAACATATATTTGCTAGAATTGAAAACATCAAATAAATCTGCCAGAATTGAAAACATCAAATAAACCTGTTAGAACTGATAGAATGTAAACATCAAATAAATTGCTTGACCTGAAAATATCAAAAAATTTAAATCTGCTAGATATTCGAACTGAAGACATCAAATAACTTAAATCTGCTAGAACTGAAGACATCAAATAACTTAAATCTGCCAAAACTGAAGACATCAAATAACTTAAATCTGCTAGAACTGAAGACATCAAATAACTTAAATCTGCTAGAACTGAAGACATCAAATAACTTAAATCGGCTAGAACTGAAGACACCAAGTAAATTAAATCTGCTAGAACTAAAGACATCAAATAACTTAAATCTGCTAGAACTGAAGACATCAAATAACTTAAATCTACTAGAACTGAAGACATCAAATAACCTAAAATCTGCTAGAACTGAAGACATCAAATAACTTAAATCTACTAGGACTATTATCATCAAATAAAGTTTGAGCTTAATAATATGCAAATTAATACAGCAGGAATGTCTTTGGCGTAGTTTACTGGTAATCTTGATTAACATTACATCATGGGCCATAGCAGGCTCAACGTGTATCAACCAAGATGAGTACATTATTTTGTACATCAGAATAGTTAGGTCAAAGACCCTTGGTACATTTGTATCTAACTGATATAAACTAAGATAAATTAGTTAGTAACATTTTCATCTACCTTGTCCGTGATGTCCTTGACCTTGAGCTTGAGGATCTGTATCCACCTCGACTACCTCCTCCTCTACGTCCATCTGTGTAATGGAAGTCTGAAATGACAATCAAATTTCAGTATAGAATACGAGACAGATCAGTTTGATCCTGACAAAAAGTTTTCAGTTCTACTCAATACATACCCGAGCCTCCACATTGACAGCAAAGGAGTCAGTAATCCAGTCGTTTTAAGGTTGGATCAGGGTTCTATTACCAGCCATGGCTAACATTTGAACAATTGTTCAATTCTGAGTGAAATTGTTTCTTACATAGGTACAGTAAATAATACTGTTGCAAGGCAGTATTTAACCACAGTAAGTTCACCTGTCATGGGCGTGCCTAGAAACAAGTTATTCTATCTACTGTAAATTTGGTTATATTCCCGATGATTTAATTTTTCCTATTTTTACAAATTTCCCAATTTACTAATTCAAAAATCTCGCAAAATATGCATTTCACATAGATTTACTATTAGAGAATTCTATTTTTTTTTTTGCAAATTTGAAATTTGGGAATAAATTATTATGATGCCTGCTCACAAATCGCAAAATTTTCTTCACACGAAAATGTCTAAATTTACAGTATTTAACACGGTTACTTAGACTGTCCAACAAGACATCTAAATTTTATCCGCTTAAGCAAAATGAGAAATTAGATAAGCTGTCACTAGAGAAACATTATTTGAGAAGCACAGGAATTGCTTTAACTATTTAAACTTTAACTCAAGGGTAGAGTAGGGCAATTAATAATTGCTTCACATTTAGACAAGACTTTTTCTATTCTATATTTTGTTTATACACGTTATACATGTTATACATGTATTAGTCATGTATATTTTTTTTGGCTTATCAGTAATTTTTTTACTCAGTCTTGCATACAAATCATTCAAGTCATTTAAAAGTTTCCTTCATTTGTCAATACAGACAGACTGGTGCATTAAAAGCTTCTGTAGTTTCTAAGCCCTTGCATGATGGTATCGATCATGCCTCAGGTTTCCATTTGTATGCATAAAGTCTACTGCTGCAGTGGAGTGTATTCGTAAAATGATACAATAACTTTATTAAATATAATCGATATGTATGGATTATATATGCATAAAGGCATGTTTCAAAATGTCAATGAAATGAGAAACTGTTGGCCTTCTTATAGTGCTCTCCCAAATAAAACAAAACGAGGGCTGATGGCAAAGCTGTTATAACTTATATGAAATAAAGAAGGACTAACGTTAGTTTTGCCATCAACTCTTAAAAATTGCTAGGTACTGGATTTTTTTTTACACTTCGGCTGTCTAGTTTTTGTGGAGAGTCAATGAAAAATTTGACTTTCAGATGGATAGCAAAGCTTTTACGATTTCAAAAATAAATATCCTGTAAAAACCTGTAAAGGGCCTTGTTGACCTAGTTAAGGTAAGACATGACCTGGGTGGTATAAAGACAAGCAATTTGACTAAGTTACATGAAGATACAGCAAAAAATGTAATTTCTGCAATGACGGTAATGTTTTTTCTATGATCTGACAGTCAAATACCTTTTTTTCATGCCAAGTGACCAACTTCCACACTGGAAGTGACCAATTTCCACACAATCAAAATATGCTATTGAAAGTTGAAAGCGTTTGTGCTAGTTTGTTTACTCCCACATGACCAAGTGTCACATACCAAGTGTCACTCTTGAGCTATATAAACAGCAGTTTTCATTTAAACATGTACAATGTCATGTATTCTTTAAAGTCCCAGGAGCACTTTGGATGTACAAAATGTAAAGTTACTTGTAGACCTTGTATCATCAAGAAAGATGCCGTGCTCCTGAGATTAATCGTTACTAAGAGACAGTTAGAAAAACTCTCCTTACATTACTTTTTACATCGAATGTACATACTGTAAATTTAGCGAGGGTATTGGAAAAAGTAAGAAACGCTTTCTGACAATGCTATTTCATGAAGAAGCCACAGAAATATGAAAGAAATGTGTATATGTCAACATTGTTCTATAGACTAAAAAGAACACAGTTCTATTATTATTTTCCCTGTAAATTTCTTATTTTATATATTATTCTATGTATTTATAAAGGTGAAGTGTTTGTTTATTATACATTCTGTAGTGTCACCCCTAGTTAAAGGGCCAGCCATATCCGACTTATGAGACACCTTCTCTCTGAGCACATTTACCTCCCAAATTCCATCCTTTAATGCCAGGCACCAGGCAGGTAAGCATATAGTAACCATTATTTAACTAGCTGGCGGCTCACCAAGTGGCCATATCAGAATGGACCCATGCTGGGATTCGAACCTTCGAGGTGGATGCCTAATTTTAAACCCCTAGACCAAGGGAGACAGTTCAGACCAAGGGAGACGGTTTATAAGTACATGTATTTAAATTTCTAGTGGGACTTTAAGTTTAGAGTACATCAGGCCCTGTGCTTAAAAAAGTTTCTGGAGCACAACCAATAGCTCAATACAAAGTCATGTAGATTCAAGTTATTTATTTACAAAAGGGGCCGTTTACACGCATCTCCTCATCAGGAAATTTCTTTCAAATCCTGCAGTTCTCCTAGTTGACTTTACCTCAGGATTTTTATTCCCCTTAATTAATAAGCAAAATTACCGAGCAAAGGTTTGGGCCCCTTCCGATCTCCGTAAAAAAGGGAACTTGGTACACTACATAGGTTAACATTCTGAGAAATTTTCATAATGACTGGACCAAAATTGCGTCTTTATTGTCAGTGCAAAAATCCAATTATTACAGACAGACAGACAACTGAGAACAATTGATTACAGAAGCTCATCCTTGAGCACTTCATGTTTACGTTAGCTAAAACAACAAGGCTATTAAGACAAGCAATTTACTCCAATCTGTTTTAGCACTACCATGTTGCTGTAAAAGATAATGTTATGCAAGGGTAATTTGTCAATAATAGCACTCGATAATATGCACTAATTAATTTATTACTACTGAACAACAGAGAATATATCACATTCCACTTAGTTTACATGTAGATGGCAACAAACAAAGCTCTACAAGGTCATGTTCCATCATCTGCTTTATGATAACAGTTGCTACTGTGTAAATGCCCTGCAGTCACTTCAATTATGCACCCACCTGCCTTGAGCATCCAATACTGATCATCATTACCCCAGCCACCTGACAGGAAGTAAATGGACCCCTCCTTTTTGGGGGGGAACAAGTAAGGTACCCTTTAGAGCCCTTTCACCCTGCGTTAACATACCCTGACTGGCATGCCTTTGAAGTTTGAAATTCCAATGAAGATCAGTGACTTATGGGTTTATGGAATGAGCTTTTAACCGCTTTATATTAGTTCCATAAGAAAACAGACTACGTCATCACAAAGAGCTTGATGAGATGAGTACAACAGTTTCTGTAAAAAATGTCAAAAACTAAAAAAACCGATTTACGGGGTTCTGGAAATAAGGTGACGATTTGTCTAGGGCACATCTGTCTAAAAACATTATTTAGTACAAAACAAGACAGTCTAAGCAATTACATTAGTATTAAATTGGTACTTCTAAAAGCTATTAAATACTCTCTGTACATATTACTACGTCACGCTACACTACAGTAACTCTCCAATATCTGTAACTGTAAGTATGATGAGGCTGCTTTGATATGGTCACATGATAAGTATGTAAGTTCCAACAATACTTTCAGCAACAATATTAGCATATAAATTTCTAGGCATATTTTACTAAGCGTCAACTTCATATACAAAGCGTCTTGGCTTTATCCACTTTAGATCCAGTTAAGCATTTATTTAAAACAGAGACGTATAAGATATAGTTTATTAAGTCTTTGTTTAAATGATGATAGATCTAGATTTTGTATCTGTATTTCTTAATATATTTCATGGCTGTTAGGAAATATGCGCACATGATGAATGTTCTGCGGGTATTTCCGACCACCTTAGTTTCTCTTCTCTACAGGATGGAGCAACATTTTCGACCTTTCCATGGCATTAGTTCATGTTAAAAAAATAAAAATATTCAAAGAGTGAAGTCAGTTTTTAGATAACTGACAAGTTTAAACCTTAGAAATTTTTTGAACAAAACTGCTATTTTCTTAAACGAAAATGGTGTTATTTAAATGTTTCTAATAAAAATTAAAACTAGCATTCAGTAATAGCTGCATATTCGGGCATACCCGACCCCACTTTTCTGAAATTAAGCAATCTTTCTTGTTAGATTTGGTTAATTTCAAAGATTAAACATGCATACAGCCAAATTCTCGGCTTCGCCGTGACGTCATACTAGCTAGTTAACCAATCAGATTATTAGATCGCATTCATTTCGTCACTCGGTGAAACAAATGTGAAAGGTGAAAACTCGGTCTTTACCGTACACCCATATGCAAGTTTAAGTTTATTTCGAATGAAACAGAAAGCTTTTAATGACGCATAATTACTACAAATTCAATTCTATGATTATAAGCTAATGGTAAACACTCATGTTCTTTCATTTTTCTTCTTTGACTTTATGCATTTTATAAGTAAAGATGCATACAGACCAGTGATGAAAGCCGAGGATTTCCTGAAATTATATAGATATTTTAATCAGTGCCCGGATGTGCGAAGCCGAGATAGTGATCCACTTCAGAAACCAAATATGCTGTGTATTGTGTTAAATAATGATCCACTTCAGAAACCAAATATGCTGTGTATGGTGTTAAATAGTGATCCACTTCAATACAAGATTGAAACCGACTTGGCTAACCCCCTTGCTACCACCACTTTCAGTGCTTTGATTGAGACAGAAACTGATTGGATTGCCAATCTGTCCTGAGGCTGAATGGATCAGACACTTATTTCACACAATATGTTGATAAAGCAATAACTTTTAACAAAACAAAATAGTATTTACCTACCAAGAACAATTAAAACGACTAAAATTAGTAAAATACGAAAAGTCCAGTTCATTTCGAAGTCTTTTCCGGGATCCCCGAAGATCTAAATATAGAATTATCTTGAGGTCTGAGGTAATCTCCGTATCGCACCCGGTATCGCACCCGTACGTATACCGTACATTTACGTAGACCTCAGTCAGCAAATTATTTAGAAAACCCCTCGTTATACGGGCGGCGACTTGAAGAGAAGAAACAAAAAAGTTAAATATTTTAAGAATACAAGGGTGATTTAATAATAGCTAAAGCGCTGAAAGCACTGGTGGAAGGTTTATCAACGTTTGGAACAAGTATACTGAGCACGTACAAGATAAGTTTTTATTTAAATTATGAGTATGTACATTTTACAATTAAAATAGAATAACCAGGTCCTCCCTCGACATACGCTGACATTTTCCCCATAAGTTGCACTTTCCATAACCCATAGTTATTCTTTTTTATCACTCACATTATTAGGTCGGAGTAGATCGAAATATAGCATATGATTAATTATGTTTTATGTTTAACGGTATAAGTATAATTACATATATAGTGGATATTTGTTTTTGTCGGTGTTATATCACGTTATAATTTCGATAAACCACGGAAAAAAAACCCACAAAATAATATAGCTTATGCTTGAAAATAACTTTGATTATACGTGCATTCTAGTATACTCATTCGAATGACTTAATTTTTGATGGTGTTCACATCACGAACGTTAAACGTTGGCTATGTAATGGATTTAAAAATGACCGTGTTTTAACAAGAAACTCTTACTTCCGATTTGATCGCTGGACTAGTTATCAAGGGATCATTCAATCCCACTTTCAACTACTCACATACCTAACGTTATTTAGGATAATACTATTAACCGATGCCTTGTGCACCAGTTATCATCGAGACATATATGTTCGGGACATGTTTAAAGCACTCTCTAAACGGGATACACAGAATTTTTCACTATTGTGCTGTGATGTAGGACATGTTCTTCGTGTCATTCACAACAAAATATAAATATTTTCGACTAGGTATTTTGTTATTATGATTATTTGTCATATGTGCAACTTCTTAAATACCATTTCTAGATTCCTTTGGGGTTTCCTATAAACTTGCCCAGTTTTCAACCAATCATCTTCATTAAAAGTCACTCAGTGTTCAGCAGGTACTCACACCTTCAAACATTTTTCTAATGGTAATAAATTAATTTCATATACCCTTAATTCGGATCCTGACTCAATATCATGATATAAAAGATCCCCGATCAGGCCAACTGATATGTGTCCTTGTGCAAGTGACGCCCCAGTCCATCCAGCTATATATGGTTACAAGTATTGACAAGAAATTGGTTCCATCATGTGATTTGTTTCCAGAAGGATAACTGTAAATTGAGAGAACTTGCAAAAAATACGTATATAAACTATAATATATATAAGAGAACTCATACGAGTCATATTGTTGAAAGACGGACGAAAGAAATCACGGTCTGTAATGGCAACCTTTTGTTACACTTATTTACATTTACAGAATGTTTACCAAACAATAATACAGTCCAAGTTCGACTTGCAAATGTGGTAATGACCATGTGCATTTTTTTTATTTTAAGACCTAAACTACATTATAATAAAGAATACAGACATTATTCATTTTTCCTCATATCGTTTATCTTTTAAAGTACAATGTGCATGCTTTTAACGTATAGCAAATGAAACATGTTGAATTTTTTCTACCAGTACCCTCGGTCATTGAACACGAAATAATCCGAGGATATCTGTTCATTACCGAGCTTGTGCGATCGGTGACAGACAACAAAACGCCATATCGGTGTTTACGTTAAATCTCAGATGGGTCCAATGCAATTATGCCATAGGCTTTATATTGAAATGAAAACTCCCTCATAGTGACCCCCCTCCCCCCCCACACACACACACACATACACGCCAACCGCAGGAGTGCTGATCAAATAATGTAATGCTGAGGAACATGAAATGAGTTCCAAGCAGTGCAGTGGTTGCTGCACGGAATGGATTGAGATCAAAAGTAGATGTCCTTACCTGGTATATGTCCATGTTCTGTTTCTATACACTGCAGAGTCTTTCGGCATAACATATGACATGGTGTTTAATCCCGCTCTGAAGCACTGTACTGTCTTTGCACGCCCAACTTGATAACTAAATTTGTTCCAATCAATTACTATTTTGGGGAAGAATGAAGGGCTCTTACAATTTAATAAGTTGTGGCACTTTGACTTCATGTGAGCTTGTTGCTCTACTATGTTTGTTGTAACACAAGTATCAAACATATTTTCAGTTTTATACGTCTCTTAACACGATTTGGTGCGAGAAATGAATGACATAGCATTGCTTGCACCAGCCTCTCAAACGCATTGAAGAAGAATACCAGCCTAGAGGTCTTCCTATGGTTCTGCAACAATCTTGTAATGCATCCTTTGTCTCGGGAGGAGTAATCACTAGATATAAGTCTTGCGGCTCGACGCTGTACTCTCTTAAGCATGTTGATATCTTTTTGTAGGTATGGGTCCTAGACTACATAGATGTAGTCTATTGTTGATCTTACAAGAGCTAAGTAAGTGGACTTTATGCAGGTTTCTGGACAATGTTTCAAGTTCCGCTTCAAGAATCCAAGTGTTGTGTTTGCTTTCCTTTTTATGTTGGTTATGTGTGAGCTAAACGTAAGACTCTTGGAAAGTGTCACATCGAGGTTTGGGGCGTCTTGTACTTATTTCAATGATGTCGTCTAATCTATGTGATAAAAATAGCTGGATTTCTGATTGATGCTCCCCATATTACACTTCTTGGCTTTAAAGCACATGTAACCCATTTCTCTTGCTCATTGATGTCTTCCTGCAGTTGGTGTAGTCATCTGTTAATTTAATGTGACTATATAGTAGGCAGTCATCTGCAAAAAGACGGACAGATGACTTGAAGCAGTCCGGCAGATCATTTATGTGACATAGAAAGGTCAAATGTCCATGCGTCGACAGTAGATTTCTCTTTTTTCTATTTCTCCTCCCTTTTTTACTATTTTTTTTCTTTTATAGTTTGCCTTTTATAATATCCCTATAAATTTTCCATTGAAAATACGGCTGTTATTTCACGATCTAATTATGAATGGACAGAAGGCAAAATCCGTAATGTAAACGGGTAAAATCCATTTGCGTATGTCCGGACTACTTTTATCAATACTCTTACGCAACAGATTTTCGTTTTATCGGCGTATATTTCGTCATTTTTAGCAAAACTGAAAATAAAAACAGATCGGGTATGTGATAAATGGTCATTATTATCTGATGATCTGGGATACTGCATTCGGCTCTCGTGGATTTACCACTTGCGTGCCTCGTACGTTCTGGCCTGGCAAAATCCACTCGAGCCGAACACAACATCCCAGATCAAGCTACTGTTATAATAACCCATATTATAACACTTTGAAGTACTATTTTGATGTTACCATATTTCTCGATTTTAAATCATTAGTACCAGTGAAGTTATAATCCCTTTTCATTTAAAGTGTGTTGTTTGTGTGTTTGCTTTTCCGTTCCTTTCCTTATTTTTAAATTGATTGACCTTTCGGTTTTACATTGCTTAGATGTCATGTAAAAAATCTATACTTTTATTCCAATACTTGTATAAGGTATACTCAGGTCTTTACAAACATCTTGCCATTATACTCATAATCATATCACATTGGAGAGGGTCGATTACTGATTCTACTATATAACTCGTGGTCCAATTCTTTTGTTTATGTATTTATGTATCTGTTAAAAGTGTATTTGTACATAGAACAATAATATAGTATTAAACTAAAAAAGCCCAAGTACTGTACCTTGGGGGACACCGGAGTCCACTGTAGCTGAGTTTGACGCTTTACTATCTGCCACAATCCTCGTGGTTCTGTTTATGAGAAAATCTTTGAGCCAGTCATTGATGTTACCATTAATGCAGTAGAGGTTAAGTTTATGGAAATATTTATGAGGCACTGTGTCAAGGGCCTTTGAGATCGAGGATTAGTATGTCGACTTGGGCTCCCGTGTCGTGATGTTGAAGGAGGCCAATGCATTATTGCTAGGGTTCCCGTTTCGTGATGTTGAAGGAGGCCAATGCACTATTGGGCCATACTGGGCCTATATTAAACCTAAAGAAAACGAATTGATATTGCTTAGTATGAATAAGACCTGGGCCTACCCGGATGAAACCTATGAGGCGTTCGTTGCTTTTTACTGTATGTAAGATCCCTGTTTTTAGGTTTTTTGAGATCAATCATAGAGTCGTTTCTTGAGTTTCCCAAGAATTTGTTTTCTTTTTCAAAAAGTAGATCTCTAGTCTATAGAGATTCTATTTCTTCATATCACGATTTGTATCACTTTCGGAATTCTTTTTAGATTAAGAGTCTTGTCTAGGTCTATGTTTATTCTGTTGTATAACAGTGCCGGGTAGGTCTATGCTTTTTATAGATCTATCTAGATCGATCCGTTTTTTAACATCAATCGATTCTAGATCTATCTAGATTTCTATAATTCGATTTCCTGATAGAATTTAAGAACATCAAAAGTGATTAAAAAATGATATAAAAATGAAGAAAAAAAATCGTTTTCTTGACTCGAATTGGGTCTTATATAAGGAAATCATATTAGGACCCAGATATTAACAAGTCGAGTATTTTTGCTACTTCAGTATTCTAGATTAGCTCTTCTTCGTTATTTTAATACTACGAATTCACTTACTTAGTGAACAAACAACTATATATAGAGCTACAACTTGTGTTTTAAATAGATCTATTTTTTTAGCTTTGAATAGATTTGTAAACAAATGTTCAATGAGTGCAAAGTGAATCTTCTGTGAAACAAACATTAATTATATCAAATATTTGGATAATAATAATGTAGATCTAGACTCTATGTGACGACATAACAAAAAGGGAAAATAATCTTCAAATGGTGCTAGCCTAAGAAGATATTCGCTCAATTATGCACCATCAATTAACTGGTCTCGACATCTAGATCTATGTGCAGAGTCAAGATTCTCGTTAGAATCTACACAAAATAGATCAACTCGTGTCTTTTTTATTTTCAAAATATCCAGAAGAGATAATATAATGAATATGTAGATCAATTAGGCCACGGAAATATACACTACTACACAGTGTACTTCCGTGATTAGGTCACTGAAACTACTATACAGTAGATCTTCAATTCAATTAACATGTTTTTATTTTCGGACCTAGCTCTATATAGACCTAGGTCCCGTGATTATACAACTATGCCCCAGTGGCTAAAGTGACCCTATCAACACTGTGAACCGATTAAAACACTTACATAAACGCGTGACAGCGTCACTATAGAAACGCATAAACAGTTTCAAATACGCACCTGCATGTCTAGATCATGTAGACGCTTGCCATTTATAAATATCAAAGAGCGTCAAATAGATGTAGAAGTATCAAAATGGGGAAAGGTGGTAAAAAGTTGGAAAAGGAAGTAAGCTCGACTTCGGTGAAATGCTTCCCGTGGGATGAAATAAAACAACACAATAAAAGAACTGATAGTTGGATTGTGATCAGCGGAAAAGTATACAATGTGTCACATTTCATGAAAAAACACCCAGGCGGTGCCAGAGTTTTGTCAACCTACGGCGGTCAAGATGCCACGGTATAGTTTTTGTTATATAAGTAGAGTGAATGTTGAGTTATGCTTTCCGTTAGATTTATTTCTTCTTTTTCTTAGCTTATATTATTGTGCAATAAGAAGTGTTTGATTTTTAGAATTTAACATGTCAATTGTTGCAATTATTATGAAACAAGATGATCTTAGATTCTTATGCAACTTTGAATTTGAGTTATAGCCAGTTAAAGGCTTTGCAGCAGGACTCTTAATCTACTGGCATCAAAGCAGTATCAGCTAGTAGTATCTGTCATCATGCATAAACACAGATTTAGAGCGAATATTTTATATTACATAATCTCCACTGTTTACATGTATTGTTTTATGTTGGGGATTTCATGTTTGCAATTAAAGGTGAAGAAAACAAAAACTAAGATATGTACAGTACTGTATGAGTCAAAATGTCTAAGGATATACTGTGTATGACGGTAGAGCTGTTGTGGCACAGTGGTAGCACGTTCACCTCAAGATGGAAAGATCGCGGGTTCGATACCCATCACAATAGCCATGTCGGTAGTGGCCTTTATTAATAAGGCAAGACATAAATAATTCCACGTTGCCTCTCTCTCTTCGAGGTTGATTCATTTGGAATGGGTCTCGAGTAGGGCTGTAACGAATACACTAAGGGGCGAATACGATACGTATCACGAATACAGGGTGACGAATACGAATATTTATTCATGAATATGAATACTATACTAAAATCATTGAACAAGTGAACATTATATGGCTTTTGCCAACAATATATTACAGTCTGCTGACTACCGTATTTCCCCGCTTATAAGACGAGGAAATAAAGTCCCGATTTTTGCCTCAAAGTGGGGTCCTCGTTTATAAGGGGAGGGCCTCAAGAATCAAAACAAAAAAATAAAAATCAATCCTACATACATTTGTGATGAAATCGGCAATACCGAATGTCGTCCCGCTGAGTCTATGTGCAGGCGACAGTCGAACAATTACCAGTACCGTACATTGGCAAATTACGTTATTGTGTTAACTCACCTCCGCTGTCGATCGCAAATGACGCTTACAATTATTTAAAAGAATCTGAAGGTAAACTTTGCGAAATAAGTGGTGCAGTCATATTTGTTTTTTCCGGATGATATAAGCGGCCTAAAATGATATCTGAATCAAGCGTTTACACAGCGTTATTGTAAAGAAACCCGATAATCAGTCTAGTCTGTGTATTGTTAATTCGGATATTGATTTTTGTTGACACTTTGAGATGATAATTGCGTCCGGTAAATACGTGTCATCGGCTGATTAATCAATTTATGAAAACATCGGCAGCTGTGTATAATTAGTAAGAGTGCCCAGGATACCCCAAATTAGCGGCAATTACGTCGTTGTTGAGGGGGGAGCGGGGGGGGGCTTAGACAAAAGGGCCGAACAATTTTTTGTAAAATTCGTGCGGGGGGTTGTTTTGTCAACTTTTAATTATAAATACGAAAGTTTGCTTATTTTTGCAAACATTTTGTGATAACTCCCAAGAAATTGTAACAATGGGAATGAAAAAATATTTTTTATTGACTTTATGCCATCTCGATCCTTTTTTGTCTTTAAACTACGCGTGATTGTCGCTACTTTGGGGGATCCTCGGCACTCTTAATAATTATATACAAGCTGTCATATGTTTTCATAATTGATTAATTAGCCAATGGCACATATTGGCGCAATTATCTTTTCAAAGTGTCAATAAAAAATCAATATCCGAATTGACAATACACAGATTGGTTTATAATACTCAAAAAAATCGGCGATTAAAAAATTCACTTATTAGCTTAGAAATCATACGAACTTGAAGAAAATAAAGTAACTGGGTCATTAAAAAATTGCCTCGTCTTATAAATGAGTCTATTCAAAACCACACAATTTCCATGGCAAAGTAGGGGGGTCGTCTTATAAGTGGATCGCCTTATAGGCGGGGAAATACGGTAGATAATATAGTACTTTCTTTGTACTCAAATTACTGTGAAATAATGCTGTTCAAACGTAAAAAACACTGAGTAAACATGTAACTTAAAAAGCTCTGGGTTCAAATGACTAGAACTGTTTAGTAAAAATTACTAAAAAATGACTAGACACGACTATAGAGTAAAAGGCGATCTACGATTTCAACGGTTCTCGATGCTAGACATGTTGTTGATGTAGACGGTTTTGGATGTCGTAAAATGGGAATTCCCACTTGTTGATATCAAATTTTAATTGAATGTGAAATTTAAATGAATTCAATCAGTTTAAAACCCAGAAAGTTTGAAAATCATTTATTCAATTGTAAACCAACATCAAAATCGGCCGACGACTTATTAAATAAATGTCGTGAAAATATCTGTCAACTGTTGTGGGTGGGGTATTACGGCGAAATAGTGCAAAATGCGCTATGAAACGGAAGCGTTTTCAGTAGATTTCATCTGTTTTAGGTAAATTCAAATGATTTTAGTTTAAATCATGCACTTTTATCTATATTCGTAAATATTCGGTTCAGCACATGGCGAATAACGAATACAATTCGGACAAAGCTGTATTCGACTAAATCGAATATTCGAATGTATCGTTACAGCCCTAGTCTCGAGAGTGTTTAATCTAGGTTGTAAGAACTTGTTTCGCAATCGAGATTAAATAAATTTGTATAAATAACATGATGTTGGTTGTTCGACTGTTCATGCTGTTGATGGTTCTGTCTACAATCTTTTTGCAGTTATAATTGTTAAACATGTATGAACATGATGAATTTAATGTTTTTCAGCCAAACAGAACGTTTCATTTATTATTATCTAAAACAATCATCAATAATGCTCTATAAGAACTTAAGTAGCAAACCATTTTCTTTTTGTACCCTTTTTGAGCCACATTGTTGCTGCGAGTGCGTGAAAAAGCAGAAGCATTTATAATACGAGGCATTTAAATACCTTACGCCTTCCAAACCCTTAGGCCAAAATTAAAAATAGGTTTGTTTGCTGTGTCCCGACCGACCCGCTAAAATGCTGCGCTCCAAATATTTTTATTGGATCACGCCAGTCAATTTTTTTTTCAAAGTTTTTATATTATGTCGACATGGAAATTTAGGATCACAGAGACATATGAAGATGATAGTTTAAAATTGTATGTTTCATTTTTTTAATTCTTTTATACATCATAATATACATTTATAAAAATATTTTTTTCATATTTAAAAATGTATTCTTTAAGAAACTATCACATAAAGTCCTGTTTTTCTTGTTTAGATAATAAAAAAAAGTTGCCTACCTACCTACATGTACCCAACTTCAAAAAGTAGGGTCGGGAGACAGCAAACAAAGACTTTTTTGATGTGACCTTAAAGCAAAAAAGCTGAAGCAATTTTTAATTACCTGACTCTTTCCAAACAAAAATGTTTTGAAAAACCTTCATTTTGTGACAGATACTACTTGCATACCAAGTCTAGCTGGTTGGATAACCATTAGAAAAACCTTGTCGGCAGTGACTCTGACTAGCATAGAAATTGTCACTTTCAGTTTTTTAGTGGCGACTACTAAAGCAGTTCCTTGATGATTTTGCTTACAGTTTTAAAATCATGCAGAGCCAAATGATGCAGAATATCTTTATTATAATATCATTCTAGGTATATATGTTGGTCCATCTATCAAAATCATCTATCCCATAGTCTTGCTTGTCTGGGCTGTTTTTAAGAAACTACATGATTGTACCATATTAAATCATTGAATTGAGCTTTCTCCACTGGCTCCTTCCTTGCACTGAGTGAGTGTCAACATGGTCAATTTAAAAGTTGTTTTACTGACATCAAACTAATGCACTTGGTTACTGGTCAACATGATGTCAAGGTGGTGCCCAGAGTAAGATTTTGTTTAACAGGCAGTATTACATTATTATTGTTATTGACATGATTCCCAGTAGAAGTTATTTTTTGTGTTCTTTCTTCAGGAGGTATGGACAGCAATGCATAATGACAAGAATTTGGTTGGAAAGTACCTGAAACCACTGTACATTGGTGATGTCCTGGACAATAATTTGGTATGTACTCTTTAATTTTTTTTTTTTTTTGACATTAATTTTATAATATTATTATGTACTCATTAATTTTTAATTAATTCAGAATGGCGGCCCAGCCATATACACATGTAGAAAAAATATTTGTTCTTTGTGTGTATAAAGCATCTTCTTTAATTTAATGCCAATTTTTTTTTTTTTTTTTTTTTTTTTTTTTTTTTTTTTTTTTTTTTTTTTTTTTTTTTTTTTTTTTTTTTTTTTTTTTTTTTTTTTTTTTTTTTTTTTTTTTTTTTTTTTTTTTTTTTTTTTTTTTTTTTTTTTTTTTTTTTTTTTTTTTTTTTTTTTTTTTTTTTTTTTTTTTTTTTTTTTTTTTTTTTTTTTTTTTTTTTTTTTTTTTTTTTTTTTTTTTTTTTTTTTTTTTTTTTTTTTTTTTTTTTTTTTTTTTTTTTTTTTTTTTTTTTTTTTTTTTTTTTTTTTTTTTTTTTTTTTTTTTTTTTTTTTTTTTTTTTTTTTTTTTTTTTTTTTTTTTTTTTTTTTTTTTTTTTTTTTTTTTTTTTTTTTTTTTTTTTTTTTTTTTTTTTTTTTTTTTTTTTATAAAAATATTTTTTTTTTTTTATAAATATTTTTTTTTTTTTTTCTCCCCTTTTTTTTTTTTTTTTTTTTTAATTTTTTTTCAATTATTTTTTTTTTTTTTAAACACGATCACTCCTATTAATGAAATACTGTGTTATATCAGTGAAATATAGAGTGATGATATAGATATCATATCAGTCACAGTGTGGGTGATATAGGTCTGCCGGAACTACTTTTTTCAGTGGTGCATATAAATAATTTAGCTTTTGTTTTAATATTTAGCATAAAATAAAAAGAAAATTTGTTTGTTTTGAGTGGATATGGAATATATTTCAACTCAAAAGTGGTACAATTTTCACATTTTCACTAGGGCTTGTGATATAATTATGATAAGTTTTGATGAAAAGTTTATCATGTAATATTTTTTCCCGTTTTGCGTTCCAGCCTGAGGTTCAGAAGGATTTCCAAGAGCTTCGACAATATGTAGAGAACAACGGTCTCCTGAGGGTGAACCCGGTATTTTACGTTGCTCAACTCTTTAGCATTCTTCTTTTGGAAGTGGCTGGGTACCTCATACTGTCAAGACTTGGCACTTCCTGGCTTCCATACCTGGCAGCCGTCATGTGCTTCGTTGTTTCTCAGGTACTGCGCATACTATGCTCTCTAGATAAGATACAGTCAAACCTGTGTTAAAGACTACACTAGAATAGAGACTTAATACCTCAAGCAGACAGTATCATAATAATTAAATCGAGGATTCTGTATGAATACACTTGTACTATGCATCCATCTAACTTAAATGGTCACTTTACTTGAATACAGTTAAACTTCTTTCACTCAAACTCGAAGGGACGGTTGATTTAGCTTGAGGGTTGGGTGGTTCAAGCTAAAACCTCTGTTAAAAACGTGGATAACATTCAAGTTTCTACAGTAAAACGACCTGTGACTGGTGGACCTTGATGGTTTGAACGTGACCGATCCCTCGAACTAAAATGGATGGTCTCTTCGAGTTCGAGTGTCAAGTAAGGGCAGGTGGTTGCATAATTAAGGGTCCATTGTAACAGGTTCTGCTCTAATGATAATTATGTATAGAATTACAATAAGCTATTAGCTAACAATTTAATCAACTCCTCATAATACTTCTTTGTCAATTTTATGTTTATCCTCCTTAAACGAGATGATCATATTTCACACCAATGATTTCAAATACAATGTAGTTTATTATGCTTTCATTATGTATTTGTTGTTACACAACGGCCATGTTATTAACAATAACTGCTGTCCTGTAATGTAGGCACAAGCTGGATGGTTGCAGCATGACTTTGGTCATCTCTCCGTGTTCAACAGTAGAAAATTAAACCACATAGCGCATCATCTCGTGATCGGACACTTAAAGGTAAGACATTGGTCTTTGAATACAAACTGTATTAATGATATTACTATGAATATTTTAGGACCAGGAAGGCTGTAAATATTGCTAATTTCATGTATGAACCACCTTGCAAATGCGCAAATTCTACTAGAATTCGGACATCAAAATTGAGTCCTGTTGTGTGAAAACTATCATTTTAGTGGTAGTTGTCATTCTTTAAAGAAGACAGTGAAGATGTTTTATCATTATTAAGCATTTCACTGCAAGTGTTTAAATGTTACTCAGGCTGTTTGTGGTGGATAAGAGAACAGTGTGTATTAAAATCTGGAACCAGTTGTTTGAAACTTTAATTGATAGTTAAGCTGGTGGTACAGATATGCAGACCCATTTAGGTCCATATTTGTCACTAATGCCTAATGTTGGTCCTCATATAGAGGGCTCGAAAAATATTTTTACCATGGTCAAGGGAAATTTCAACGTAGATTTAAAAGCACATTTTTTGATGATTCAAAACAAGAAATGCTTGGAACACTGTGTCCTATATATGTCAAGTACATGTTACTGAACTGTGTTCAGGAACACAAATAACCAATTTCGATAAAATTGAAAGGTGTATATTAAGTAAAAATATTGGAATTAATACTGGAGATTAAAATAACATTGACCAAAATGGTACGCATCCTACAATTAATTAAAATTAAATTATGCCATGGTGATTTGTCCATCATCGGTCTGTCCATATCGTTTCCTTTATAACGCTCTATGGGTCACAATTTTCATTCGACCTTCATGAAAGTTACTCAGAATGTTGCTTGCAATGATACCTGTTGTTTTTTTGGGTCAGTGGGTGAAAGGTCAAGGTCACAGTGACTGGAACTTTGAAAATCATTATGGTCTTATTACATTTGTATCAACAACAGCCTTGATACTTCATAGGATGATTGGTCCTGTAACCTGTTAGCTTTACCTTGATAATGTTCCAAAACATTTTCGCAAAACTTACTCGGAACCATCTAGTAACTCTAGTAAAGTGTACTGGCCCTTTTGGGCCTCTTGTTTCTTTTTACACCACTAAATGTTTATATTTTACAAATATTATAGTCTGATTTTCAGAAACTACATGTTTTTTATTAAAGTGAAAAAAGATTGCCAACTGCAAATATATGGAAAATAAAAAGACAAAAATTTACTGGTTTACAGTATTGTTATGTTCAAATGCTGTGTTCTTCTCATTTCTAGGGAGCATCTTCACATTGGTGGAACTTCAGACATTTTCTGCATCATGCAAAACCGAACATAATCAAAGTAGACCCAGACGTGGAAGTGGCAAATCTCTTCTTGCTGGGTGAAACCATGCCCAAAATGTTTGGGTTAAAAAAGCGTGGATTCATGCCATATAATTTTCAGCATATTTATTTCTTTTTATGTAAGTTGTAATTATGTTAAAATTGGCCATTTGAGCTGTTTTAAAATTTCATTTAAAGTGGCATTCGATTTTTTATGTTGATGAAGTAACAGAAAGTGCAACTATAAAAATTGCTCCATGAAAAAGCAGGGTTTCCCTTACCCCTCACCATTGTTGCCAAATGTGCCAATTACTGCAGAGTAGAAAAAGAATTTTGAGATTGCCAACAGGAATTGTAGCAGTACTAACCCAGTTTCTAATTATTTGCACAGGAATGGTTATTGTGGTAAAAAAAGTGATGACAGATTGTGGAAACCCAGTGTAGGCGCTGACATTGTGTAAATTTAAAAAAAAAATGTTCCAATATGTATGAATCTTATTGATATGCAGACATAATTGAGGTCTTTAATGGATTTTCAGCAATTATTTGGTATTCATAATCTTTCAGAGTTTCATTTATATTAGTCACTTGAAAGCACAATTGAGTCATTGGTCCTAAGACTGTAGGTGTTTGTAATACAAGGAATAGACTTATTCAAGGTCTTGAAGAGTCATATTCCTTGGGCAAAGACAACTTTGCTATCATCACTGTAGACATACTAAGAATTTCTTTTGATAGATTGCAATAAGCTTAAAGGGATTGCAAATAATTTCAAGGGATTACAGTGAGCTTAAAGAGATTGCAAATAGTTTCAAGGGATTGCAGTGATATCAAAGGGATTGCAATGAATTTAAAAGAGATTGCAAGTAATTGTAAGGGATTGCAGTGAGCTAAAAGGGATTGCAAATAATTTTATAGGATTGCAGTGAACTTTGATGGGTAGGATGTAGTGGTATGATGATACAATATATCGAAAGGTATTTTTGGTCTGCTTGGAGTTAGACCGTGCAGGGTTATCACCCTTGGACTCTTGCGATTACTTGTGGACATTTATTTTGTTGTAAAAACGTAAGCTACACTATTAGCACATCAGTTTTTGTCAGTACACTAGTATGATTACCTGTTCATTAACTCTTTTATTTACAGTAACTCCTCTTCTACTGCCTACTTACTTTGTGTATGAGAACCTGTATTTTGTTATTAAGAGACGAGACTACTGGGTAAGTTCTCTATGTTATAACTTACAGTATATCTTTTTTTTTTTCCCGCGTACATCAAATTTCATTAACAATTTCATTAACATTTCATGTTAGATAATGTGCTAATCGTGATATAACACGCATTAGGAACTTACAATTTCGCAATATGTTGTACTAAATTTTCGCTGATTCTGAAGTTCGCGATTTTGTCTGCTCGCGAATATAGAGAAAATTAGACACACGCGAAAAAATACGATATATGGTATATACTGATCACAGACATAATGGAACTAGAGGCGTGTGTGTTGTTGGGTTTCTTTTGTAAGGGCACATCCCATGTGGCCTGATCTAAAATAGAAGCCATATGGAGCCACCTTAGTACAGTAGTAGCGCGATTGCCTCAGGATCAGAGGGTCCGGAATTCGATCCTCCCCAGTACCCAAGTAGTAGATGTGTCCTTAGGCCGGACACAGATAATTCCACACTGCCTCTCTCTCTTGGAGGTTGATTCTATCTGGAGGGAGTCCTGAGAATGATTAATATAAGCTGTAAGAACTTGTTTCACAATTCAGGGTAAATAAATTAGTATAAATTAAAATCCAAACCCCATTCTCCAGATTGTAATGTGAATATTGAAACCATTTGACAACCTGGAACTCAAGGCTCATGCTAGTAACTATGTTACAGCAATGAAAATTGTTACAAAACAATGAAAATTTTCTTGTTTTTCTTTTATGTTTTATGTAAATCGATGTAAAAATCTTGAAAGTGATGTCAGTGAATCCAAGGTTAGAGGCATGTTGACCTTGAAAACAGTTTCTGTAATGTGATATTCATTGTATTGCTTTGCATTTCCTCTGATGTTTTATTCAATTTTTTTTTCCAGGACTTGTTCTTCACTCTGACATTTTTCTACAGAATATTTGCAACTTTGACACCAATACTAGGTGTATGGGGTGTTGTTGGACTGTTTCTTTTTGAAAGGCAAGTAGCTACTAAATCTGTCTTAAGAAGCCAACTAGGCTGATGAAGAAGCTAGGCCCAAAAAAACTATATGTGTTTTGGATCACCCGTCTGACCTTAACCTTTTAGTTCCGACCTCAAACTTATGTATAAGAAAATAAGCAAAAAGACCAAGTGTTTTTCAGTAAAATAAGGCAAACTAATTTTTTTTTTTTTTTAAAAGCTGACCAAACTTAGTTTTTTTTCGCAAGGAGACCCCAAAAACACACTTTTTTTGTTGGCCTAAGGGACTCAAAACTGGCCTTTCAGTGCTTTGATTATATTTGTAAACTATTTTACACAAGAAAAGCACTCATTGAAACTTGGCATTTGTTTATGTATGTAATGCGAAATTGCAACAATAACAAACTTTTTGTAATAGCTTTTGGCATAGAATACCATACAGTTTTATGAAACTTAAGATAACCCAGAGCAAACATGGTCTGTTGCCAGCTTGACTTTCATCTGATCTGAATATCTATGTCACTATGATTAAGACAATCATTTTAAGGAAGTTTTTAAGCTTGACGTTTGAGAGTTTGCTGTGCTATTTTTCCTGGACCCTCCAATCCAATTTTGCTGTATATTATGAAATGCTAAATAAAGATTCTTGCATCTTGTATTGTGAAAACTGAGAGATAAAAGAGGATACCTGGTATGTTTTCAGGATGTTAGAAAGTCACTGGTTTGTGTGGTGTACCCAGATGTCTCATATACCGAACGAAGTCGAGTTTGACGCCTCAAAAGACTGGTTCCGCCTTCAGCTAGACTCGACATGTAATGTAGCTCCGAGCTTTTTCTGTGACTGGTTTTCTGGACACTTGAATTATCAGATTGAGCATCAGTAAGTGTTTTAAACAATCATGCGCTGACTTTTTCTGAAAAATACATGTACATTGTACTTGTTAAAGCCAATGCTGTACAGTGCTGCCCCTGTTTGTAGCTGATAATTATACTGGAAATTGGATAATATTTGCGATAGTTTAATTTTTTGCTATACATGTATTAGCTAATTAAAAAAATTGCTAAAATGTAAATACTGTAAACTAGGTTATATTGGTGATGATTCAAATTTCTCTTTTTTCACTTCTCTCATTTAAAAATCTTGTGAAAGATTCATTTCACATTGATTTACTTTTAGAGAATTTACCTTGCGCAAATAAGTATCTGCTCACAGATCATTACATTTTCGTCACATGAAAATTGTCCAGTTTACATTATCCCCATTAGAGTAGTTATTGCCCATAATTTATTCAGAACGACTGTTTTCGTTACCAGTCTGAAAGCTAACATCTCAGTCCATTGGTTAATTCATGAATCAATTACTTCGGTAAGATAATATCTCAGTCAAAATTTCAGTAATATGCTTATTGAATTTCAATGAAACTTAATAGAATCATGGAGAATGTTAAAATGTTCTGGTCCTTATAACACATACAAGCTCCTGTAACATTTACAAAGGTCAAGGTCAAACTTGTTGTTCACAGCTTTAATATAGGTATGGCAGCCATGGTTTATGTTTTACCAATAGCTATATTCAAGTCAAGTTCAAAGAATTGTAGATCATTATGAATATAACACCATCACTACGCATACACAACGCTGACCTTTCACCTTTTCCTTTTCTCGTTTAGCCTGTTCCCAACGATGCCTCGACACAATTTCAGTAAGATAGCACCACTTGTTAAATCAATGTGCAAGAAACATGATGTGGAATACAGATGTAAACCCTCCTTGCTGAATGCATTCGGTGATGTTGTCAGGTAAGGATTTTGTCACATTATTTATGTTATTTGTAGGGATGTCAACGAGTACCCAAATTGGTATTCGGATATTCGGTCAGCCTTCCGAATGAATATCCGGATATTGGGTCGTTTTATGTACTAAATCTAATACGTTGTTGATCAAATTGTCACATATTTTCGCGATTTTAAAATTTATAGCGTACAGTTACCCTAGCCAGGCGAACATCTCGAGAACTTGATTTATATCTTTTAAGTCAGACAATTAATGGCTATGAGATTCAATCATTCATGTCATAAAATTAGGATAAAATAAATTTCATATACGTTGTTATTACGGGAGCTAACTCTGTAAGGACTGATGTATTTTTTGGTTTCGTTTTCTCCATGACCGCGTCGTTCACGGACATGTATTTTCTTTTTCTGCTGCTTCAGTCCTTTTAGATCTGCAGTAGGCTTAATAGGACTGAGAAAGAAAAGCTTCAATTAATAACAACCTGAAAAGATTTTCATTTTAAAGAAAATAAATGTAAAATTATTTAATAATGTAAAACGGGGCGCTGTACAAAAAGATACTTCATAATTGCAATGGCTAAAGTAAGCGCCTCTCAAATGTTTGTTCAACAATTCACACCTAGAAATTGAAACTCTTTTGTTTGCATAATCTCTTTTGTCTATCGCTAAAGATTGACTATAGAAAGTGTCATCACCAGAGCAACTGCGTATTGTAAACTGACACTTCATCGGCCGTAACTGAAAATTAATTATTGTCATGAAAACAACACGTAAATATTTAAGATTTTTTTTTATTGAAATTCGTTTTTTGGACGAATTTACCAAATACTCGGATACCTTAATGGTATCCGAATATTCGGAAGCTGAACGAATATTCGGATATCCGGATATTCGTTGCCATTCCTAGTTATTTGTTATTGCAAAGAAATGTACAAAAAAAAAGTTAAATGCAGAAATATGATAAGACATATTACTTGTGTTTTTCCATGACTAAAGCCCCCATAAAATTTGTATGTTTTTGGTCTTCTTGCCCAAAAGAATAAGGGTCAGATGATTGGCAAAAATTATTTTTTGTATTTTTTGCTCTTAAAACATTAGAAAATTTGTCTTAGTCATTTTGTTATAAAAAAAGTTACAGGTGAGTAGTAAAACGTTGAGGTCGGACGGGACACCGGAAACACACCTTTTTTTCCCTAAACAAAAAAAATTGGTTACTGTCATGTGGTGCTGATTCTCTCTTTAGTAGAATGTATATGAATTAATCCTCAATCTTATATGGTTTCTTTTTAGAAATTCTTGACATTGTGAATAAGTCTCAAATAAAAGTTCAATATAAAGTTAAAACAAAAAAAATACTTTTTTACATTTTTTGCTCCAAAATTTGGCGGGTCTGGCACACATAATGACTGGAGGTATTATAGTTTTTCTTTACACTTTGAAGGTTTCAAGAAAGTTTATCACCTTGTTTGTTATGAAAGAAACTTTTCAATCATTTGAGTGTTTATTTCCAGGTCGTTGGAAGACTCGGGAGAGATATGGTATAATGCGTACTATGAAGGGCTTCATACAAACTAGGGAGACTTTCTCGATATAAACTGTTGCTGTAATAAATTGTGCACGGCAACGTCTGTTTGCATGTGCAGATTTTGAAGACAATTACTTCTGTTTTTCACCTATCTTGTATTTTTTCACCTCTATTTCAACACAGCTGCCATTTTATTCTATGGGAAACACAACTGTGATTTAATACACATTAAACCATGGTTCATCTGTTTTCACTTCTCAAAAGATGAGCAGAATAAGAGTGATTTAATACACATTAAACCATGGTACATGTGTTTTGACTTCTGACAAAGATGAGCAGAATGAGAGTGATATAATGTCAGGGATAATTTACAGTATTTTGTTGTGATATGGTTTAGATAATAGAAATATTCACTGCATCAAATTTTTATTTGAGTTTTGAGTGGTTAATGGAGATTTCTAATGCAGGGTAGAGGGCATATTTATTTTTGTCTTTTGGATGTCACTGTGTGGTTGTCAGTCTGCCCGTCAAACAGATTATGTAACTTCTGGCCTATACAAATGTATGACCAAAAAGTTTATGTTTTAATAGTAAAAGTTTGTTTTTGTAACTCAAGTCGGATAAATATGTTGTCGACAGTAGACGTGAGGTAACAACAGAAAATGTCTTACAACTGCAGCTGAACAAATTTGATATACATTGAGATTTTTAATGAAAGTGAGCTGAATGAAACCTGTACATGACACCTTATTCTTTAAGGAAGCAACTTTTCTAATTCATTTTATTATTAGGCAAAACAAAACAAAAATTGTATCTTTTTGGTGCCTTCCAAAATATTTTTTTTGCTAAAAACACTAAATAAATTCGTTTATTTAAGAATTTTGTTAAACAAATGGCATGAATTAGGTTAGGTCGGCAGTAAAAATGAAACAGGAATTTCACTTTTTTAGTCTTATAAGCATATAACAATCTTTAATTTCTTTCATTTTATTATCTCTAGTGTTATACTTTTCTTTGGGTAAGATTGTTTGTGAGAAAAATTGCTTTAATAGTACAGTTTGACTTTATACTTAATCTATTTAACTTAAAGAATTCTTGCTTAAACAGTTCATGATTTTATTACAGTATAATATATGTTTACATTGTTTACATGTCTTTCGTTTGTTCTGTATTAAATGCTTATTTTTTTTATAAATCAAAATTCTTAACAAGTGTATATCAGTATTGTTTTAAGACTGTTTAAAGTTGATTGAAAATTTTAAGTCATTTACTTTTTTCTGTTCTTTATTAGCATAATATGTACAGTCTAAATTAAGATATTATTTTTTTACTTTTTTACCATGTTTGTGTAAGATTGTTCTTTCTTTCTTTTTGTAAACTGTTTCGGTTATTGCACAAGTTCTGGTTTCACTGCTGAGATATTTATGATTGTCTTCAAACTGTTTTTGCCTTCATTCAATGCTCTTCAAGCTCTTCACTGTAGGAGGGAAAATAGTGCATATTAAGTTCTTCATTTTTGGAGGAAATGAAAATATACACTTGAGTGGCTTAAAAAAAACCACAACCTTTGGAATTTGTAAACAGAGTTCTTGTTTGTTAATTTAAGTAAAATTTTGCAGTAGCAAACATCCACACAGGATGAACATGGTATGTAGAATTCATTGGGAAATATTGAAAAATTCTGTGAGTGTGAATGACTCTTGCAGTGGCACCCAAAATCACTTAACTCAGACAAGATATGCAGTGGATTTATAACTGCTGCTTGCATTAATGCAAGAAAAACACTTTCACGTTATTAAAAGCAAGCAATGTAATTCAGGTTAAAAAATGGTCGTACATCTAAGGGATATCTTGATTCATGCATATATTAGTTAATTTGAGTAGATGAAATATACGTGTAATCTAATCAGCCATTTGAGAAAACCAGCAACAAGATTTGTTTTCAAGTCTTGATCCAGTTATGGACTTCTTTGTTATGTTTTCGCTGCAGAATTTTATTCAAATTGATCCACAAGAAACTCTGGCTTGCATTTTTTTTTACAAAGTTTGACTCTTGAGTTTTTAAAGTAATCCAGTGTATATATGGCGTTAAATTTTGCTGTACTACAAGCAAATGTCATAGTCGTAGTTGAAAGTGTCATATAGCAGACAAAGAGTGGATACATAAATTCAAGCTAGCACTGTGATAATGTTGAAAACACATACATTTTTATACATTTGTATATGTAGGTGCCATATCGAATTCTTTAAGTGTTAATGCAGCACGGGTAAATTACAATCAAAAAGCAACAGCACTTGCTGTATACTGATTTGCTGTTGTGTTTTGTGTACCAGTTTTAAAACAGTATTTTTAAAGTCAGTATGGATATCAACGATGAAAATGGCATTATTTGACATGCACATGAAGACTATTATAGCTTCTTCGAGAAGTGCATTCACCGAGAGGCTGCAATGATGGAATCAAAATGTAAGTTTGTGATGGGGAGAATTTCTCTGATCTCGGCTTCACATGTATTTTTCAGATATTTTCAAAATGTAATTAACATATTTTTTTAGCGAAACTTTCTATGTTAAAAACTTTATAAATTATTAATCTATTAATATGTATTTTTAAACAACACGATTAGCAATACTTTCTGTTTATAAATTATGAATTATTCATCTAATATATATTTCTATTCAAACATCATTTTAGCGATACTTTTTCTGGTTATAAGTTATACTACTGATACAATATTTCTAAACAAACATCATTAGCTCGACTTTTCTATGAAAAGGGGAGCTATCCTACTCGCCCCGGCGTCGGCGTTGGCGTCACACCTTGGTTAAGTTTTTCGTACCACCCCACTTTATTTCAAAAGTATTAGAGGTATGGCTTTGAAACTAACCATATTTGTTCACCATCATAACCTCCATCTACAGACAAGAGTACATAACTCTGTCAAGATTTTTGACAGAATTATGGCCCTTTTTTGACTTAGAAAGTGTATTGAGCTTGGTTAAGTTTTTCGTACCACCTCACTTTATTTCAAAACCATTGGAGGTATTGCTTTGAAACTAACCATACTTGTTAACCATAATGACCTTCATCAACAGACAAGAGTACATAACTCTGTCAAGATTTTTGACAGAATTATGCCCCTTTTTTTACTTAGAAAATACATTGAATATAGGTAGAATCCACTTATTGCCTTAACCCTTTGAGATATTGCTTTGAAACTTTGAATGCTTGTTTACATCATTACCCCCATCTGTTTGCAAGAGAAGGTAACTCTGTCAGGGATTTGTTTTAAAAATTAAGGCCCTTTATCGACTTAGAATCTTGGTTAAGTTTTTCGTACCAGTCCACTTTTTGACTAAACTGTTAGAGATATTACTTTGAAAGTTGGAATACTTGTTTACCATCATGATCCCAAAACAAGGGCAGGAGAAGGTAATTCTGTCAAGGATTTTATATGAATTATGGCCCTTTTTGACTTAGAAACTCGGTTAAAATTTTCATTCTTGTCCACTTGTTGACTTAACCATTTGAGATATTACTTTGAAAGTTGGAGTACTTATGAACCATCATGAGACCTACCTGTAAGCAAGAGAAGATAACTCTGTGAAAATGTTTCTTGATTTGTACTTAGAAATTCTTAGTTAAAGTAGTTAAAGTCTTGTGTGCCCTTAACTGTCAAAGTTTTGTTTTATTGGCAAGCACTAAAAAAGTCGAGCGCGCTGTCCTACTGACAGCTCTTGTTTTTAGTGATACTATTTATGTTTAGAAATTATCAAATATATATTTTTAAACATCTCTTGTTCATATCATGTTTTGACACCAATTTTTTTTTATTTATTTATTGTAATGAGTCAATTAACAAGATATAATATTATGTTAATTTGTTTTTTACTGAACTCCAAGATGATGTAAACATAGAACATTATGCAATCGCTTACTGTCTAAATATAGAACATTATGCAATGGCTTACTGTCTAAATATAGAACATTATGCAATGGCTTACTGTCTAATAATAGAACATTAAGCAATTTTAAGACAGTATGTGGCAATGGTTTAATCACATTTCATAATTACTGAAATTTTGTAATGTATATGTAGAATATAGTTTGCAATAAATTAATTTTTTACAATTAGATTACAAGTTGAAAGATATTGCGAATATTCTTGTTTTGGAATAATTATATGTTTGTTATTTAAGTATGACATTCTTTTTGTTTGCGAATTGCTCAAATAAAATCGTGTGGCAAACTCAAAAGTGAAATTACATGTATTTACTTTTTCTGTATATGCAATGAAATGTATACTTTAATTTTCACTAAAAATTTACAATTGAAATGTTTATTTCATGCCTGTACTGCTGTACATGTTAGACAATTTTGAATATTTTGTTGACAAATTACACTAAATTGCATAGGACACTTTCAGTGTTTTACCAATTTTTTTCTCAAAATAATAGACATTTGTAAGACTTACATTGCATTGTAAATTGGGGTAATTTTCTTGTGACAAAATATTTGGTAGTTTGTGAGCAGACAGAATTATTTGCGAATGGAGAATTCTCTAATAGTAAATCTATTTGAAATGAATCTTTCACAAGATTTTTAAATTAATGAAGTGGAAAGTTGCGAACATTAAACCGAGAATTTTAACCAATTTACAATATCTTTATTTTAGCAATAAGAAGATTTTGTATCAATATTAAAGATGTTACACTACTTGTTTTTATCTATTCATTGACATTTTTATAAAACATTCTGTGTTATCTTTATAACATTCCATAATTATGATCTGTGATCTTTTTTAGCTCACCTGAGCGCTGAGTGCTCCAGAGAGAATAATTGTGATCAATGATTGTCTGGCGTCTGTCTGTCAACAATTCTCAGTTGTAATTAATCTTAATGAAACTTTGTGACAGTACAAGTATTCATATTAACGAAACCTAGGTTGAGTTTGGTATGGGGTCAAGTAAGGTAAAAAACTAGAACTGATATTAGGTTAAAGTATAAAGAAAATTAAATAGCGAGCACTCTAATGACATGTGATCAGAATGTTTTTCTTAATGAAAAGGTCAAGTTAGAACTAGGTCATAAGGTCATGTTATAACTAGGTCATAAGGTCAAGTTAGAACTAGGTCATATTAGCACAAGGTCATGAGGTCATGTCAGCACAAGGTCATGTCAACACAAAGTCATGAGGTCATGTTAGCACAAGGTCATAAGGTCATGTTAGAACTAGGTCATAAGGTCATATTATTACTAGGTCATGGGGTCAAATTATGGAATAATCCTGTTAACACTTGAAAGGCTTTGGGCAACATCTTCATGGACCATGATAAGAAAACTTGTTATCAAATCCAAGTCAAGTTAGAAAGTTTTTTTTTTAAACTAGGTCACTGGGTCAGATAGTGCATAATTAAAAATTTTAAGACACTCTTGCAGTAATAATCTGTACACAGTCGTCATGAAATTGGCTGGGCTGTTTTTTTATGATGCTTAGGTAAGTTGGGACACATGAAGACTAATAATGTGTTACAGATATTCTCTGTTGACTCTGGTGAGCGAGATAGGGCCATCTTGGCTCTCTTGTTTATAGCTCATTGTACTTCTGATGATTTATTTGATAGTTTATATTAAAACACTTTACTTTTTTGTATTATTTGTACTTGTTTTGTCTTTTTAACCAAAAGAGCTCTATGCGGGGACCAGTACGGATGTTCTCCCAGTGCCAGTGTGTCATTAAAATATGTGTATCATTTCAAGATATAGAGTTTGTTTAGGTATGAATACTGCAAATAGGCGATGTTCCTCCGCGGTCCACTCAAACGTAGTCCCTATTCAAATATACATGTCGTGTCAATAGTCATTTTCCTCCGTGTTTGAAAGTCACTTTCATGGCAGATTGTCTTTTGTGTGATGTTCACAGGAATACTCTAGGTATAGACCGTTCCTGGTGTCCAGTCGTTAAAAGGACCCACTACATGTGACTTTAATCCATATTCCTTAACAAGCTGGTTTGCTCATCAAACGGTTGTATCAGAATGGATCCACTACGTTGATTCCAACTTGCAACATACCGTTCGCAAGTTTGGTGCATGAACCAATACGCAAAGGCAAACTTTGATAAAAATTACGTGAAGAAACTTAAAACTAGGATTGTTCGTAGCCAGGCCAGGATGGTAGTTACATCTTCAAAAAATCCTCTACCAGTCACCAGTTCGGAGACTGCTGTACAGGTTTGTTTCATTCTGTCTTGCAGTTCGTCTACTAGTGCGTGTCGTTGTTTGTAAATGTGCTTATTAGGTCCACCAACCTCTAAAGAGGCCATAATCGGTACGACCCGTTAGTGCGTGTCCTATCTGTACTCCATTTGCATACCGGTGTATCGTTTTTTAAATAACCCCACACATCTTTTGCACGTCTAACGTACAGGTATCGCGCCAAACCTCTATGGTTGAATTCACGCTTATAATATAGGGTTGTATAGCAATGTTTCTTGTCCAGAGCTCATGAGGAATTCTGAACAAAATGCTCGCGAGACGTCGTGTCACAGACTCTCCTGCCTTTTGCGATGGGCATTTTATTTATTTAATAAATCCTTGTCGCTGCATATGAGAAAGCTGTGTTAGCCATTCGAACAAGGCATACATACAGACGGACATCTACTGCAAAGAAACGACATCCTTGTATATAGACCTCCACCGACCCTTTTCAAGTCAGTTCAGTCAAGATGAAATCTAGGTCACAGGGTCGGATGAATGAAAATTTTATTGTAAAATAAACTGATATATCCGCGTAAACTATTGTCTCAAAAGTAAAGCGAACACGTAAAACTGTAACAACTGGATCGGTTTGTACAAAGGCAGATTTGGGCTATGTAAGAATTTGGGACCTTGGTACCTACCTCAATTTTGACTTTTCAAACCAAAAGAATTGAATCCCCCGCCCTGCCCTCCAAAAGCCCCCCGTACGAACACTATTTTGTATAAGAAAAAACATAGAGATGCGGTATCGCAACATTTCTACTGAATCGCTCTTTTTTTAACGGAACACTTCAGGTTTATAGATTAACTTTAATGACAAACAATTGATTCATATGGCTGGTAGTCACTTGATAGAAGAAGTTCATGAGTTTGTACATTCAGAAAGGAACATATGCCGCGACAAAGCAACATATGTCTGTATCACTTTCTCAGCTTATGTATCGGACTTTGGCATTGATTCCTGTTTTCCCGTACATCGTTGATAACTGTTGACAACATTGCATGATGTGTCACGTAAGTTTTTTTTTATTAAAACGTATTGATTCTTGAAATAGACGACATTGCGAGGAATCCAAAATGCTGCATTAATATGGATAAAACTTTTCGCAGAAAATGTATGTTTTCTTATCAAGTGCGAAGTACTATTATCAAATTTTCAATGAGCGCAATTTCATTTTAAATTTTTAAATGTAAAGTATTAACAAAATAACAATGTTCAATTATGACAGACTTCATTTTACTTCTCAAATAATTTGCGACAAAATACGAATGCAAGCTGTGACGTGGACTCATGGAATAAACAAATCATGTAAGTAGAAGTTGTGTAAAATTTTACAGTTTAAAGACAGTAAATAAACCATAGCTCACTCGTTTGCCTCGGAAATTACCGTTGTATTTCAATAATCTTAAACGTTGTTAAACTATAATAATATTATATTGCCATAGAAAAAAAAGCATATTCGACAAAAAAACAAACATTTTTGTACGATCTAAGACAAACTTTGTACATATGTCGTACTTAGTTTTCTAACGAGGTTATTAGTTTATACTAATTTATTTTAGCTCGATTGTGAAGAAGCTTGTAGCTTATCGAGTTACTCTCGAGTCCGCTTCCTGGAAAAAAACCAGTACTGGTGTCATATGAGGAAGTACGGTCGTGACCCCAGTGGGACTCGAACCCGCAACCTCCGGGATAAGGGCTATTAAGTTGCGAATGTCCGAGAGTATATCCTGGTCAAAACATACAAAAAATTGCAGTTTTAATACTTTTCGCTGATTGATTAACAATATGTCAAATAATTTTTTTTTAAATACGAGGACAAAGACAAAAAAGATCTTGAATTATTTGTTACTACATGTAATGAAGCTCATAATGGGTATCAACTAACTTCTTAATTTTCTAAATTTGATATTCAAAATATGAGTAAAAGCCGTTGACTTGCACTGACATTTAAAAAATAGAACTCACTCAACACTAGAAATGTTAAGACATACTGCCAAAATAAGCTTCTATATAGCCATTACGTATCGCAATGTAAAAACTTGATATCTAAGGTAAAAAAAAATAAAATCTGAACCATTATTGATATCAATTGTTCGTCAATTTTTTTATTATTTCTCTTTAAACACGGAAAGGTACAGAGTGCCTGTTGTCTAAAGATCGACAAGGATCACTTGCAATGTATTATTGATTCTTGTAGAGGTTCAAGTTTCAGATCTACATGTAATCTTATAAAAGCACAAAGTACTGGGGTTCAGCAGCGCTTGTTACAGACATTGTCTCTGCTCTGTTAATATTATAAACTCAGTGTTCTTTTTCTTGACATTTTCTGTCGCTTCCCACCTCATTGCTGACATCATAATTTTTGAATATCGTATTTGTTCCATCATGTTTCATGTGCACTCTATACAGTACGGTATTAAAGTACATCTTTTCTAAACAACCACAGGTACTAGAAGTAGCGAGGAAAATGATCATTTCTGTCCAATTAACTTACCTTTCATCTACATGTAGTGTTTTGTCTTCCATATATACTAAGTAACAGTAATTACAAAATATATATCTTAATTATATTGTCAATACAAAACGCCCACAGACAAGACAATAGGTTTTTTATTGGACATATAGAGATATCACGTGACCGCTACACATGCAGTAAGCAGAATGTTGATACATGAAACAAGAACATGCATATTTTAATTTATTTTGAGAAAATGTTCATTTTTATAATTCAGGGCTCTTCTTTTGGCATTACCTGCGCATGTCTTCCCACAGTTTCCATGGATATATCAAGGGAAGAATGCAGACAATGAGCACCAGTACAAAAGTCGTGATGCTGGTTTTCGTCCTTTGCTTTTCACGCTGGGTGATAAATTACATTTTTACAAGCGAAGGTAAATAATTGTCATAGAAACATGTTGCGTATTTGTTCTGTTACAGTGCACATTGTCTATGCCTTTCGTTAACAGATGGCATGGATTTTATATTGATAGTGTTTACAGCATACCGTATATATACGTAAATGTGTATAAGTGCAGGCAGTTTTGAACTTTTATCAAAATCAAATATCTAAAACATTCCTAGAGTGCGAAAAAAGATATCCATTTTATAAAAGGCACTATATATTTTTCATATATGATATATACCAGTAAATGTGTTCAATACTACGGTGGCACAGAGGTGACATCCGCAACACTTTATTTATATTGTGGCCACAAGTTAGTAAGTTGTGGCCACAAGTTAGTAAGTTGTGGCCTCAACTTAATAAGTTGTGGCTACAAGTTAATAAGTTGTGGCCACAAGTTAGTAAGTTGTGGCCTCAACTTAATAAGTTGTGGCCTCAACTTATTAACTTGTGGCCACAACTTATTAACTTGTGGCCACAACTTATTAAGTTGAGGCCACCACAAGTAATTAAGTTGAGGCCACAACTTATTAGCTTGAGGCCACAACTTACTAACTTGTGGCCACAACTTATTAACTTGTGGCCACAACTTATTAACTTGCAGACAACTTTAACTTTGAAACTTGCTAAATTGAGGCCACAACTTAATAACTTGTGGCCACAACTTATTATTGATAGCAGGGGACACGGGGCTAACTCATTCAGGCGGGGATGTTGCCTCTACAAACGGTGTTTTCAGTGCTTAGGGCACAAGGCTGAGGGCTGAGTTCATGTTAATAAGGGTGTTATCAAAGATTGGTAGCACTATAAGTAGAATTGTATTGAGTGCAGGGGACAAGGGACAGAGTATGTGAAGCGGGGATGATACTTATATAGTTAGTAAGTTGTGGCCTCAATTTAATAAGTTGTGGCCACAACTTACTAACTTGTGGCCACAACTTATTAACTTGTGGCCACAACTTATTAAGTTGAGGCCACAACTTACTAACTTGTGGCCACAACTTACTAACTTGTGGCCACAATATAAATAAAGTGTTGCGGGTGTCACCTCTGTGCCACCGTACAATACACGTACATTTATGGCTACATATTGAATGAAAAGAAAGCTAATGCTATAAACTGTCAAACTAGTGAATTAATGTGAAAGTCGTCCGCTCGGAGTAGGTCTAGTCTATGCATTTTGTAGAGCTGGGTTTACAATTTTGTGCCTCAATGTTAATATAATTATATTTACATGAATAACATTATTCATGAATTGGACTGTGATGAACAGGCGAGCCTTAAGGCTTAGATTGTGATGAAAAGACGAGCCTTAAAGGCTAAATTTCAATAATCTGTGATGAAAAGGCGAGCATTAAAGGCTTAATTTGCGATGAAAAGCGAGCCTTAAAGGCCTAAGTCGTAATGACAAGGCGGGTCTTAAAGGCTTAATTTGTGATGAAAAGGCGGGTCTTAAAGGCTTGATTTTCACTTATAACATTGAGCTCCATGGTTCCGGAAGATTTCTTCTATAATTTGAACATAATACATATGTAAACTGGTTCAGCTAAATCCAGGAACTGTTTGCTTGTTCTAGACAGCTGACAAAACATTTGTCAAAATATAAATGATAAAATACGTTTGATAAAAAAAAATATTTAAGTTTTAAAAAGCATAAACCCGCTTCTTGAAGCCATTTCTGTGCCTAGGGCCATAACAGCCCATGTTCTAGTTTTATGCTGCTCATCACTTTCACCCTCAAAAACCAAAACAAATCAACATTGAATGGCCATGCAACCTTTGGTAGGTAGCTTTCTGAACATTGGTGTGTAGGTTTCCGGACATTGGTGTGCAGGTTTCCGGACATTGGTGTGCAGGTTTCCGGATATTGGTGTGTAGGTTTCCGGACACTGGTGGGCAGGTTTCCGGATATTGGTATGTAGGTTTCCGGACATTGGTGGGTACGTTTCTAAACTTTGGTGGGTAGGTTTCCGGACATTGGTGAGTAGGTTTCCAGACATTGGTGTCTATATTTCCGGACATTGGTTTGTATGTGTCCGGACATTGGTGGGTAGGTTTCCGGACTTTGGTGGGTAGGTTTCCGGACATTGGTGGGTAGGTTTCCGGACATTGGTAAGTAGGTTTCCGGACTCTGGTGGGTCGGTTTCCGGAGAAGAGCAAGACAACGTCAAACTGAAGTTGTATCTATTCTTTGAAATTGGAATGTTCGTCTACTGTACGATTCATCACGGATTTGTTGTGCCATGGTCTAAGTACCTTTCGGCGGGTATATTATTTAAAATTTGATTTCTCGTGAACGAATTCAGAGTTGTTTCATAGATTATAAGGAAAATCATTGCTAGGCAGTTCAGCATTTCACTTTCGATCTTAGTCCTTCAATGTAAAAACCATCAGTTTATAGAAGCAAAATAACATCAGAAGTTGTCAAAAAGTTGAAGCGGCAATAAAATAATTCTCGGTGTGGTTTTTGAACAACAAGAGAGCAAGTCAATCGTTTCTGTGCTTACTTACTTTACTGGATTTATAAAGTCTGAGCCCCTTAGTTTGTACTAACTTATTTTAGCATGATTGTGAAGAAAGCTTGTAGCTTATCGAGTCAATCTTGAGTCCGATTCCTGGAAAAAACATAGGAGGTACGGTCGTGGCCCCAATGGGGCTTGAACCTGCAACCTCCGGGGTCTGCATTTTCCAATAATGTTATTAAAATTGACATTATTGTCTAAAAGACTGTTTGATAGGAGGTGCCACCCTCCTTATTTCCAAACGATATTAATTTTGCGTGTCGAATGAAAGATGCGGCAAATTCTGCCTTGATAGCTTTTCCAATTGAAAGGGTAAACAGAAGTGGACTTTGTGTACATAGTCCTTTTTGTTATTATATTGTTTTTGTTGTTAACTTGTGTTAAATTCTATTTTTGGTATTTGAGATTGTAGAGATCTACATTATTTGCTGACCTAACGTGTAACACTAGCCAAGCAGCATGAAGGCGTATTTGTCTACTACATGAGCAGTTATTTTGGAAGGCCCGTTAAATCACTGCAAGATTTCAACCGCCTGTTAAAAATATCTTAATTCAACACCCACGCAAGGGATTCACCTTAATCTAGAATATCATATACATGTACCTTAAAATAAAGTACAACCCCAACCGTTTCTATGATATTCTTGATCATCTTTCCGTCGCTATATTGAAAAAAAATAACGTTTTATCCTTTAGATCTGTAAAGCACATGCAAGTTGTAATGCCATTCGTCGGTTGTCATGAACGATCACCTTGTTGTCAAGAAGCTTCTGGAGGTTTTGTGCACTATTCCGAATGTTCGCAACGTACAAATTATGTTCAATGTCCAATTTTGGTGAAATGTTTCATGCCGACATTTATTCTATCTGCAGAAGATCTGTATGTTAATAGTGGACGTGAAGAATTTGCATTGGACGAAGCGGCATCGTCTGCTACATTTGTCCTGGTAATTGGCTATGGTCGCACCGGTTCCTCTTGGCTCGGTGAGATACTGAGTAAAGCAGACGAAAGTTTTTACGTCTTCGAACCGATGCAGAGACCAATGGCAGAAGGTTACTACTTGAAAAATCTAGTTGCTTTCAACGACAACACCTATCGGTAAGTAAAACAAACAATTTAGTTTGTAAGGTGACTGGTTCTCTATGAAGATGATGTACTTTTTCGGCACCTCTTTTGACCGGATGTTAGTAACTTTGTAACCGCCAATGAAATGACAAGTAGAATTTAACGGATTGAAAAAAATCCTCAGCAACGCATCTTGTTTAATACCGCATGGAAAAGGCCAATAAATAGTCTTGCCTTTGCAGTCTTTCATGCATGGTTTTATACTTTGAGTACGAAAACGGTTCATATCAACATAGCCTACCTATGTTGTTAATAATAATGAGCTTAGAATAATCATCCTTTCTCGACCCGTGAATAATTGCAAATATTTCGAGAAGCATATTGAAAAAGAAAAACAAGGATAACATTTGTTTTTTCTGAAGCACATATCACTTACTGAGTCTGAACAATGCTCACTGTGAGTATTCACTGTCTGTAAGAAGTGCTAACTGAAAAATGCTCGCTTTGAGTAGTACTCACCAAACAATTAATGATCACTGAACATAACTCCTGTGAAAGGTGCTCACTGAAAAATGCTCAGTCACTGAACAATGTTCACTGAACAACGCTCACTGATGACGTTTCCCGCAACTTTTGACATTTTATTGAAATAAACTCAACAAAAGTAGAGTTTTAGACATAAAATAAACAGAAAAATTGTTGGTTTCGATGAAATATCACTCGTGAACACCAAAAATTGTTATTTTTACTCGTGGCTGCGCCACTCTTGAAAATATGACTGTTGGTGCCCACTCGGTGAAATTATAACGTGATATTACACTGAAACCAACAATTATTCTCTATTTATATACCAGAATTTATTAACATTTCAAACAGTAAATAAATTACAAATATCAACAGATGGAAATTCAACATCAAATTCGATTTTTATTATTTTGATGAAATTGAGCCATTTAAATTTTAAAACTGTGAAACAAAAAAGTGTTTTTATTGATTAATGGCGTTTTTGTTGTGCGTGTACGTATCAATAGCAAAACACGCCTTACACCTCATCGTACTCAAATGACAATACACATGCTTTAAGGAACCAATTTAAAAGTACAACATATGTGAAAGAAATGTGTCAATTGAATGAATACGGTTGTTTTGTCAGAACAAAATTTTCAGGGGCTGAACAGAAAACTCTTCAAGAATTATCTAAAATTTGTAATTTAAGAGATAGCAATACAAGTTGGCCTTGTTAAAGAAGACAGCTACTAGAGACCCAAGATGGCTGTGCTTTTACTTTCGAGTCACATAAATATTTTGTTTCCCTATGGACTTAATTATACACTGTCTAATGGTGTAACGTTGCCAGTCTTTCATGTTTCCCGAAGTGACGCTTGTATACAGTTACAATGTATACAGTCTGTCTGTTTATTCGTACGTCTGTCGGAATAACTCGAAAGCAATGTCAGACATTGAGTTCAAGTGTCTTCTGACGACGGAAAGAGCAAGGAAGGTACTGACCGTAGGCCGTTTGATGCTGGCAAGAGCCCGAGTGGATGAAACTGACCGTTTATTATATCAGGCTTCTGTATGTCCAACTGTCCGGTATTTAACCGAAACTACGTGTCATATGAAAATATGTGTCCAGAAAATTCAATTCCATATCCAAAGTTAACGTATAAAATCTACTTTATCATAAAATATATGTTAAAATGCATTTGAAAGATCCGTGAACGCTGAATATTAAATATATAATAATATATGTCATCAACTGTACTTAAATGGTTAAAGTCGTAAACTTGGTCTGAATATTATTTTACGAATGTATTTTGATAAGGGGAGCAAGTATGAACTTTTCTTTCTATCGTAGTTATTTCCCTTAGATCAAAAATGCATCGGTTATGTTTATTATTAAAGAGCCCTCTGGTAGATCATCCCAGCACTATAGTTTAGTAAACTGCATCATTATAGTTACGAATAAGCCTTGTTAAACATGCATAAATTATAAGCTTTAACTGTGATGTTTTTGGTATAAATAAAGGTCATTTCCGTCGCTGAGACATATATCTTTGTTAGGAGGTCTTTGTACATGTATCTTGTTTCTTTGTATACATGTTTCTTTGTACATTTCTCCTTTTCAGAAAGCCGATGGGTTTATTGGAGAGACATGACTATATGATGACAACTGTCCACAGAATATTTACCTGTCAGTTCTCAAGACTCCACCCTTTCTCTAAGGAGATTTTAGTGCACCACCAGGTCAGAATGTTCAACGGGACCTTCAAATATTGCATCAACTTCGAGTCTTACACATCTTACTACTGCATAAGGGAGCTTGAAGACAGATGCCTCTCAAAAACACATCGCATTGTGAAAACAATCAGGGTGCCGATGGAGCTTGTAAGTGATATGGTAGAAATGTGGCCAAATATGAAGGTTATAAACTTATTTCGTGACCCACGCGCGATCACTGATTCGCGTCTGAGGGGTCAGGATTTCAAGATGGCCTTTAACATAATAGGTCATTCCATGGATATGTGTACTCGGATGTATGAAGACATAAAATATGACTGGTATATTCAAAGGAAACATCCAGGCAAGCTTACGATCATTTTATACGAGGCTTTCGCCGAATCGCCTTATGCCGCTACCGGGTATGTGTATGATTTTCTAAACATGCTCTTCAGAGAGAAGACTTGGTTCTGGGTATACAATAGCATCAGAAACCACACTACCGATACGGACTATTATGCAACCTTGCGTTTCAACGCGACCGAAGTCGCTCGTCGCTGGCGGAAACACTTGGACATTAAAAGGGTCCAAGAAATTGATTACTCGTGTACGGAAATATATAAAGCGTTAGGCTACGTTCCTATAAGTTCTGAAGAGGAACTTCGTTCAGATGCTGTGCCCTCCCGACGAAAAATTGGTACATTAGAAGGATATATGTAATACCAAGCCGTACTACAGACCTTTATCAATGTGCTATTTTGCTAGCGTTTTTTACGAATTCTTAATTGATTGTTTATATACATCTGACCTTCATCACACCATGCCAACTCAGCCACACGGATTGTCACATATTTAATCAAAGTTTTAGACCGAGAATGCGGCAGCACTGAGTTCGAGCCTAAGAGGTGACAGTTTTTCCACTTTCGTTGTACTGTACATGTATGGCAAGTTGATGATTTTGTCATAATTATGCCTTTAGAAATGTCATAACGTGAGTCATTATGTATGATATAAGTATGTTATATCGCTAAGTAAGAAAATAAAGGCTACAATGACATACGAATTAGGGACATTATAGGTATTGGTAAGTAGTATAACGGTGCACAGGCTTGAGATTTGAGCGTCGGACTTCATGATTGACAGCGCTCTACAATTTAGCCGAAAGCCCGAGCACTTTTAAGGGCTTTGAGAAAAAAAATCATACAAGAGGATACAGTACGTGTTATAATTTTATTCAAACCTATGACGTTGGATCAGTAAAATTCACTACAGTTTACCTAACCTTTGTATTAAATGTATGTTCATTTTCTTTCGATTTGTACAATACGTCCACGATGGGTCACTTGTTTAGCGGATATGTAAGTGTTGTTTAGCGGATATGCAAGTGTTTTTAGCGGATATGTAAGTGTTTTTAGCGGATATGCAAGTGCTGTTTAGCGGATATGTAAGTGTTTTAGCGGATATGTAAGTGTTTTAGCGGATATATAAGCGTTATTTCGGATTCTTAGTTCGATACGAAACGTTCTGAGAAGATATGTTTGGACAAAGTTGTATACATGTACCTGTTGGCAGGTGGGAAGCTTGCAATGTCACATATAATATTGGACTCGTTTGGTGAAGGCAAGAAAAACATTGGAAAGAAGCCACCTCCGGGAAGACATGCTTTAATAGTGACCCTAATAATCGTAAAAAAGTATAGAAGAATCTGTAAGAATGATTAAGATTCGTTTGCCAGACATGACAGACATGACAGACAGTTTTAGCATTGTAACTAAGCTTGAACGTTACAAAAATTCCTGGTACAAAACAATTCCCATGGCGGAAACCTGCATGATAAACAAAAACTATCCACTTCTTGAAAACAAGTTGGAAATCATCTTACATGCAACAAATAGCACATATTTGACTATTTCAAATGATACCAGAACGTTTATATCTGAGTATGGAGAAAGCTTAATAAGTGTTGTTTTTGGAGAAAAAAGAGAGTAAAAGTAACGATTACAATTTGAAATATGCGTCTGTCTGTAGTCCCGTCTTCGAGAAAGGAATCACTGTTCAGTCAAACCTGGGAACAAAAACCACTTACCGGAAGACGATATGGAGATCTTTGTTTACAGGTGGCCTTTATTCGCACGCATTTCCACAAATGCTGAATAGCGCAAAGTGCCAGAATGAGCTATTAGGATTGCTCATCGTCCAGTGTCCGTCGCACTTAGTGATACATTGTATCACCTTTTCCTTCAAACGACATCTTGTCTGAAACCACTTTGTCAATGTTGATGAAACTTCCTTGCATGAAGTCCTCTCATAATTGTTCAAATAATTTCATTCCATGCATAACTCTGGTTGCCTTGGCAACGGAAAGAAAAAACTATAAACATCTTCTCCTCAAGAACAGGAAGGCCTAGAGCTTAGATATTTTGCATGTGGCATTGCCTAGTACCTCTATCAAGAGATTGTTCAAATTATTACCCCCAGGTCAAAATTGACACTGCCTGGGGTCACTTGATTTAACATAGGCTTGTGTAGAAAAAACTTTAAAAATCTTCTCTAAACCATAAGGCCTAGCACTTAAATGTTGCATTGCCTAGTGGACCTCTACCAAGAATGTTACAATCATGATCCCTGTGTCAAAACTGACCCTGCCCGGGGGTCTTCATTTTACTTAGGCTTGTATAGAAAAAAAAATTAAAAATCTTTATCTCTGAAACCACAATGCCTAGAACTTAACTATTTGGCATGTATCATTGCCTAGTTGACCTCTACCAAGATTGTTAAAACCATGACCCCACGTCAGAACTAACCCTGCCCGGGGGTCACTTAATCTAACATAGGCTTATATATGGAAAAGTTCAAAATTCTTCTTGTCTAGAACCACTAGACCTAGAGCTTAGATATTTGGAATATACCAGTATGTAGTCCTCTACGAAGAGTGTTTAAATTTGAATGCCAGGATCAAAACTGACGCTCTCCGCTATTGATAACTTGTGTTTTAGCTAATGGTAGCCAGGTGAGCGATATAAGGCCATCTTAGCCCTGTTGTTTCAACCACACTTTGGACAACAAGGATAAATCTTAAAAAGTACACTGTTTAAAAATCGCCCTCTTCCTTTAAATACATAGCAAATCCACTTAAACAAATCCATACTCATAATTCAGCAAGTTTTGTGTTTATAAATGCTACTATTCTCTATTCTGTATTTATCTATTCTCGAAGCATGTTTTTAAATTCTCAGTCCATTGCCCTCATTTCAGATGGAACCAATCTTCAAAAGAGTTACTATTAATAGATCAAGCAGACCGATCGTTGGTTCTTTAAATAATGCATGTGTGGGTGAGTATAGATATAAAGTCATGCTGCATTTTATAATGAGCATTCTTAGTATTAAGTATTATTTCTTCAGTCACATTAATTGTATCGAAATACATACATTTCAACTAGCCTCGACACCAGGCTAGATGATGATATATTTCATTACATTCCAAGCGAACTCCTTTCAGCCCTTTTTCCTAACAGGGGTCGATCATCTTTGGTGGCGAAGGGAGGGTGTATGTAAGAAATTGGCGGGCAGATAATCACAAAATAGAAGTAAAAGTAAGGATTGAACCGGCCAGTCTAATGTTTTACCTATACGTCGTCTGCTGCTTTGAACTTTCTCTCTCTAAATATACTCTACAGCCCAGCATAAGTTTTCAATGTGACAGGGGTTACAGAAAGCTTGTTACATCTAAACTACAAAGAACCAAACCATACTGAGGGAGAGGGATGAGAAAACTAAAGACAATGGTTTATTCAAATATTTTAATATACATTTTCTTAATTTACGTATTATTCAAGTATTACACTTAATGTTTAATCACACTTGTATTCAATATACCACAGAGGCTGAGATGCTTTACAAACTTGTATTCAATATACCACAGAGGCTGAGATGCTTTAGATTTAGAAGCGATGTGGGGACCAGAATGTTGGTTTGTATAAAAGTCGGATCAAAGTCAAATTTATCATCACTGTAGCATTGCAAAATCGATTTATGCTTAGGTGGCCGGGTACACCCGAACACACTCTACAAACTTGCATATTATCATTATAAAATGGTCTTTACACAGCATGTCAACTTTACACAGCATGTCAACTTTACACAGCATGTCAACTTTACACAGCATGTCAACTTTTATTGATTAGTTTAAAGTACTGCACTCACATTAACAATGTAATAAGCAAAACGATATAAAACTTTTTAAATGCGTAAGAAAATCACAGCAATATCTGGCTACCGACGTGTCTGAATCGGAACTATTTTCTCAGATGATGTCCACTCCTTATCAATGGAGTGATTTGTTTCGTGTTTTTGTTCAACCGTAAAACTGGTATACTTTGCAGCCGGGCAATTTACCTAACCATCGTTCCTATGAAGCACTATTAGTGAGAAACTGCCAACTTTTCCCCATAGACATGTTCGGTAAAGGCTCGATCCCCTGACCCTCAATTAGTGAGACGTTACAAAGACTCTAACCACGTGACCACGGAGGCGGTCTTATTAGGCAGTGATCAGACACAATATGGTAAGCAACACAGTAAACAAGATAAAGCAACATGTACTTAGTCGTTGTCAAAAAGGATTAGAATTGAGAAAGGAGCGCATAATTTTATAACATTTTTATCACATATTCTTTATTATGCGAATCTACCAAGCGCACAGGGCTGGTTTCTTCAGACATCGATATACAGACATTAAAAAGCCCTTCATCTTCACCATGGATGTTACTTTTCCCATTCAAGCGGAAAATACAGCACAAAATAAACACAAATGACATCTAGAATAGCTAAAGCTGCTGTAATCCGCACATGACATCTTATGCACGGTGATGCACGTGTCATATCCGATACACTATATCTTAGCTGAAAAATTCTCACTGTTATTTAATCTCTGATGCTTAATTAAAATAGATGAATTTGTGTTTCATTGCTGGTCTCATCAACATCTGCGCGTACGTTTCTAATAACAATAACAATGCTACATGTACATGGGGTAAGTAAAAAATCCCTCGCATATTAAAAACAATCAGAACTTTATCAGAAAGTACAGTAAACTCCGTATATAACGACTCCGGATATAGCGAAAGTCCGGATATAAGGAACACATTTTCTCAGCCCGATATTTTACTTTCTTTATTTTATATCAAAATGTTACATGGATACAACAAACTCCTGATATAAGGAACAAATTGAAATGGTACAAAGGAGTTCTTAATAAACGGAGTTAACTATAATATCAAACTAGACCTTTCTGACTTAAATATTGGACTCTTTTTCGTATTTTCTTTGTTCAAATAGCGACTTGAAGCAAAAAGATAAATCTCCCTAAATCTGCTTCAAAAATCTCACTGATAATACTGAATTGTTTTTATTGATTTTGCAGTGTCAAAGATAGAGTTTGTTCCGTTACATTAAGCGATTAGCACACTTTCTATTGGTCCTGCAATTAAACTTTTATTTTAATCAGTTTGTTGCAGTAGCCAAATAGAAATAATATGAAACTTTTTGAAATAATATAATGTTTGTCTATATTCGCTATCAAAATAGCTTGACATAATGTCACTGTACACAATTATCACAGTTTGCTTCTTTGGTCAACCACTTCATCTTCTGATTCGGCCTCCGACGGAAGGTTACTATCTCTGTCAGCCACTGCTAGCCTTGCTATATCTACTATCGTAACCTTACTTGCCGGTCTTCCATCAGGCGTCTCTATGCCCCTGTTTTCTGTTGTGTTCTTGGCGGCTTGTTCGGCCGCTGTTTTAAGTTTTGCCTTCAAAGCTGCACGCCGCCATCTGTTTGTTACCACGTTCCCACGTTGTAGAATAGATTGCTTCAATCTGTAGAGAAAGAGATAGTGTTAACAGTTTCAAAGAGCAAATAAAAATTCTGCAGTAACCTGGTCCGTTTAAGGCCTGTGACAACAGTTAAAAGTGATACTACTGACTGGAAATGTGTGACATATTTATACAGGAGCCTCCTGATTGATATGACGGTATGTTATATTGTAAAATTCGATTTTTCGTTTTTAGTGATGGTAAACTAGTTTAATAAATTTTCACCAATAACACACCACAAGACCATCTTACTACCAAGAAGTAAAGAAACCATACACTGTTTTCCATACTTGTACTTTATACCAAAATCGTTACATTTTTTTTTCTCCGGAAAACTTAAAATAGGCGTTCAACAAATGATATACTCCATATTTCAACGTTATGTTCAGTCAAACATCGCTTTTATATGAATCTCGCGAATAGCAAGTGCGGTATTGTCACAAAAAAACGACGACACTCTAGCAAACACATTGTCACAACTGTATTTGGAAAGTTTATTTTCAATACCAACTGAATTGATACATGTGTATATCGCTTATCAAAGCACACGCAGACCATATAAATATGAAAGCTTTAAATTGTCTTTTCTTTGTTGATTGAAACAGATTTAGGGTAAAACTATGTACAAACATGTTCAACATAGATATTGAATATTATATTGAAGTATATGTACAACTTTGTTCGATTATTTATTAGCAAATATAACGTAGATACTTCATGCTATATTTGACCAACCATTTCTCAACAGGCCTACTTTACAGAAAAATTACAACAAATGTCAATTAAAATAGAATTTCAAAGCAGTATCATAATTTACAAACTGTGTTACAGTATTTATTTAGTTATACTATTTTCTTGCGCGAAAACCTACCTTAAGTTACGTGACATTCAGAAAGAAACTGAAAGCAGAATTATAATTTACATATATTGTTTCAGTAATTATTTAACTGTACTATTTTCTTTCGCAAAAATATACCTTGGATCACGTGACATCTGAACAATGGTGAAGATGCTCTTCCTCTCGAATCGGTTGAACTTGTTTCGAGCACTCCTCAGCTCGTGTGTATTCCTCTCTTCGTCTTCCGGTATCATACCGATCCCTCCATTGGCTGCTCTGTTATTTACATTCAATGTCGACCCCATTTCTTGATCCTCCATGTGTTTTTGCAATTTCCTGAAAATTATTGCATTGTTACTGTAGTAGTGAAGCTCCGTGACTTTCCGTCATTTCATAAATATATTAACACAAAAATATGTTAAACACTATAGATAGTCATATTTCTACCAGGATACTATGAAGTAAGATAAAAAAGTTTTTTTTAACATTCTTTGCTAGAAATTGATGACGGTTTCATTCAATAGAAATTGTTTAAACATACTTTATTGCAAAGTAATATACATGTTCATAAGAAAGTACAAAATTACAAAGTTTGCGAATGGGTTGGGCCTCAAGTTCTACCATCATTACACATTGGCCCTCCCAAACATGTAAGGTCTTTTACTAGAAGGACCGATGGTACGGGTCTACAGCAATTTGCGAATGGATATAATGACGTATACATGCTAATTTAGTAATGTGTGGAATTCAACGCCAAAACAGACTGGTTATAAAAGAGAAGCATTGATAGTTATATACATGTATACTGGTAACGTTAGTTTTTTTTCAAAGTACTAACAAAAGTCTACTTACCAACACACGCAGGACTTGACAGCTTATTCATGTTGGTTGGTATGTTTATTTAACAAAATTATTTTTAAAACCTTAGAAAATCCATCAACTTACTTAAAGTTCTTTACGAAGTTGTTGCTTAATGTTCCATACTGTTGTTCTCGACGCCTTCGGGCGATTTTTCCCCATAGATCTCTCTTTGTTTTCCCCTCTAGTGTTCCAACAACATTGTCCGAACTCTGGTCGGATATACTTATATCTTCCGATACCACAGACTTTGTGTCGTCATCTTTTATGCCCTGTAAAATACGTGTACGTCATAATTTAAATCGATGGATCAAACTGCTATTGGAGGGTCATAGAGTAAAACTCTTCTAGCTGTGTACCAGACCATTTTTGTCAACAAGTTATCAATTTCTTGTGAAGATATTGGGGCCATATCAGCAAAATTGCTCGTCGTTTAAAAACCTGTACTGCACACAATATAAACTATTTTCTTATACATTAAATTTAATGAAAATCACCAACTTAAAAACTAATGACATATGCAAACATGAATAAATGTCTTTATATTTAACTCTTTCTTTTACTTAACGACTCTTATTCTACAATATTTTCGTTAGCTGATCAATCGCTTAATTAAGTGTATAATTCAAATAATTTATTTATCAACGTTATTTCTTGCTGTAAAATATCATATAGCGTCAACACGTTGTCATAATGTTACCTGCATGTCGCGGACCAACTGTAACCCCTTTTCTATACTTATTTCTCTTTCTTCCGCTTGCAGCTGTTTGGGCCTCTTCAATTTGATTTCTGTTATGGAGCAAATTTGCAGAAAAGTCGACATCCGGTGAAGTGCCATACAGAACAACTGAATAAGCTGAAATTTAGATACAGACAAACGTCAATCATTACTAAAAACTAGGAATTTACTTTAGATAGACCAAAGTCCAAAAAGAAGGATGGATTAACAATGAACTTCTGGATCAGGATCAAGTTTATCACCTGTTGGGATTTGCGGGCAGAGTGAACATGTTACCTGGGTCCATTCTATAGGAGGGTATAAAAAAATTACACACTGTGAAGCGTATGGCTAGGAAGTTGTGACATCATGTATTAAAACCAAAATTAGCTCAATCTAACGTGCTTCTGAAGAGGAATTCTACAGATCAAAGTTTGGTGAAGCTCGTACCAAGAGAAGACCAAATACAGCTGTAAACGCCATGCTGATTGGCTCGATTGCTTCTCCAAAGTTGCCATCGGCACATGGTAACTCGATGGAGATAGAACCACCAGAATCTGAATTCACTTGTTGTAGAGAGAACACGATAACGACAAATAAAGCGTTCACAAGCAGGAAGAACAGACAGACGGTGTTTCTGAAAGAAGAAGGTATTTTTTTAAAATAAAGTTTTGCTCCACATCTAGTCCATCATTGTTGGTTATATTTAATTATTTAACGAATCGCTAACAAACTCCGTATTTTTAATCGAAATATACATTTATATCAATTCAAAATCGAAATTTATGGTAAAGAAAAAGATATTTGAATTTTATGAAACGGAGTAAATGTCCAACAAGCTAAGCATCAAATATATCACAAATCGAAACAAGGTATTGGCTTTGTTGCTACGGTAATTGCCGACAAACCGCTCGTCTGAGTCAAATTTAGTTAGTACCGGTACATATATCAAAGTCACAGGAGCACATTTAAAAGTAGCTCATATTTATGTTTACTAAGAAATATATCTAACCGGCGGAAATGACCTTTACTTGTACAAAAAACATTTATAACTTTGCCCTTTTAAATCGATGAATACAAGTTAGAAATATATGCAGTATTTTTTCTGTGATTTCTAAAAAAAATTAGCGGCTTTCTGGCAACTCTTTTTAATGAAAAATCTACTTGATTAAGAAAGAAAGGCATATGTCAACATATTTTAGAGTGCATGAATAGAACATGATTCTGGCATTATCCTATCAGTGAATTTATTTTTCTATATATCAGTCAATTCAAACTGATCCTCGGACTTTAAAAGGATTATAATTGTTAGTAAAATAAAAAGGTTAAAACCTTAGTTCAAGAAGTTCCGACTGCGTCTTTTCTTGTTGTTTTTTGTCTCCTTCCAGCGGGAATAGATACGTTCTGATTAACTCATCCCAAAACACGGTCTCTTCATCCCGGATCGTTTCTATGGCACCATCCATTAGATCATTGTCGTTGATCCAGTGTCTGGGTGGAGGTTTACTGGAGGCTGATTCCTCTTGAAAGAGAGGGTTGACTGGATAGTTGAGGTGAAGGAGAAGAGAAAAGAAGGTTATATATTTATATGGCATGCATCATGCACCAGACTACACTGTGTATATAGAATAATATTGTATACAGAATTATGCTGTGTATAAAATAATGTTGTACATGTAAATAGAATAATGCACATATTACATAGAATTATGGTGTATATAGAATAATGTTGTATATGTATATAAAATGATGCTGTAAATAGAATTAGGTTGTACATGTATATATTATTATGGTGTATAGAGAATAATGCACATATTACATAGAATTATGGTGTATATAGAATATTGTTGTATATAGAATAATGTTGTGTCCATACATACTCTTCTAGCTGAATATCTTTACAACAAGAAGGAGTACACCCCTCACGCCACGCAGGATCACATAAAGTTGCGAGTCGGTCCGAGTTTAAGGAATTAACACGACTTGAGTATTTTTGCAGAGGTGCCAAAAGGAAAACATTCTATCACTATCGATTAAAAAAAAATGTTTCCACAAATATAAAATGGCATCAAATCTACTAGTCATGGTCATTGTAGGTACCAATATTCATTGTAATTCTTTCAAAATTGCGGGAAGTGTTCACTCCATAAACTACATAATTATGCTACATGAAAATTAAACGATACAAATGTCTAAGTTCAAAGGAGCATAACTCTGCAAGACCTTCATGGGTACACACAAAAATTGTGCCGTGCACATCTACAATATTCATGATGTCTGTTTGAGACCCATTTTCATTGCGATTCTTTAAAAACTGAAGGATGAGTTCGCTCCACAAACTGCATGAAATATATGCAATAGAAATGTTTAAGTTCCAAAGGCACCTTGATGGATACGCACACAAATTGTGTCTTGCACATATACTATTCAATGTATTGTTTGTGCCAATATTCAGTGCAATCCATTGAAAACTGAAGGAGGGGTTTTCTCTCCACAAACTTCCTACGTTATATGACATTCATGCAATATAAATGTTTTAGTTAAAAAGGGCGTAACTCTGCAACATCTTGATGGATACACGTTAGAAATGTCTTGCACATATACTACTCGTGATGATCATGTTAACCAAAATTGAAAAATGCAGGATTTCACTCCACACACTACTTAGTATGTTATAAAAGTGGAACACCCGCCAGCCCGGCCACCCGACAGGGTGATTCCAGTATACCCTCAAAAACTTTGTTTCCCGTGGGTACATGTACATTTTTTGTGTAGTTAGAAGGATGACTTATCTAGTATGTAAACAATGCCTCATGTTGCATGTCGTATTTATTTATCACTTTCTTTTACAGCTTGCTAAGAAATAGCTGCAAATCAGTTCACCGACGGTCTGACAGGGTTGATATTTGATTTCTAAAACAGTTTGTTAGTTCTCTAGCACCCTTTTCTCGTCTTCAGCTGTTTATTACAATAGTTCAAATTAACTGGTTTAATACAGCGATTAGCAGCTTCTCAAACTTTGCTGCAGAAATTGAACTACATTGAAATTTCTTGTAATGACATCAGAACATTTAGAATGAAGTTATTTAGTGCTTTTAAAACAATTTGATATAACCCTTGCTTTTTTCTGCTATTTGATAAATTCTAGGTTACATCTTATATGCCGGAATAGAATGATCAGATAATGTATATGTGCATGCACTAGAAGTGGCCGTACATAGCTTAAAGGGTATTTCTAGGTATAATGATAACTGCAAGACTACGTAGATGTATATAAAAGAACCTAGAATATATTTTACATGTAGTTACATCTCATAACACTAAAATCATCATACATGTAAAGACATGTACTATAAGACCGACTGTCAGATTTAGTGATCTTACTTTACTTTACTTTTTTCTTTACTTTCGAAACTTGTTGTCACTTAAATTCAATAAAAATAAATACACGTTATTTTCGGCCTTTACTGCAATATTCTGTTAACCAAAGAAAGCAGACATAGTTTATTGACTTTGTTCATTTGCAGAAACGCAAGAATTGACACAAGAGCATCGCCTCATAACATTTAAGTCTACTTAAAGATAATACAGAATAGTAAACTGTTATGCTGTTTGAATTAACTGGCATTTTTCTAGAGTCAATGTTCTTACTTCTTTCTCTTACACCTTCAAATAAATCAGCGGCCTCTGAAAAATGAACATGACGTTCTGGTTCATCATCAGAAGGTTCAGGACTTTCTGGTCCGTCAACAAGTCGTGCTTCCATATCATCCAAACGGTCCAATATCGCCCTGAGCTTGATATCCTCTGCATTGGTTTCGGTTGGACAACAAACACACCTGTAAATCAACGACCATGAAATATACAGCTGTATGAAAAAAGCTGGTACTTACTTTTAAAAATTGAAAGATATTATAGAGTATCGTTAATATATTAATAGAAAAGCTTTATGGTAAGTTGAAAGTACAGTTAACTGCATAACGTTGACTGTGTAATTAACATATTAAGTGAAATGGAATATTGTAAATACCCTGCTAGTACGAAAATGTACTAAATAAAGTGGAACTCATTTTTCAAAAAATACAATTCCGTATTAAATGGCCATAAAATTTAATAAAGCGATGTTATTATACTTTAAACGAGGCACTTGGATAAATATTATGGCTTAAATATCGGCATAACGTTTACAAAGTTTATACCACTATATAATCAATGATACATGAATTTGCATATGCACTCTTTGTATACGTATCATTTTAAGAACAAGCATAGTACCTGCATAGGTTACCAAACGAAAACATGTAGTCCGATTTACCAGCCTTTTCTGCAAGACCAAGTTTCTCGAGCCATCCTTGGACGGCACCCTTCTTTTCCGGTGGTTTTTTTTATGTCTGCGGGCTTTTGTGCTGTAAAAGTTAAAGAAAGACTTATGACCTGTGGACTTGATAGATTACATTTTAATCAAGCATGTTAAGTATTTAATTTATACTAATTTATTTATTCTCGATTGCGAAACGAGTTTTTATAACTTAGATTAATCGCTCTAGAGACTAATTTCAGATGAAATCAATCTCGGAGAGAGAGAGAGAGAGAGAGAGAGAGAGAGAGAGAGAGAGAGAGGGGAGAGAGACCCAATATCAAAATATCGGTGTCTTGCCTAAGGACACAACCGCTGTGGCACTCCTTGGGATCGAACCAAGGGCCCTCCGATCCTGAGGCGAATGCGCTTCCACTGCGCGACTGTGACACCACTGTGGAACATTCTCACGTCAACTAAGATTTTTTTAAAACCAGATAGATCACTGGAATAGTCAAACAAAGAAACAACTTCTACCTATTTGTCATCGTATAAATATATAACATACCTGTAGCAGGCTTTGGTGATTCCCTTGTTCCCCAGGACACAACATGGAGATTACCAATAGAATACAACATTAACAACATAGACATAGACGGTATGGCAAGAAAATATAAGAACCCGTGTAGTATACACCAAAATTCCTGCAATATAATATTGTTTCTAAGAAGAAGTTTGTGGTTAAGCAGTTAAAACAGAATGGTTTAAGAGTAAAAGCTAAATTAGAATGATTATTTTAGTTTTATGTTACCCGTGATATTTTTTAAAACACGCACGTCTATCGCGAATGGTTTCAATCGAAATAAAAATTTTAATGTATCACAAGAAGCGTAGATACCGGAGATATTACTAAAACATTTGTTGATTCAGAGGTGAGTGGTCATATAGGCGACCACTACATTAAATGAGTATAAAAATATGAAGTTATCAGAGGATTTATAAAATCTACAAAGGCACCAAGACGCAAGACTGAGATGGTTTATAAATTATGCAATAGCTTAACCTTTCAGTGAAAATTAAAAAAAAATGTATTATGTTACACGTGATATGTTTAAGTCACGTGTAAACTATCTAATAATTGAAAACCAGAAAAAAACACCATTTTGCTAAATTTTACCTGTGGGTGAATGAAAGCTGCGACAATAAACACACCAGCAACAAAGCATAGAAAGACTGTTGTTACAGAACAAAATCCGTTATCAGCAGCTTGCTTTAACAACCCGACAATGACCAGCATCATCACCAAGGAATATACTGTAGATAACACTGCCGCATAGGCAAGCTGTAAAAATGCACAAAAACGAAAATAAGATATCGAATGATGTTCTTATTGAAGATTTTTGCATTTTGTCTAATCAACGCAGTGAAAATAAAATAAGGTAAACGAGGAGCAAAAGAAGTAAATGAACAATTGGAAACAGAGTCTAATTACTTCATTTACTTAGATAATTCTGTGTTTCTTTCTCTCTTTCTGTCAATTCTAATTATTTCCGTCAATCTATCTTCCCTTGTTCTTTCTCTATTACTTTTTTCTCTGTATCTACTTTCAGTTTTTCTTTTCCTGTCTCAATTTCTTTCTTTCTTTCTTTCTCCCTTTGTTTGTTTGTTTGTTTCTTTCCCTTACCTGGGTATCGCTTTTCGCAAGAAAACACAACATAATGAACACACAGACAGGGGCCAAGTTAAGCACCAACGCCCAGTATAGAGACAGAGTTGGATACGCCATGTTCAGTGCTCCGAGAATCATCAGAAATATTGTCCCAGGCGTCAGTATAGAAGATACCATAAGTAACATCTGGTACATGATGAACAACATCGATATATCGTTGTTGCGCTTTGTTACATTCTTGAAGTCGAGGAGCAGGTCTAATATGTTCGCCATGGTAGATGGTGTCCATCGCCGCCTCTGGTTGTAGAATTCATTGAAACCTGCAATTAAACAAACAAATCAAACAATCATTTCTGCAAAAGAATACTGCACTTATTATCATGCAGCAAGAATTAATCTCATTGAAAAGTTGTTTCCCTTGATGCGTCGTGGGTTTAGGCCCAGCTGCCAAAACGAGTTGTCTCTCTTTCACTACACATTAGCATTTATCGATAATTTCCAGTGACAAGACAATAGCTTCCCGGGAAGTGTTTTATCTGCATTGCAATGTAATCTGTAACTTTTTTATGATATATATGAAAAAACATGTATTTACATACATTTTGTATAAAAGGACTAAACTAATGCATTACAGGACATCTTTTTTTACATTTTCACCAAAGGGAACTATTTAGTCAAAGATCTAACATTGTGTATAGCAAAAAACTTCGTCAAATAGAAATATTGAATCTTATCCTATATTTATCCTTCATTCATAAAGCCAAAGCAAAACATGATTGTGAGTTTCCGGTCCACCGACCGACCTCAAATCAATTTCAGGTATTTTAGAGCACAAAAAAAGACAAATATATATTTTTTTTAAACTGCCGACCAAGCGACCTTTATTATTTATTTTGCTAGGAGATCTGAAACATACATATTTTGGGGTTTGACGAGAAAACTTCCAATTGTTTCTTAAAGCTGCTCACTCACAGTTACCGTTGAAAAATAACAAAAATTTTAACAATGATATTTTAATGCATAAAATGTAAAAGTAATTGCTAGAATCCACACTATAAGTATACATCTAGGTAGGAATTTGCAACTATCCATTGGAGGTGTAGGTGAACTTGGGTTCACGGCACCGCTATACTATATGTTTATTTTGGAATTTCAAAATCGTTTGTAACGCTTTATAATTTGATAGTTAATAATTTCACATTTACAGATATACTTCACAGGAATTAATACTGGAACCTTTTTAATTGACTATTAGTTCTAAAATATGTTATTTTTAGAGAGTTTGACGATCTTTGTTTTTTCACAAAAATCTGACAGCGAGCAGCTTTAATGCCTTTAAAATTTTAATCAATAAAAAAAGGAAGCTAAACTCATTTGACAACCTGAACTAAAAGGACTAGATTAAGTACATAGAACTTTCTATTGCTTGCCTTCCGCCTTATTCTATTTTGTTTCCTCTTTTTCCGGAAAAAATCTAAACACAGACACATTTGTTCCATTAATGTATCATGCAGAGTTTACAGGAAAGGTTTTGTTTTCAGTGTTTACTTGAGAAAGGAAAAACTTTCATCATGTGATGATTTATATAAAAACAAGAGCTGTCCATAAGACAGCACGCTCGACTATTGTGGGTGTTTGCTAATAAAACAAAACTTTTATCAGTATAATAGCAAAACAAAATTCTGCTAACTATTAAGTATAAACTAGGAAAGTTGAATCATAAAAAAAGTCAAAATCTATAACTATAGATTTAATTTTTGGTAAATGAATTGTTTGATACAAAATTTAAACAAGAGTTATCTGTCTTGACTGTGCGACATTAAAAAAGTTTCAAGTCAATATCATAAGTGGTTACTGAGATATGTGCATGATAGTACCTAGCAGGCAAAACTTTAACCAAATTTTCAAAGTCAAACAAGGGCACATTTCCGAATAGTCGAGCTAATAACTTTGTCTACACACCCTTTTTCGAGCAAATAAAAGTTTTGCTATAAACTTTAACATTCAAAACAATGGTTCTCTTTTGTTGGTTGCAGATTCCATACTGGTATATAACAAAAAGGAAATGAACTGCCCAGGAACGTAAATTCAAATACGCATGTGATATGTGCTCATTTGTTAAACGTTCTTCCATTTGCATTGCAGGCCTTTCTGTATACACTTGACGAAACTGGCCATATGTTATCGTCATCTTTGATAAAGAAAGGTGAAAGAGAAATGAAACTTACAACATGTCTGAAAAAAGAAAGGTGAAAGAGAAACGAATCTTTCAACATGTCTGATAAAAGAAAGGTGAAAGAGAAACTTACAGCATGTCTGAAAAAAGAAAGGTGAAACAAAACGGAAACTTACAACATGTCTGAAAAAAGAAAGGTGAAAGAAAACTGAAACCTACAATATGTTTGAAAAAAGAAAGGTGAAAGACAAACGAATCTTTTAACATGTCTCATAAAAGAAAGGTGAAAGAGAAACGAAACTTACAACATGTCTGAAAAAAGAAAGGTGAAAGAGAAACGAAACTTAGAGCATGTCTGAAAAAAGAAAGGTGAAAGAAAACTGAAACTTACAACATGTCTGATAAAAGAAAGGTGAAAGAGAAACGAAACTTACAACATGTCTGAAAAAAGAAAGGTGAAAGAGAAACGAAACTTTCAACATGTCTGATAAAAGAAAGGTGAAAGAGAAACGAAACTTACAACATGTCTGAAAAAAGAAAGGTGAAAGAGAAACGAAACTTACAACATGTCTGAAAAAGAAAGGTGAAAGAGAAACGAAACTTTCAACATGTCTGATAAAAGAAAGGTGAAAGAGAAACGAATCTTTCAACATGTCTGATAAAAGAAAGGTGAAAGAGAAACGAAATTTACAACATGTCTGAAAAAAGAAAGGTGAAAGAAAACTGAAACGTACAGCATGTCTGAAAAAAGAAAGGTGAAAGAGAAACGAAACTTACAACATGTCTGAAAAAAGAAAGGTGAAAGAAAACTGAAACGTACAGCATGTCTGAAAAAAGAAAGGTGAAGGAAAACTGAAACGTACAGCATGTTTGATAAAGACGGCTGAAAGAAAAGTGAAACATGTAGCATGTTTGATTAAGACAGCTAAACGTGAAATGAAAGTTACAACATGTTGATAAAGTCACGTGAACGAGAAATGACAGTTAAAGCATGTTTGATTCAAGTACCTTCAGGTGCATAGGTGAGGGCGTCCGATGCTGCACAATATTCTACACGGTAGCCTTGCTGAAGCAATAGTGTACATAACCATCTGTCTTCACCTAGTTATCAATATGAAATGAAATATAAAATATGTTCCATATTTTTCTGCCATATGCAATTGTACGAAAGCCCATATTAAAGTGTGTACTTCCACCACAGGAGCTCTCGTTGTAAAAATATCGTTACGGATAATGAACCGAAGAGTCCGAGTCTTTTACAAAATTAGATGCACACAATAAAAGTACAAAATTTAATTAATGTATTTTGTCTTCTTGAGTTGCCATTTTTGAGCATTACTGTACCGATCAATAATACATGGGCCTACATAGGTCAGTGGTTCGGGCGGTTAGATCCTGCGGTTAGACCCCAGTCGGACCACAATATGTCCTTGGGCAAAGACACTGATGTCACACTTGCCTCAAACCAACCAGCTGTACATTGGCAGCTGCCTTTGACGAGGCATTTAATCATTGACAAATCGTTCACCAATAAATCTCGAGAGCGATTTATCTAAGTTGTAAGAACTTGTTTCGCAATAATAAAAAAATTAGTATGAAACCTTGATCATATTGTACGTAGTGCCTAGCTTCTGTTGGAGGTGTCGTATAGCGCCGCATCACGTTGTCATCCATCAGTGAAGATCCACGGAATAAACTGAAACACCCAGGGCTGCATAGCACACAACCAATCGTATGCTCTGTTGCCTTCTGGAGCCAATGGCTTACGGCGTACTCGAACTTCTGATACCACACCATCGGGCCTGAAGACAGCTTTATACAAGTCATACGGTACGGATGTAAAGGAGTTCAAGCATCATATTTACCATATTTGAAGGTTATTTAACACCGAATCAAAGTATTTTACTGAATTGTTTTAAGTTAATAGACTCTACATGAAAGTAGTGACAGAAACCTAATTCGGATAGTCACATTCGGATTTTTTTACCATTTTGGTATTGTCGGAGTCACGTGTGAGTCCGACCTCCTTGGAAAACTAATTTTACAACTACTAAACTTAGTTTAGTTAATTTTACATAGAATATTCCAGCCTCTAGATTTAATTTAACAATGTCTTAATTATCTACTGCAGTATCACAGTAGTCTAAAGGTAAATCGTGATACTATGCCTCCAAACTGTGTTTAAGTATTTCTTGTGAGTGAAAAGCAGTGACAATCCGAGAAAAAAGTCTGTATTGAAAATTTAAAGCATTTGAAAAGTAGTTCAAGCCTCATTCTCGTTAATTTGAGAAAATACGTTAGAAAGTTATATACAATGGGTGTTAATTTCCATTAAACTTACTTTAAAGTTGAATAGAACTGACATAGACGACATGAAACATGCCAGTGCTAATTTAAGTGTCAAGACTCCTTTGAAAGGAATTGTTATATTGTCATTTTAATAGCTTTTGAAAGGTGTGACTATCGAGTGACTATTCCCTGATTTTGAACTACGTTTTCAAAAGCATTCATTTTGCTTGTTAAGTTCTAAGATTTATCAATCTACAAATCTACGGTGAGTGCTTGTACATTAAATCCCTGTGTTCTCAATAAATGTGATTTCGCTTGTACCTCTGTTTGGTTACAGTTACTTCATTTTCCAAAGAAATTCGTAACGAGGGGTGTTGGTTCTGAATTTAAATAAGTGGCTCGATCAACCAACGAGACCCATTTGAATAAGTGTCCCACGAAAATAAGTGTTCCACGAAAATAAGTGCCCGACGAAAGTTAATGGCTTCACATAATTTCTCATTCTTTTCTTGAAAAACAATATATGAAAAAGATATATCATAAGTTGTACACGTTTTAATTTTAGAGTTTTAGTTTGTACAATGTATACAAAAATAGGGCACAATTATACAAGTACATGAATGATACAATTAGACTACTGCAGTACTGTATAACAAACATGTACAATATTGGAACATTTAGCAGTTGACACTTAAAGTCCCAGGAGCACTTTAAATACTCATTACGGATAGAGAAATGATAGAACTGCGCTGTACTTTATCTAAAACATGAATGACGTATTCCTTTCTTTCACATTTGTGTAGCCTCTTCACTGGACAGCTTTGTCAGGGAGCGTTTCTTATTTTTTTGCTATCAAATAACAGTCAGTTACGCCAGTAAGGCATCTTACATGATTATATAGGGGCTATACGTAATTTAGCATCCAAAGTGCTCCTGGTACTTTAACGCATATCTATGCACAAACACCAATATACATTGTTCTATATTTCAATTTCTATAAGGCCAAGAAAATTGATTGCAAATCTGTAAACATAATAAAATATACATAAAGTAGGTAAGAAATATCTTTTATTTTTCGAAATTATGTCATTGAAACTTAAAGTCCCAGGATCACTTTGAATTTATTGATATAGAAAAAAATAGATTTACTGATAGGATAATGAAAGAAACCATGTTCTATAACAATGCTGGATTTCTTTACGAAAAAGAGTTGCCAGAAAGTATATCATTGAAATAAATTGTCTTATAATTATGTACTTACCGATTTAGAAAATAAAGTAAGGAATGTACTTGGTACAAATAAAAACATGATATTTACAATGCGGCCTTCTGTAAACAACAACAGCAACAAAAACAACGTATGCTGTCTCCCCACAACTTAACACTGTAAGAATGTATGTCATAATAAAAAATAATTTAGAACATTACTTATTTTCATATGGCCTTCAAAAGAAAACCTCTAAGAATCACTGAACCTGAAAATGTCGTCGCCGTCGACATGCACATCTAGTCTTGGCACTGATCTTTCATGTGAATTTCGATTGAGATCCGCCTAGTGGTGTAATAGGATTTGCGCGAGCAAACTTAGTGTTATAGTTTACGAAAAAGGGCAATAACTCCGTTAGGAATCATTGAATCGGAAAATGCCGACGATATGCACAACTACTCTTTGTAATTAACATTTGTAACAAATTTTATTTAAATCCATCCTGGCGTTTAGGAGGAGTTTTGCAGACAAACTTTTGTGACAGACAGACAACCAGAAAGACAGAAAGACAGCACAGTCCACCAGGTAGGGAGACATACTGAAATACTTCACGATTTTTTTTAAACATATTGAATCTATGATAAGTGCGAACATATCTGCATTAACAATCATGAAAGCTATATTTTGTACTCTTTTTAAAACATAGATATTTCGTATTTCACAAATGCATACAGTAAACTCCGGATATAACGAATTTTGATATTGCGAAATTTCAAATATAAGGAACACATTTTTTCTGTCGGAGTTTAAAAAAAAATATTTTATAGGAAAATGTTTTATGGATATAACAAATTCCGGATATTAAGAACAAATTTTAAATGGTCTCAATGAGTTCGTTATAAACGGCGGTTACTGTACATACAAATTCACACAACTAAGCAAGAGACTCTTAACCAAGTATACAGTCTCGCTGATAGTATGTGAAATCGTCCGCATCGCGAAGCCATCCATCATTGGCGTTCTTGGAGGATATAAGGCACAAATCACTGGACACTTCAAAGGACTGACACATGAAACTTGTAATCTCCAAACATCTTGTTTTACAAGCAGTATAATTATACATGTAGTGCGTCTCGTCGTCATTGAAGTTCAGTTTCTTAAACTTCTCCGACTGAAATGTGTCGGCAAACATGATACAGTGTTCTACACACTCTTTACTGCTGTGCGAGTAACTGAGCTCTGTTTTACATTTACATTGTCCATCCCGGCACTCCGACGACGGCACTGTGCATTCTGAACTAAGTATGCACGACTGTCCGAGTGCATTAGCCGCGCACGTGGGCGACCCCGTCCAATTACCGTTTATACACTGTGTCACATTGGTGCCCGTTATTACAAACGGGTCATTGCATTCGAATTCTATCCAAGATCCATTCAAATATTCCGAATGGCCGTATATTTCTGTTGTTATATTTGTGCTGAGGATTTCTTGAGCGGTATGGATCACTGCATATGCAGCTTGTCCGTTGGCAACAACTTGTGGCTGGTCGCAAGATGTCCCACACACAGCTGTATCGGACCAATGACCAGATGCTAAGCACTCTATAACTGGACTGCCGAACAACGTGTAATCGTCGTGGCATTTTACTGCACGGATATTGCCAACACCATTCATATTACCGACGACTTCACCATTGTCTACCGCAATTGAATCCTGTATACACTCGCTGATTGCACAGTTTGGCGCATGCGCGTTACACCTCTCCTCACTCTGGCACGTGTTTACTGTGCATGGAATGTTCGACTGAACGACCAATAAATCCCCATTCCTAACATCGAGATAGACGTATTGTTTAGAGTGACTTAGAGGTGTTGCCACATTATAATTTTCTGAATTTAACTCACATTTTTGTGTCATACGTTTATAATTTACAGATTTGCACATCGTTCGTTTTATGCATTTTTCAATGCATTTTTCAAGAGAAACCCCAAATTTCACAATAGTAACATTCCCTGTCAAGCGTTTATTAAAATAAATATCTTTAGTAAATTCTGAGACACAAGATCCATGTATAATAGAATTGAACACTAAAGCCAAAATAAAAATGCAATGAAGTTGTTTCTCATCAGGTGACATTGTCTTAATGTGCCGTGTGTAGAACTTGTTTCTTCAGAGCATATTCACCAAGAGTTCAGACATTATTTACAAACATTCAAAAGAAACTATAGATATATTTTTTATCATTTTCTTCAGTTACACGTGCACTTGCAGCAAATAAAAATCATGAAAACCGATAGAAGATTTGAAAATTGGCAACGCTGTTTTCCTATATGAGAACACATGCAGAAAGCGGTGCACGGAAATCCATGAAAGTTTCGAACAGTCCGCAGAAATGTTGTTTTCCGTTATAGGCAGCTCGGAAAAAGAAATGCACGAGTATACATAGCTACAGAACCATATCAGTTTACCGGTGATCAGGTGACTTCATTGACTTTGATGCATTTGTTTGAATAACTTGTTTGTTTCATCTATTTTTCTTAATGGATATTATCGACTACAGTCACTTGAAATTGAATTTGTATTAAATTCTTAAATATTGTATTGAACTGGTTTATTATTGTCTCATGTTATTACGGCAGTTTTGTCCGGTTTAAGGAAAACATGGCTTTGGTTGATAAAAAGCCACTTTGTCTCCATTGTTGAGTTAGTAAACAATCTAGAACGTATAATTGTTTCTGCTGTATCAATTTGGTACTTGTAAAAGAATCGATATTTGTCTAATCGATTCACCAGTCAGAAAATGTCCGTAAAGGTGGAACAATTGAAGGCTTGACGCATTTCAGATAGTAAATAATTACACCGAAGTATTTATTAATTCATACATTTATTTACACCGAAGTGTTTATTCATTTATACATTGATTTATTCACAGAAGTGTCACAAGTACGTTTTTCAACCTCTAGTTCCTTCCTTCCTTCCTTTCCTTTCTTTCTTCCTTTAATCATTCCTTCATAACTGATACTATGACTTTATATTATATGAAATTACAACTCAATCTTACCTGAGCCTATAGGATGAATTCGCCCACAAGCGGCCCCAACATTCGGATTCCTTTTCATTCTATCGACAAGAAGCTTGAGTGCCGCGGGCTGGAAATCTACGTCACCATCCAGAGCGAGAACGAATGTGTTATCAGCGATTGTTTTGATTCGTTCTTTACCACCACCCAAAGACAGCAGTTTGTGGGCCAAAAAATAATACATATACATGACCTATAAGCAAAAAAGTGCGACTATGGTAAATAAAGAAAAACGGAGTACTACATGTAAACAGATAGGCAAGTATATGCAAACGTTCAATATGAAACAAAATTGTAACCGACATCTTTAAAGTTGTTTATTTTGTAGTTTTGTCAAAAAATAATGGACAAGAACAATTAAAAAAACAGTAAATCTGGGAAACAACATGATGATTCAAAATTACTATTAATTTACTGACGTCATTAACATGTAAGTTTTTACATAGCCCAATTATCTTTATATGAATTATTCAAAGTGCGATACACCAGCCAACTACCAGTGGGATAGCGTTCTGTAAATAGACAGTAAAGTATCCTAAGAGAAAAGAACAAAAAACTCATAAAGTTCACTACACGTTTCATATTTATATAAATTATTTCGGGCAAACTTTAATGTTAGATGTAAGTAAGTGGTCATAAGTTGATTCCTGTGAAGAATATAATAGGACAAGCGATTTCGTCTTCTACCTCACTTTTGCGGTATGTACCATAATACGATGCTAATGACGTCACAAGGATAGCAGAAACAAATATATTATCAGAGGAATAAGGGATCATACCTGACTCCATCGTTTCCGGTGACGTATCTTAGCCTTGTCCTTGAGGTGGGCGATCATCTTGTTCCCCCCGGGCAGCCTCCAGATTAGACGCCCTCCATAAGGTGTGTCAATTTTAGTGGGTGCCGGGATTTTCATTCCAAAAGCATGCACAGAACTGACGTAAAAATAAGCAATGTTCCAGTTAAAAGTATAAGATGTAATTCCGTCAGTCTCATGACTTTCCTTAATTAAACAAGAATAACTACAAATTCTGGGATTTTCTTATTTCACTGATTTGTACAAAGAATAATTTTATTATTTTTATGCTACTTTACGCACCAATTTAGTGTATCTTGCTCCAGAAGGTAAGTTTCCCCTGGACACAACGAAAGTAACTTGCAGCTACAGTGTATATAGGTGTGAAGTTGTGAAACTTTCATTCCTTTTTTGTCGTATTTTTTCTTTCTAAAAGCTATATTCTAAAACGCAACATAACGACATAAAGTCAAGCGCAACCTGTCAGCAAGGGTCTCTTGAATTTATAACTTATATATACAGTATAACGAATTCTCATATAGCGAAATCCGAATATAAGGAACACATTTTATCTCCAAATGTTTGTTTTCTTTCTTTACTTTGTATCAAAATGTTATATGGATATTACAAACATCGGATATAAGGTACACATTTCAATGATCCAAAGGAGTTCGTTATAAACGGAGTTTACTGTATTATGAAATAAAATACACATAAGGTAATGTAAACTGTCCAGGAATAGTTTATTAAGTATGCAAAACTTTATCACAGGCATCTTCTGCAACAGGACACAAGCTGTACAGATGCATTTTATCTAGGACACATCTACATGTACACAAATGTGTATATAGGTCCGTGATTTTATAGACATTTTGTGTTTGTATTACCTCACAGCAACATCTATGGTACGTATTAGTTGCTTAACGTATCCATTTGCCTGTGCTTCGTCCCCGTTGTATTCAAAAGCATCATCAAAAAATATATGTGCTGAAAATCAGGAAGAGTCAAGTGTTAGCATTATAAACACACGTGAGATGATTCAGTATAAAAGGGATTAGCATACGTAACATGATTCAGTGTTAGAAGAATTAGCACACGTGACATAATCCAGTGTAAGGACTAAAACACGTGGCATTATTCAATGTTAGAAAGATCAACACACATGCCATTATTTAGGGTTAGACGTATCAAGACACGTGACATAACTTAGTGTTAGGATTAAAACATGTGCCAGGATAAAGTTTTAGAAGAATTACAACACGTGACATGATCTAGTGTTAGAAGAATTAGCACAAGAGACACAAATCAGTGTAAGGAATAAACACGTGGCATAACTCATTTACAAAGATTAACACACATGACATTATTCAGGGTTAGACTATCAACACGCGTGACATGACTTAGTGTTAGGATTAATACACGTGCCAGGATAACGTGTAAGAAGTATTAAACACGTGACATAATTCAGTGTTAGAAGTATCAATTAGTAGACTGAACGCATCTGTCATGTTCTAGATTAAGTACACGTGACAAAATTTAGTGCTTTGTAGTTATTATACAACTGACATGATTAACAAGTCGTTCCTTACCCTCAAATTCATAATAGTCAGGATCTTTGATACCGAAAAACAGCTGAAGATTTCTTCTTGCACACTGATCTTCATCCAATCTGAAAGTGTAATATAACACTTGCTATCTTACGTCATGTTATATTTATATAACTTTTATTACCTCCATATTTGAAGAGCATAGCAAGCATCCCTGGTGCATAAGTACGATTATACAACAAACACGTTGTTCTCAAAAAAGTTTTGAGCGTATGTAAATTGAAAGTTTTTGGTATATGTTTTTAAGTGCAATTTATGCTGGAGAAATATGTGTTTGTTTTATTCAACTTAAGTTAATGATTGAGAATTGCATGCATTTAAATTCAACTTATCCCATGAGCAAAATAGTTCTGTAAATATTTAGTAAATTACAAGTACATTGTCTGTGATATTCGTATCATTTTAAAAGCAATGCGTGTTTACAACATACAACTAATTGCTAGAGCAACTTAATTAAACAAGTTGCATGGTTCACACATTTAATATTTTGAACGAGGAAAGACATCCTCATTGCGGATGAACGACCATTCGGAATTGGCTCGAAATTGAGCACATATAATTAGTTTTCGCGAGGAACGGTTAACATGTTGTAAAATTTTCTGATTTTCAATGGCATATAATTCAAAATCAAGACCGGTGACCTATGGTTTTTATTCATATTTCTTTTTCAGATTTACTTCTCGGTCAACATATCAAGTTTGAAGAAATTCTCCGGTTAGAGAAAGTTTGACCTATATACAATTAGACCTATAGGAAATGGTAGCGAATGTCTGTAATAGTTTTCACAGATACACCAAGAGTTTTTTACATCCTCTGGAAATAATTGCCCAACCGTATTCCCTCCCATCCCACACACATTGGTAAAAATGCCTACATCTGCGCTTATGATGTATTGTGAATTCATATATTTCAAAACACTTAATAGAGAGTAATAAGACGCCTGCCTTGCTACAAAACTATTATGATTACTCTGAATTCAAAATGGCAACTTCTGATCAATTGCCATAACACTGCGGTTTAGCATTGCGTTCAGAGTTTTCAAATTCAAAACACAATTAAACTCCTTGCAATATGTTCACAAATAGTTAAAAGTAAGTACACAATGTATTCCAATAGATCCTCAAAATACAAAGAGTAAAAAAATTCGTGTATAATACGGCACAAGATGCTGACATCTACGAGTGTTTATTAGGAACGAAAATCATTTATGACCGTAATGTGCTTGAATGTATGATACCACTAAGGACAGTTTAGAAATCGATTACATGCAATTAAAACAGCTTACCGAAACCGCTACCAACACTAAGCACAAAAATGTTATTTAGACGAAACCACCACCATCCGTAGAAGTGTGACTTCTACACTTCAAACATGTTTATAAAGTAAAATAATTGCACATCAGTATGTAAGACGTGTATTATTTTTAGTGTTAGAAGAGAAAATTCACTCTTTTAACTAGAAGCGCTTTAAAAAGCAATAGAAAAGTTCGGTTACTCAGACTCACTTCATATTAGTATCAATACTCAGTACACCAACAAGCAAAATAAACAATACTCAGTACACTAACTCGAGTTATAGTTTTTAATATTTTCTCCCAGAAAAATCGCCTGTTTACAAAATCTTGAACACTTCTGCCTGTTACTTGTGCAAATTAATAGCTCCTGTCAGATTATTCACATATAAACAAAGCTGCGAAATAAAAATGTAGACGTATCCAACAGTCGAAATGTTTGAGTGAGGAGACCATCTTTTTGGTGGTAATTTAAACATATCAACCTACATCTTTTACACCTCGGTAATACATTGGACTGCAATAGTCACTGCAGTATCTAAAAGCCCACAAATGCATACAAAATAATGAGCAACACGGTGAAAATCGAACTTTAACATACCTCGGTTAATAAACATTCGTTGCGAAAACTAATTAACTGTGCTCAAATTCGTACCAATATCCGGTGGTCGTTCATCCACAGCGTTAATAAAATGTCTAAATTACTCACCGGAACAAAGACTTGAGAATCTGCGTCATCTCATTTTCTGTTTCATGCCACATGGTTGCACACAGATATATGAATGGTGTTTCAATGGTTCTCAATGGACTTAACTCTTCGTTCCCAGGCTGCCACTCTTCTAGATTATCTGGTATTGGTAACTCAACCAGTCTCTCCTAATAGAATAGTTAGTTTGAAATTTATGTTTCAATCAATCAATCAATCAATCAATCAATCAATCACTCAATCACTCAATCAATCAATCAATCAATCAGTCAATCAATCAATCACTTAACCAACCACACAATCAATGAAAAATAGTAAAACAGTCGAATTTACAAATGTTTTAACTAAAAATATTTACATGTATGTACCTTTTCATCTAAACCTTTTGTGTTGTCCTCATATTTTCTTCTATTAAGAATCATTGACTGGTCAAACATCACCCCACAATACATCGGCTGTACAAGCATTCTGAAATAATAGTAGATTATAAAAATGATAAGAAGAAGAATGTCTGTGTTTTACTGAACACAATCGTTGTCTTGGACAATTGTTCAAATATTATTATGTGCAAGATTATGACAGATAAAAGTTTGGATATGTATTACACAGCTGATCTTTTTTTTTGGGTGTACGTGTTGATCTATTGGGGGGGGGGTGTGTGGTGTGTGTGAGGGGGGTGAGTTTTTTTTTTTTTTTTTTTATAAAAAAAAAAAAAAAAAAAAAAAAAAATTTTTTTTTTTTTTGTTTTATAAAAAAGGGGGAAAAAAAAAAAATTTTTTTTTGGGTTTTTTTTGTGGTTTTTTTTTTGGTGGGGGGGGGGGGGGGGGGTTTTTTTTTTTTTTTTGGGGGTTTTTTAAAAAAAAAAAAAGGGGGGTTTTGGGGGGGGGTTTTTTTTTTTTTAAAAATTTTTTTTTTTTTTTTAAAAACCCGGAAAAGGGGGAAAAGGTTTTTTCTTATATATAAGGTAGTTTTGCAATGGACGCCAAGCAGTTGAACAGTATTCTAACTTTAAGCAAAAGGCACGAGTCTTATAAGCAGTTTCCTTGACCTATTTATTGGAATTTAAATAAAACGTCTTTTTTATAAACCGTAGGGAATTATTTGCCTTTGCTGTGACATTGTTGATGTGTTTGGTCCACGATAGGTCTTAACTGAAGGTGAGTCCTTGGTTGATTTGAGCTCTATGCCATGTTACATGTATAGGGATATAGCTGGTTTCTCTTTTGGGGTATTCTAAGGACTTTACATTTGCCAGAATTAAATTCCATGGACCAATCGGACTCCCAGTTTTCAAGGGCTGAAAGATAATTTTGTAAAGCTGGGGCATCACTGGCGGATTAAACTGTTAAGTAGACTATGGTGTCGTCTCTTTTTTTTTTTTTTTTTTTTTTGTTTTTTTTTTTTTTTTTTATAAAGAGGGGGGAAGGGGTTTTTTTTTTGGGGCCTCAGGGAGAACGGGTAAGTTGTCTGAATTTTGACCTTCAACGACAACCTGCTGGGTGCGGGACTTCAGGAATGACATGACACAGGAAGTAAATTCGTTATTTACTTCTAACCTTTGTAATTTGAGAATGAGTTTTTGATGGTCTAACTTATCGAAACCTCAGCTGAAGTCTATGACTATACATGTAATACCTGTTTGTTGACCATGTTCTAGGCTGTCATAGTCTTCTTGTTTGAAACTGATAAGCTGAAGCCATGTTGGTATGAACTGAGGATATCATGGTCATCAAAATAGGACATGATACTTGATACCAATATATGCTCGATTAATTTTGAGGAAATATACGTTAAGGAAATAGAGCGGTAATTATTTTGCTTACATTTAGGACCTTTTTTGTAGACTGGGGATATATATGCATCTCTCCAATCATACGTTTCATTGCTCTATCAGAGGACGTTTTTTCCCACATGCTTGTGTAATAATTGTTGAATAAGAAGAAAAAATACTGTTTCGATTGCAAACATTGCTCTATAAACAAGAGCTGTCCATAAGACAGCACGCTCGACTATTGTGGGTGTTTGCTAATAAAACAAAACTTTTATCAGTGTAATAGCAAAACAAAATTCTGCTAACTATTAAGTATAAACTAGGAAAGTTGAATCATAAAAAAAGTCAAAATCTATAACTATAGATTTAATTTTTGGTAAATTAATTGTTTGATACAAAATTTACCCTGAACACTATTGCAAGGTTTGATATAACTACCATAAGTGGTTACTGTGATATGTGCATGATAGTACCTTGCATGCAAAACTTTACCAAATTTTTAAAGTCAAACAAGGGCCATAATTTGCACTAAATTTAAACAAGAGTTATCTGTCTTGACTGTGTGACACCTCTTAAGACATTAAAAAAGTTTCAAGTCAATATCATAAGTGGTTACTGAGATATGTGCATGATAGTACCTAGCAGGCAAAACTTTAACCAAATTTTCAAAGTCAAACAAGGGCCATAATTAGTACTAAATTTATACAAGAGTTATCTGACTTGACTGTGTGACACCCCTAGAAACATTAACGAAGTTTCAAGTCAATATCATAAGTGGTTACTGAGATATGTGCATGATAGTACCTAGCAGGCAAAACTTTAACCAAATTTTCAAAGTCAAACAAGGGCCATAATTAGTACTAAATTTATACAAGAGTTATATGCCTTGATTGTATGACACCCCTAAAGACATGAACAAAGTTTCAAGTCAATATTATAAGTGGTTACTGAGATATGTGCATGATAGTACCTAGCAGGCAAAACTTTAACCAAATTTTCAAAGTCAAACAAGGGCCATAATTAGTACTAAATTTATACAAGAGTTATATACCTTGATTGTGTGACACCCCTAAAGACATGAACAAAGTTTCAAGTCAATATCATAAGTGGTTACTGAGATATGTGCATGATAGTACCTAGCAGGCAAAACTTTAACCAAATTGTCAAAGTCAAACAAGGGCCATAATTTGTACTAAATTTTTTCAAGAGTTATCTGCCTTGATTGTATGACACCCCTAAAGACATGAACAAAGTTTCAAGTCAATATCATAAGTGGTTACTGAGATATGTGCATGATAGTACTTAGCAGGCAAAACTTTAACCAAAGAAGCAACGCCGACGCCGACGCCGACGCCGACGCACAAGTGACTGTAATAGCTCTCCATATTCTCCGAATAGTCGAGCTAATAAAAATGGAATTAACAATTGATGTCAACCAAGGTTGATTTCTGAAAGTCGGTATGTTGAAGGTGTATCATAGCTTTAAAAGAAACAAAACGATAAAAGAAAATATATAAGAAACGTCAAGTTACTGTTATGTAGGAAGACAAGTGAGTGTTGCAGGTTTGTCAAACAATTACGTAACACGCATGTGTTACAGGTGTGTCTAACAATTACGTCACACACATGTGTTACAGGTGTGTCAAACAATTACGTCACACGCATGTGTTACAGGTGTGTCAAGCAGTGACGTCACACGCATGTGTTACAGGCGTGTCAAGCAATGACGTCATACGCATGTGTTACAGGCGTGTCTAGCAGTGACGTCACACGCATGTGTTACAGGCGTGTCTAGCAATGACGTCACACGCATGTGTTACATGCGTGTCAAGCAATGACGTCACACGCATGTGTTACAGGCGTGTCTAACAATGACGTCACACGCATGTGTTACAGGCATGTCAAACAATTACGTCACACGCATGTGTTACAGGCATGTCAAGCAATTACGTCACACGCATGTGTTACAGGCATGTCTAACAATTACGTCACACGCATGTGTTACAGGCATGTCAAACAATTACGTCACACGCATGTGTTACAGGTATGTTAAACAATTACGTCACACGCATTAGGCATCGGCGTCTTTTAATAACGCAATGAAATGTATTTCTTTATTACTTAAAACAGTACAAAGGGAAACGCCTCGAATCTACACAGAGATTTGCAATAAATATAGCGCCACTGGCAAAATACAAAAACATTAAGACAAAGTGGAAGACCAGAAAAGAACTTAAAATATTTTGCAATAGCTGATGGCCCCACATGCTATTTTATTTCTACCAACGACTTTTTTCATATTACCTGTCCTCCCGTTGCATTCTTTCTCTTGTCTGTCGCCAAATGTAACTAGTCACCATGACAATAGCAATATATCCCAGGATACTTGCAGCAATAATTGACCAATCAAATTCCACATCGCCATGCCATCTTGGGAAGGGCAGAAAACACTTGTCAGTCATCTTCAGTGTCTGTCACATTCAAACGGTAAAACGAGTTTAAACTTAAAACATTCCAACAGTTCCTTCTCTCTCTGTGTCTCTATGTCTCTCTGTCTCTGTCTCTCTGTGTCTCTCTGTGTGTCTCTCCCTTTCTGTCTCTCTCTCTCTCTGTCTCTCTCTTTCTGTCTCTCTCTTTCTGTCTCTCTGCCTATGTTTCTGTCTCTCTCTGTCTCTCTCTCTGTCTTTCTGTTTCTGTCTCTCTCTCTGTCTCTCTGTTTCTGTCTCTCTCTCTGTCTCTCTGTTTCTGTCTCTGTCTCTGTGTCTGTCTCTGTCTGTCTCTCTGTCTCTGTCTCTCTGTCTCTCTGTATGTCTCTGTGTCTGTCTCTGTGTCTGTCTCTGTCTCTCTGTCTCTGTCTCTCTCTCTCTCTCTCTCTCTCTCTGTTATATGATTGAAGTACAAAATAAAAGGCAGTCTAAGCAAATTTAGGCATTAGCATATTATTTGTTATTTCAACAAGGTTTTGAATTTGCACGGCTTAACAAAAAGCTGCATTGTTTGTTGCTAACGGCAATTGCATTTAGATTAAGAAACATATTGTCCGGGACGACGGCAGTGATAGACTGTATATGCATGACTAATGGAAATCCTCCATCTTGTTGACTGTTTTGAATCCATTTGAACAGTGACGATTGCTTTTCACTGCAATAACTAGATGAGTAGCAAACGAAATAATTTAGCTTTAACGTGTTATAACACCGTAATGAAAAGGGAAGTAACCGCAGCGTGCAGAAAAGATAATATATGGTACACAGAAGAACGACATTAAGTAACCACCTACGATAAACGGTGCAAATTAACGAGAGTGTCGCTTACTGGTTGAAACTAGCTTACATTATCAATCATATCCAATCAGTAGTACAATACTTTTTTGAACGAATAAAACTTGGTGGGGGGAAGGGGATAAAGCGGTGAGGGGCCGGGGTCTAAAAAGTAAACAAAACAAGTGAAATGTAATTATACCCCCGAAACGAAGTTGTTTTTTTTTTGGGGGGGGGGGGGAGGGGTATGTAGGAGTCACCCAGTGGTCGGTCGGAATTCAATACAACTTCATACAATGGTCTAGCACAATAAGAGGAAGTGCAGTGTACAAGAACCATAACTCTATCTTGAGTAATTACAGAGTTATTGCCCTTCGTTACTTTTCCTTGTCCGGAGCATAATTTGAAAACTACTGGTTGGAATTCAATACAACTTCATACAATGGTCAAGCACAATAAGAGGAAGTGCAGTGCACACAAACCATAACTTCATCTTGACTCATTACAGAGTTATTGCCCTTTGTTACTTTTCCTTGTCCGGAGCATAACTTGAAAACTACTGGTTGGAATTCAATACAACTTCATACAATGGTCTAGCACAATGAGAGAAAGTGCAGTGTACAAGAACCATAACTCTATCTTGAGTAATTACAGAGTTATTACCCTTTGTTACTTTTCCTTGTCCGGAGCATAACTTGAAAACTACTGGTTGGAATTCAATACAACTTTAAACAATGGTCAAGTACATTTAGAGGAAGTGCACTGCACAGGAACCAAAACTCTTTCTTGACTCATTACAGAGTTATTGCCCTTTTTTTGCTTTTCTTTGTCCGGAGCATAACTTGAAAACTACTGGTTGGAATTCAATACAACTTCATACAATGGTCTAGCATAATGAGAGAAAGTGCAGTGTACAAGAACCATAACTCTATCTTGAGTTATTACAGAGATATTGCCCTTTGTTACTTTTCCTTGTCCGGAGCATAACTTGAAAACTACTGGTTGGAATTCAATACAACTTCATACACTGGTTAAGTACATTAAAAGGAAGTGCAGTGCACAGGAACAATAACTCTTTCTTGACTCATTACAGAGTTATTGCCCTTTGTTACTTTTCCTTGTCCGGAGCATAATTTGAAAAGTACTGGTTGGAATTCAATACAACTTCATACAATGGTCTAGCACAATGAGAGAAAGTGCAGTGTACAAGAACCATAACTCTAGCTTGAGTTATTACAAAGTTATTGCCCTTTGTTACTTTTCCTTGTCCGGGGCATAACTTGAAAACTACTGGTTGGAATTCAATACAACTTCATACAATGGTCAAGTACATTGAGAGGAAGTGCAGTGCACAAGAACCATAACTCCATCATGACTCGTTACAGAGTTATTGCCCTTTGTTACTTTTCCTTGTCCGGAGCATAACTTGAAAAGTACTGGTTGGAATGCAATACAACTTCATACAATGGTCTAGCACAATGAGAGGAAGTGCAGTGTACAAGAACCATAACTCTATCTTGACAAATTACAAGAACAATATCTCTATTTTAGTTGTTTTTTTGCAAGGTATTCTGTTACTACGAACTTCTCCAGTTTATAAAGCAGTCTTTCGGTGGTATTAATCACATTTAATGATAGGTCTAGTTTTATTTAAAGAGTCGAGAGTTAGAATTAACTCACTTGTTGTGAATACTCTCCGATCATGAAGGCGAGCGTAACAGGCGTTGATAAGATCAGTGGCACAGAGAAGCTTGGAATTTGAGCAAGGATTTTGTTGGCAGATACACAGCATCTGAAATAATTATCTAAAACTATGAATAAACAATAAATTACGAATTTAAGAAGATAAAATTTCTACAAATAACAATAAACACATAAAACATAAGAAACTGCAGTTGATTATCAATTGTATAAATTTGGTGACTCTATGTCCATAAGAAAAGGAGAAATACGTGCCATAAATTTTTCGAATTTTTTACTAAGTCAGAGCCCATGACTCTGTTACTATTCCAATAAAAAAACTAAAACACAGGTGCACACCTTTTCATTCCAATAAACATTTGTATAAAGTTTGGTAAGTGTATGTCCATTAGTAAAGGAGCAGTGCGTGCCGCAGACGTGCCTTATAAAATGCTTTAATTTTGACTAAGCCAAGGGCCATAACTCTGGTGTTACTGGTCCAATATAAAAACTAAAACCCAGTTGTACAACATATCATCCAAATAATCACTTGTATGAAGTTTGATGACTCTATGTCAGTTAGTCAGGAGCAGTGCATGTCAAAAGGTTTAGGGACGTACGTACGTACGGACAAAAGCAAAACTCCAACCCCTTCATCTCACCAAAAACAAGATGGGGGCATAAAGACAGACAAAGATCCCCGTACATAGTGAATTTATGAACACAATTATCGTACCTGTAACACACTAAACTAGACACAATGTTGACTGCTGCTATAAATAGAGGTAAAAATCTTGAGCACGTGCCAAAGATCACGTTCACCACGAGATCTGTATGTCCAAATGCTGCAGACGACAATGTAGAGTTGTTTCTTTTGTCAAACAATACGTCGAGGCACGTAGTGCCATCTACACAATCAACACCGAAGATTATCCACACCATACACACAGTTATCACTATTTTCCACAAACCGACGATCGCAGAAATTTTTGTCCTTCTGCTACGAAGTTGGCGTTTCAGTTTACGTAGACCTTTTGAACTTTGGTCACCCTGAAGCAGCAATAAACCCCTTAAGTGATCATTACAAAAGTTTGAAACTTCATTTTTCGTTCTGCTTAAACATTTTGCATTTAAATCTATACTTGAACATCGAAAAGGATTGGAAAGCTCTGCGGTAAGCTAGCTGCTAGCGAGAAATGACCCAAATAATCTCGACAAAAATGCAGTCCAAACGCATCATTTGTATACAAGATGAAAAGTAACGTCACTACGTCTGACTACTAAGGAAGAACGTATATTTTACCTCCATAAAACGCATTTAATGCCACTGGTATTGTATATAATGGTCACAATGTGAACTTTTAAGGTCTATAAGTGCAATTTTGCCATAGCAAAAACTTACACAATATAAATAGATTTAGCAGTATTTTAGTAAGCTCTGCAGGATAGTCCTTTCTTACATTCAATGATACAGCCAATGGTATAAAGCTTCTGGTTTGCATGACGGTTTTCCTGGCCTTTCAAAGCTTCACGAAATTCAATATAAAATATTGTACCAAAAAATTCCTTTAAAGCTTTCTGTTAAAAGGACCCTCAAACAATATTTGCATTTGTATCATTACCTGTGGAACAAAATTTTCCCACCAATATATGGACACGAGGACTGGAGAAATGACAGCAAATATGGTGAGTGCTGGTTTATCTTTCTGCCAGTCCGAATCCAAGTCATACACATAGTATGTCCATAGGCCTAGGGATAGGACGCTGGCACCGAATCCACCAAACGTCAGGACCCTTCTAATCAGACGCTCATTTGATGTCTCATGAATTCCAACATCCACACCTGTGAGTAAATTGGTATAAATACTAAACGAAACTTCTAACACACCACCTGCATTAATTAACCTTCTTAACCTTTTATTTAATGATCGACTCTTCCAATATCTGCCAGCTTTTTTTTAACTATCGATGCACGAAAGCTTTATGAAGCTTTATGATGATTGGATATATACTTCCGTTATATGAATTTCAAAATGATCGAGTGATACAAATTTCATATGGAAGATCATTTTAAGAGTGTGTTTCCCAAGGAAGAGCATCAATGCAATAACCCATGTTTAGTCTACGGATGTTTAAACGTTGGATTAAAATTATCTACCATATAACTTAAACCACTCGATCATTTTGAAATTCATGTAACGGAAGTAAAAATAAGCTGGCAGATATTGAAAAAGATAATAATTAAATGAAGAAGGAAAAATGGCAGGCAGTGCGTTAGAAGTTTCGTTTAGTAGATAATTAACAAAGGAAAATTAGTCACATATCATATACCGCTCCAACTACGGAACGGATACACAGAGCAAGAACACGGACATTTCATTCTTAGTTGTAGAGAGGCACAACGACACATGTCAATCGTGTGTTAAAACAGCAATTGTCAGAAATCGGCCAACAAATATGTCGTGATCCATTTGGTGAAATTTCTGAAATTCATTTACTCCTATTTGGAGACGATTTTGGATGAATACAGATATCTCGCACATGCAATACATATTTTCTTTTATAGTCATTGTAACGAAACTAAAAGAAATTTTATTATGGTTAACAACAACTGTAATAACAAGAAATATGTTCGTTATATCCGGAATTTCGTTATATCCGAATTCGTATCATACGGAGTTTACTGTATATAAAACAATATACCTGAGTATATAAGGCTGAGAACCGTTGGGAAAATTGCTACATTCATACAAAACAACGCCCCAGCCACAGGGTCCATGTTTGGTAAGAGGCCAAATATGAAGAGACTCAAACCCACACTGTGTATTGTTTCTACCAGTATTGCCTGAAAAAATATGAAACCGTCTTTATATTTTTCTGCATTAAATATATCGAATTTTTGACAATGCTGAATAAAATGTAAAGAAATATAAATAAATTAGAATTACCCTCGTAAATAACTAGAAAGATATCATGATTTATATTTCCAGATATAAACCACATCATTTTATGTAATAACCATTTCTCAATCAGTATTTAAACAAAATGCATTTATTACAATAAAACATGTACAGTTAGATACAAACTTTGTCAAAAGTTACCTTAATGTTCTTTCTGACTAGAGACCAAATTTGGTGACAATTTATTAAATATTCTTTTGAGAAATTCTATCAAATTTCAATGTTAGTTGACTGGTTAGTTTTTTTTTCAGTACATAGTAAGAAAATCGTTATTCTTTGAAAGTTTGATAAATGACTAATAAAAAGTGTGTTTTCTATGGGAATATAACGTATAATAGATCATCGTACTTTGATATGAAACGCATTTTAATTAACAGTCAAAAGCTGAGTATGTAAATATTGACTGATGAGTGTACTCATAACAGCTGATCATTTCGAAATTCTTGATAATGTTTGTTTACGAAACGCAATCGTCTCTGACGAAGAAGAGTATAACAGACCAGAACCTTTACTTATATACACAGATAACAAAAACATACATTTTGTACACAGAAGAGCAGTTTACAAACGTTTTGTACACAGAAGAGCAGTTTACAAACTTTTTTGTACACAGAAGAGCAGTTAACAAACTTTTTGTATACAGAAGAGTAGTTTACAAACTTTTTGTACACAGAAGAGGAGTTTACAAACTTGTTGTACACAGAAGAGTAGTTTACAAACTTGTTGTACACAGAAGAGTAGTTTACAAACTTTTTGAACACAGAAGAGTAGTTTACAAACTTGTTGTACACAGAAGAGTAGTTTACAAACTTTTTGAACACAGAAGAGTAGTTTACAAACTTGCTGTACTCAGAAGAGTAGTTTACAAACTTTTTGTACACAGAAGAGTAGTTTACAAACTTTTTGAACACAGAAGAGTAGTTTACAAACTTGTTGTACACAGAAGAGTAGTTTACAAACTTTTTGTACACAGAAGAGTAGTTTACAAACTTTTTGTACACAGAAGAGTAGTTTACAAACTTTTTGAACACAGAAGAGTAGTTTACAAACTTGTTGTACTCAGAAGAGTAGTTTACAAACTTAATGTACACAGAAGAGTAGTTTACAAACTTTTTGTACACAGAAGAGTAGTTTACAAACTTTTTGAACACAGAAGAGCAGTTTACAAACTTGTTGTACTCAGAAGAGTAGTTTACAAACTTTTTGAACACAGAAGAGTAGTTTACAAACTTGTTGTACTCAGAAGAGTAGTTTACAAACTTTTTGTACACAGAAGAGTAGTTTACAAACTTTATGTACACAGAAGCGTAGTTTACAAACTTTTTGTACACAGAAGAGTAGTTTACAAACTTTATGTACAAAGAAGAGTAGTTTACAAACTTTATGTACACAGAAGAGTAGTTTACAAACTTTTTGTACACAGAAGAGTAGTTTACAAACTTTTTGAACACAGAAGAGTAGTTTACAAACTTGTTGTACTCAGAAGAGTAGTTTACAAAGTACTTGTACTCAGAAGAGTAGTTTACAACTTGTTTGAACACAGAAGAGTAGTTTACAAACTTTATGTACACAGAAGAGTAGTTTACAAACTTGTTGTACTCAGAAGAGTAGTTTACAAACTTTATGTACACAGAAGAGTAGTTTACAAATTATTTGAACAAAGAAGAGTAGTTTACAAACTTTATGTACACAGAAGAGTAGTTTACAAACTTTATGTACACAGAAGAGTAGTTAAAAAACTTTATGTACACAGAAGAGTAGTTTACAAACTTAATGTACACAGAAGAGTAGTTTACAAACTTTTTGAACACAGAAGAGTAGTTTACAAACTTGTTGTTCTCAGACGAATAGTTTACAAACTTTATGTACACAGAAGAGTAGTTTACAAACTTTTTGAACACAGAAGAACAGTTTACAAACTTGTTGTACACAGAAGAGTAGTTACAAATGTTTTGTACACAGAAGTGCGGTTTATAAACTTTTTGTACACAGAAGAGCAGTTTACAAACTTTTGTTCACAGAAGAGTAGTTTACAAACTTTTTGTACACAGAAGAGCAGTTTACAAACTTTATGTACACAGAAGAGCAGTTTACAAACTTTTTGTACACAGAAGAGCAGTTTACAAACTTTTTGTACACAGAAGAGTAGTTTACAAACTTTTTGTACACAGAAGAGTAGTTTACAAACTTGTTGTACACAGAAAAGTAGTTTACAAACTTTTTGTACACGGAAGAGCAATTTATAAACTTTTTGTACACAGAAGAGCAGTTTAAAAACTTATGTACTCAGAAGAGCTATTACAAATTTGTTGTACACAGAAGAACAGTTTACAAACTTTTTATAAACAGAAGAACAGTTTACAAACTTTTTATAAACAGAAGAGCAGTTTACAAACTTTTTGTACACAGAAGAACAGTTTACAAACTTTTTGTACACAGAAGAGCAGTTTACAAATTTGTTGTACACAGAAGAGCAGTTTACAAACTTTTTGTACACAGAAGAGTAGTTTACAAACTTTTTATAAACAGAAGAGCAGTTTATAAACTTTTTGTACACAGAAGAACAGTTTACAAACTTTATGTACACAGAAGACTAGTTTACAAACTTTTTATAAACAGAAGAGCAGTTTACAAACTTTTTATACACAGAAGAACAGTTTACAAATTTTTTGTACACAGAAGAGCAGTTTACAAACTTTTTGTACACAGAAGAGCAGTTTATAATTCAAGTCTTACAATGAAAAGCGGTTTTATTTCTAGTGGGCGTGTCTTCTTGAAGATCAGCTTCCATGTTTTTGTTGCTGTGGTGAAGACGTACGGTGCTATGACGACTAGCACAAGAGACCATACATAGGTAGCGGAGGTCTCTAAATTACACAAAAGGGTGAAAATATGTTATAAAGTACATCATTAAGTTTTGTAACTATACACAATAAGTTAAAAAAATTATTCCTTCGGAACAAAGGTTTACGTTTCTATAAAAAGATATTTAATGAAAATTTGGGACAAGGTACTGTGCCTTTTTCACGATTTTTCAACATGAGATCAATTTATTTCTATATTGTGTCCATTTTGCTGACTAAAACAAATATCTTTCGTAAACAATTTTAAGTATTATTCTTACTTTAAAAGATTGCTAAAGATCTATAATAACAGTGTTGCTAAACAGTCTGTTGAACTAAACACTAAAAGTTTAAACTTACCCGTCGTATGGTACCGGAAGTGAAAATGAGATGTTTTCAACGAAGTATTCCGAATCGAATTTGGCGGGAAAATGTTTGCTATCAGTACAAACAGTGTACTTTTAGATATCACAGCCGTGCCCAGAACAAATATAAACAAAATAATAGCGAAAATCACTTTCGTCACTTTAAAAACTGTATTCCAGAAGTCAAGTTCCGTGGAAGAAATGTTGTCCTCCGATGTCTCTCGAAATACATCCCATTTGTTTGTAGTCCTGAAAATAATTGTAAATCGAACGGATTTAACTAATTTAGTGGGGGTTTTCTAAGACCAACAGGTAGACAACTCTGTACGATATCTCTAGAGATCAACATATTTTCAATATTTTACTTTAGGCATAGCACCCTTTTACTCTCTTTCGTTTTAGGCCACCAAAACAGAATGCAATAAAATTTGCTCTACGCTCAAGGTAATGATAAGTCTAGGTTTTGAAACGATGGACGATCATATATGGTTTTCTTAATCATACCTTTGTTCTTTTCTTATATTGCCTACCAGTCGCTTAACTTATTCATCGTGATTTTACGTCAAGACTTGGTATTAGTTAACGTAATGAAGGCATCTTGCTTCGTTTTGTTTTCTTATTAGGAAAACTGTTAACTAGAAAACTGTTAACTAAGACAAGAAGAGCGAAATTTTGGAGAATTCGAATTGATTGGTAGAAACAAAGGCTAACATTTACATGCTATTGCTTTAAAGCCTAGATTTCTTAATTAATGCCAATAAATGAAACAAAAATAGTCACCTGAGTTTCTTTGATGATTTCCGTCTGTGTGGATCATTTTGAGAACTATCCTTCGACGCTTTTGAGATTGTCTGGTAAGCACTGTCATTGTTTGATTCAGTACTCTCTGTGATGTCACTGCTGTCGTCATCGTCCTCGTCACTTTCGGAAACGTTATAACCTTCGTCCTCTTCCGGAAAGTGTTGGTATGCTTCATTCACATATTCGTGAGATGTTCTGTTTTTCAGGGAATTTGTTGCTTTAAGAAAAGCCTTAGAAAACAAAACATCAAGTATTAAGTTGTTGCACTTTGAAATCGTCGACTTAGTCTCTCATTTAATACATATATCATACAAATATATAGGCAACTACATCGAGAAAACTGTTAGATCTATACGTGGAAACTTTAAACAACATCTTAAACTGAGTAAAGTTTTGTAACTCCTTCTCCCTGGGTGAACTTGCCAAGACTTCTGACAAGCGCAGGTTGAAGAGAGACAGATGCAGATACAAGGAAATGCGGGTACCAGATCATAGCTCTTTTTCGAATAGACCCCTATTTTACATGCGCGGTGTATAGCACCGATCGATACACGTGAGACTACCTCTGGGATCTCTAGATGTTGGGAAACACTGAACAGCGTTTCTTAAATTACAGTAAAACTTCGTTAACTCGAGCATCGATAACTCGAGAACCCCGGATAACTCGAGGACTCCTGTCGGTCCCGGCAATTTTACCTATATGTTTAACCAGAAAATACTATGGATAACTCGAGCATCAATAACTCGAGAACCCCGGATAACTCGAGGAACACCTGTGGTCCCGCCAGGTAGATTTCTTACTAAATTACCTTCGGCAACTCGAGGTCACTGATTATCAGATTTGTCTCACCTCTGATGGCGCATCATTATTTTGACACGTCATGGGAAAAACTTCTATTGTTAATTGATTGTTCTCGTTAATTATCGATAAATCGGCCTTCCAGTTGTCAAAGTGTATAAAATGTTATTCGCACATTTAAATCGTCTTAAAGCATGTGTAATTACGCCCACTTGTTACTTTTATTGAATTAGAAGAAAATAAAAAAACAAATATGTTTGCGAGTTTTTAATTACGAGAACTTAATGATGAGATGTTAATTTTGAGTCTGAGTAGACTTTTGATAATAAAGCTTGAGAGAAAATCCCAAACTGCATATTCTTTCTAGAATAATCTCTACGAAATTGTCATGTCAGAAATAAACTTTGTGTCCGAGCAATATAGTGATGTTATTAGTGATCTCGGGGGGATAGCTAGATCGGACAAGCAGAAAACCGTTTTTTGAAAATGCCACAAGTGATGTGTTATACCGATTCACCGGTGCTGTGCCTAAAAGACAACTGGTGTGAGTTAATTATCACTACTCGCTATGGAGTCATTTGCAAACAAATTAAGCTTAGGCCAGACTTGTCTAGCAAACTGGTCGTCTGGCATTATTCGCAAACACTAAGTGACCGGAAAATAAACTGCACGAAGTTAAGTTACATTATCCCGCCTACTACATTAAACAGTTGTCAAATAGTAATTACCCTGATTGTACATGTATGCAAACAAAACGAACAGGATTTTATCAAATAAGTACGAAAGGTAATCAGAGCTCGTGATTTAATGTAATAAATACATTTTGTAAATGTATTAATCCGACTTCAACATCAAGTTTCTCAAATAACTCGTTGTTCATAAGATATATGACAGCAGAAAATCTTGTAAAATCCAGTGTTCGGATAACTCGAGACCCCGGATAACTCGAGCATTTAACTCGTTCCCTTGCGACCTCGAGTTATCGAGGTTTTACTGTACCAGTGCCCCGGCCGCGACTCGAACCGGGGAGATTTAGATTGGTAGTCAAGAACGTTAACTACTTGACCACCGCGCCTCACCTTTATATTCTACCTTGCTTCATGTCCGTCACGCCTCCCCATCCCCAATCCCTCCTCATTGTGTTTATCATATTTATCACAGCTATTCAAATAAATTAAAAGATCAGTACATGCAGTGCATATTAAAATAGAATATCGGCAGGAAGTGGACTCACTAACTTGTTAGTGGTTGAGGATTCAAGCTCTATTTTAGCACTACAAATCAGTCTAAGCAAAATGTCCGACTACTAGTTTAAAATAAATATCGTCTGCTTTCGTGTTATCTATTTACGCAGTGGAGACGCACACTCTATCAAAGGTCGTAAAAAGGGAAAATTCAGCCTGCACCAATAGGTTATCAAGTCATAAATAATTTTGGTATACTAACTAAGGGCTCTTTGTAGAAGGGCGTATCTGGAGTGTTTACGCATATCAAAGTTTAAGGACACTTTTCGTTTAAAATGGAATATTGGAAACGAATCAGATTATCGTTTAGTTTATGGAAGCTACAATAAAATTTTTCTTTAGAAGATAACGAAAGGCCTTAAAGTAATGTTTGTTGACTTCCCGATCATAAATATAGATGAATCTAGGTAACTGCAGAATAGTATAGTTGTATATTTGATGCTACACTGAAGTTAGTCTGTGAGCCTTTTGAAGTGTTTTAGAAAATCAGGAAATACTTGAAAGAGGGTCAGAGAATGTACAACAGTCAAAGCTTAGGTGCAAATACCGCCCCTATCATCCCCACCCCTTCCCCCGTAACATACAACAGAGTAATCCTAGCTCCACTGTCCGGTGAACAGAATATAAAATAAGACACATCGTACAGCACAAACACTAACAACAACAACCACACCACATCCTCCGATTATGAATTAATGCAGCACAAAGATCCGCTATACACTCAAGATAGGCAACGGTCTTATAAAGTGCAACAAAAAGAGACTATCACTCATAGACCAAATGGCTACCGCCTTGACATCATCATGCAGTTTCCCGAAATGTTCGAAATTAGGCGTTTAAATCAGATTATAGCATCTAAAAATGAGTAAATGACAAAAAACGTGCTGCAAAGAAAACAAACTATCATTTCTGGACATTTAGATAAAGTGAATCTAACATGTTCATGAGTTGTGGATAAGGAAATCCCACCCGAGGGTTGAGATACGTCCAAAAACGAGGCTCTGTCGAGTTTTTTGGACATATCCATCCCGAGGGTGGGACCATCCACAACTCAATGGACATGGTAGATTTATTTTCTCACCGTTTAAATCGCATTTTCACAGAAGAAAAGAAGGAATAAGTGCAAATACAGGATGGGGATGAAAAAGAAAATCAACTTTTTCTCGAATTTTACTTCAAAACTGCTATAGATGGATAGAAAATGATCTAACTAAGAAAATGAATACCCATAACCCTATGTTTATTTCAAAAATAACAATTTTACAGTCATTTTTCGATTTTTATGTCTGCTTACAATTAACGTAAAAATAGTCCGGCAGCGATGTGAGATAAGCGATGTGAGATAAGTTTATCTCACATGGGTAAATGCGCGGAAATATGTATCTCATAGGTGAGAAAAATGGAGCTAAAACTGTGATGGTATTCAGACGGCAAATTTATTGGACTAAAATGAATTTTATAATCTTGAAATGGCATTACAATAAACAGATGATCAAAAACAGACAACTCCCGTGCAAGAGATTGAAGTTTGTTTTTAAACATGCAGTGTCCTTTAATAAAAGTTCAATAACAAAAAAAAACATGAAATGCCTTTTCATAAAAGCACAGTCGCGTAACTTTATGCTGGATTTTAAACGTATGCAATGTTTTGAAATATACTTTATGTAACAAACACGCAATAATTATTCTTTTGCAACAGGTCGAATTTCATGAAAATGAAAAAGCTTGCAAAAGGTTCTTTGACATGAATTTACATAAAAGACATACATGTATATATGAAAGTGAATAAACAAATATTAATTAGTAACACGTCAGAACACACTTTTGCGTTCAGAAAACAAAAACATTTTCAAAATGATTTTTACGTAACTGTAATGTTTCTTTAATAAATATTTAAAAAAAATGTACTTGCATTTTCTTTTCATTTAATCTGTACACATCAATAAAATATTATATATATTATACATTTTGCTGTCTAGGCCGCCATTCTAAGTACTTGGATTAATTTAAACCACAAAAAATTCAAAAGTTGTAGACAAGAGTTCAGAAAAGAGCCATTTTAGAACAAGAATAACAAGTTATTCAGGCATAAAACTTTGAATTTATCGAAGTCTATAGGTGCAATGAAGTTATCTCTGAACCAATGTTTCATAAACAAGAAGTACTGATCAATAAAATGACAAACATGCTACAACGCACACAGAGAGAAGGTATATAATTACAAAACTGCAAGAAAATTCAATGATTTCAGACAACTGTGCATTTGTATGATAAAGGAACGGGTCTTTCCCGGTGTCTTATTAAACACTAGGACGCCAATTGCAGGGACATGTTATATTTTAACTCAGTAACTGCCCAAACAATACACAGATCATCCACATAGATATAGATGATAATTGTTGGTTTCGGTGTAAGATCACGTCATATTTCATCGAGTGGGCACCAAACGTGATATTTTCACGAGTGGCGCAGCAGTGAGTGAAAATAACAACTTTTGGTGTTCACGAGTGAAATTAATGTGATATTACACCGATAGCAACAATTTTTCTGTTTATTTAATGGTTAAAACTCTACTTTTATTGGGTTTGTTTCTGTAAAATATCGAAAATCATGGTTTCCAGCATTAACTTTTTGACGTAAATCAAGGTTAAAGATTGCAAAAACAGTGAAAAATAAAAATGGTAATCCACTGTTTCAAAACTGTGGATTATCACTTTTATTTCACTGAGAAAACTCTATAATTCATCGGGAAACACAAAATAAAAACAGTAACTCTTATTTTGCGTAATTTAAGCGGAATAAATTCAGTTTCAATTTCAAACGCATTCTTAGCCTACGTTTCATTTCGCTTAAAAACTTTATCTACTGCGTGGGCGATTATTTTTATTGCATATGATGTTAATATTTACAACCGAGCCCTTGGACTGATAAGGATGCTCGTCGTAAAATGTCGCTCCAGTTATATTTATTGAAATGTGTCTTATATGACACACCATATCTAAATTTTATATACATGTAAGTCAATCTTGTATAGGCAGATGATATAAATCTTAATTAAAACCACTTTCATTTTTAGAAAACTTAAAGGATTGTATATAACCACATCTTCTCCATGTTTTAAAAACCCGACGCTTTATGCAAAAATGAACTAAATGATAAGACTACAAAACGAGTAGATCTTTCCATTACCTTAGTTTATAGATATGTTATTTCTAGCGTTTGGACACATTTAATTTTAGATTGTTTGTATTGCGCGGTGCTTAAGAGGCGATTCAGGCCTTTTGTATTATGTTATTTCTAGCGTTTGGACACAGTGCCGGTATTTAGTATTAGATTTTATGTATTGCGCGGTGCTTAAGAGGTGATTCAAGCCTTTCACTCATGCAAATGCGGGTTTTTTTTATTTAAATGGTCCGCCTGTATTAAACTGAAGTATTGATAAATGACAGTTTTGTTCCCGGTATGTATCTAAGAAAAGCTGAGTCGGCTATTTTTTTCATATTGCAACATATAGAGGATAATTGTTGGTTTCAGTGTAAGATCACTTTTTATTTTATGTTTTCCAGTGAATTATAGAGTTTTCTCAGTGAAATAAAAGTGATAGCCACAGTTTTGAAACAGTGGATTACCATTTTTATTTTTCACGTTTTTGCAATCTTTAGCCCGGATTTACGTCAAAAAGTATACCGAGCGTTATTATGCTGGAGACCATGCGACGATGACGTCGTTTAAATGACGTCATTGTTCTATGTTTTCTGATGACGTTTCCCGCGATTTTCGATGTTTTATAGAAACAAACTCAATAAAAATAGGGTTTTAACCATAAAATAAACAGAAAAATTGTTGGTATCGGTGTAATTTCACGTTAATTTCACTCGTGAACACCAAAAGTAGTTATTTTCACCGTGGCTGCGCCACTCGTGAAAATATCACTTTTGGTGCCCACTGGAAATTATAACGTGATCTTACACCGAAACCAACAATTATCCTCTATATAATTTCATCGAGTGGGCACAAAAAGTGATATTTTCACGAGTGGCGCAGCCACGAGTGAAAATAACTTTTGGTGTTCACGAGTGAAATTAACGTGATATTACACCGATACCAACAATTTTTCTGTTTATTTTATGGTAACAACTCTCCTTTTATTGAGTTTATTTCTACAAAATATCAAAAATCGCGGGAAACGTCATTACAAAACATAGCGCAAATGACGTCATTTGAACGACGTCATCGTCGCATGGTTTCCAGCATTAATTACACTCGGTATACTTTTTGACGCTAATCCGGGTTTAAGATTGCAAAAACAGTGAAAAATTAAAATGGTAATCCACTGTTTCAAAACTGTGGATTATCACTTTTATTTCACTGAGAAAACTCTATAATTCACTGGAAAACATGAAATAAAACAGTATAATTTTTTTAAAATTTATTGCAGTGTGTCTTGTACTTATTTTACTTAAAAAACACATTACAAATATTACATGTTTAATATTGTTTTATGTTAACTATTACGTGTGTTTAATTGTAAAATGAGTGTTAAGATGTGAATCAGTGATATAATTATGTGGTGTAGTGTAAAAACTTAGATATTTGATATATCGTCCTTATTTCAGCAACGCTGTTGCGGTTGCCTGGTTTAGCGATGTCGACGTACGGTACATGTTCGAATACTGGCATATGCCTTCTAACAAATTTGTCATAAAGGTAGAATCATTTGTCGCTAGCCGGGTAAGCTAGAAAAAAAATCTAGTATATAAATCAATTGCTGTCGTTTTTGAAGAGCCAAAAGACTACAAATTAGTGAACAATTGATAAAACACGACAAAGAGTCATTAATGACCCTGGCAGTTGAGAATAAATTGTTTTGAGAGCACTCATTTCAAACTTAAATTTGATAAGATAATATTATCTCTCAGTGCACTTCCGATAGTTTAATCACGGCTTCGTGCGATAAAGAAAAAAGTCCATGATCGGAAGCATGTTCAAGCTGAATTATTTCAATCGTACATAAACATAAATAGCGTTGCGTATCGTCTTAAAGAGAAAGTCCCTAAAACTGTTCTTTCAAAAAGTATTTTCAAATATAATTACTGAGCCTAAAAGGTTTAAGCTATACATTCCCATCAGCATCGGTAAAAGGCGTTTTAAACATGTTTCAGTACCGTAAAACATTCAATGATCTATGTAAATTTGTTGTTATACAATTAATGAGTGGATAACGATTTTATTTTTACAGAGGGCGTCTATGTTGATAATTTGCGTTAAAATGAAGCATTTTTAGATATGTGTTGTTCTTTAAAATTGTATTTATCTATCATTTTACGTTCATTTAACACATTATTTATGTTTTGAGAATTTAAAGTGTTGTTGTGAGTGCCCCTCTAAACTGCAGATATTTGGTACAGATAGTGCACTATTTTCATGTGACTGATTACTATAGAAATATTGAATAAGAAGTTTGAGCGGAGCATAATCTCTCCGAAGTCCATGTTAAAATAAATTTGGGTTTTGGCAGCTGGTTAATAGTTTCCGATAGAATGATTTAATATCACCAAAATGACATATAAAAACTAAAAGCTATAATCAACAGCATAAGTAACAATCTGCATAGTAGTTTAAGAAAATCATTTGATAATGTTGGTGAACTTGGTTTAACGGCACCGCTACAAAATATGTTTACATTGGAAATTAAAAGCGTTTGCAACGCTAAATACAGTTTGCCCTACATTCTAATCCAATCAAATGCTCCCTTTACATTCAAACTAGCAAGTTCTAGTTTCTATATTGACTCAGCATCTCCAGTATGAAAATAATTATTTCACTTATTTTCCAGTAAGTGGGACGCTAAGCTCCGCCCCAAATCTCAATTATATTTCAATACGATGGGACAGACTGTTAGCCGGTTACATGTCCATATTACAGGAATAAACAAACTACGCTCCCTCGCAATAAATTTGCTTAATCCTGTTATATAGACCTATACCATATACTTATAATTTGATAGCGTATAATTTCAAAATTACAGAAATACCTTACAATTTATTCTAAAACCTTTTTATCTAATGACTCGTTCTAAAATGTATTAGTTTCAGACAGTTCGAAGAACCGTGTATGTGGGAGCGATTAATTATATTATCTATTTTAGCAATGTGTGTAGTACAAGTGTTATCAAAATGAAAAGGAAAACAGCGGAAAGAAATTACCACGTGTAAGACATTTCCCTATAATATCAATTGATTGCAACAGAACTGTACATGTACACGCCTATTAACGTTAATGCCAATTTTTACAATACAGATAAGGTGTAACAACAAAGCGAGAGAAGTGCAGAACATTAAGAAACATAACTCTTGTATCAGTTTGATTTAATAATTCCCCCTTCTTCAAGGTTTCCTGTCCCTGCTTTTATCTCAAACACTGTCAAAGACAATCGCATAAAACTTTTGATTTGAACTAAGACTACTTGCGGGAGCGGACTATTCAAAATACATAACTCTACCTAAAGTAATGTATGAATTATATCTTGTTGTTAATTATATGTGTCCAGGTAATACAGTAGTGCTAACGTATAACTTTGCACACGCACGATCACTGATGAATGAATCATGAATGATGAGCGATAAGAATGATACGCGATTCACGATGAACGACACGAAAAACGATTATTCGATTAACTCGGACATTTTCGTTTGCTTAAGAACAATATTATTAATAGATGTCTAATTACAATGTAAGAGCTTAATCAAACCCCCTTAAAGTCCTAAAGTATCGATAATTTACAGTAAAACCAAACAGATCATAAGAAAAATTAGTAGTTGAATAGCGGCACACATACTAATTAGTATGGAAGCCTTGGAGGGCCACTTTTGAGTTTCGACTTGCGGGTGTTTTTTTACTTTTGACTTATGACTTTTGTACGCCGTACTTTTGACTTATGACTAGAACTACTGTATTGCCTCTTTGGCGTTTTTATTAAAACAATATAAACACGTCAACACTCAATAAATACAATTTCTATTTAAAAGATTTTAATAAAATCAATTATATATATATAAAAGTTACATCATTTGTGTCAATAGTAACAAAATAAAACGTGTTTTAACACGCTTTTTGTTTTGACTTTTGACTTATTACTTATGATTTATGACTTATTACTTTTGACTTTTGACTTATTACTTTTGACTTTTGACTTATTACTTATCACTTTTGACTTTTGACTTTTGACTTATTACTTATCACTTATGAAAAAAGAAACCCTAATCCTAACCCTAGCCCTAACCCTATACACGGTCCTCACTGAGGACCTCCAGCGGCAGGTTCAGGTAATACTAGGAACCTGCTACTGAGGACCCAACAATATAACAATATACTTATACATATTACAGCATTTTAATTTCCTTCGGTATACCTTGTGATATTAACATATAGATACATAAAAACATAAAAAGTAATTTTTTAAAAATGTTACCATAGCAACAAAAAAAATTCAATTTTTTTTTACAGTTCCTTCATAGTTGGCTTGACGCCTGGGGGCAAGTCCCCCAACCCCCCGCTTAAAGAAAATTCTCAATTGTATATTATCATTGTTAAAAGAAGGTCTCATGGTAGATAAGAAATATGTTGCTTTATGTACATTATGCTTAATGAGCTAGCTTCTTTAAATAAAGAGATTATTATTATTATTATTATTATTATTAAAGAAAGAGGACACCCACAAGGCCTCCCGAGCCGAGAGTTGCGTCGCCGCTCACTGCGGAGGCTCCCAAGGTCGCCTCCTGACGCGCCGTCACGGCTCATTGATACTAAAATAAATGACAAAGACAAAAGTAACTTAGTTCATTTATTTACAGCAAACAAGTTTACAGTGCTACGCACAAACATCATTTTAAAACCTTAATACAGGTTCGAATCCCAGTTTATATTGTCACAGCAGATCATTATGCTTTTTATGCAGTACCATTCCTCTTAAAGTGTCTGAAAGTAGCAGTCATAAGTCAAAAGTTGAAAGTCATAACTTAAAAGTCAAAAACACCCGTAAGTCGAAACTCAAAAGTGGCCCTCCAAGGCTTCCATAAATTAGAGCTATAATTAAACTCTGAACTTGTTGTAAAGAATTAAGAAATAATCTATGGCTTGGAGTGCTTTATCGAAATTAAAGCATTGCCCGGAGGTGATGTGCCTTGTGGAATAATTCACGAGGGCGAAGGATAAAGCACTCTAAGCCATAGATTATTTCGATTCTTATAAGCCGATTTTCTGAAAACTATCGTAACTACATGTACTACGGACCTTTTTTCAGTTCGGCGGTAATGTGTAAAATAGCATAAATAGTGGCTGTTGGAATACACTCCCCTATTCAGGCAACCATTTAAGATATCGTACATAACTATACTGTACAAACTTTTTTTTTAGTTTTATCATCTAATAAATAAAATATATTTAATACCTGACTGTGACATTATGCAGAAGACGTCAGATTCAGAACCTAACAAAGCAGACAATCGATTTAAATGCGTACCGCTTATCTGAACTGTACAACGTTTTAACGTGGAGTAATGACGTCAGTGTGATGACGTAAACGTTTTCATTCATTGTTTTGTCTCCCGGAATCAAAACACTGTATGACGGTTAATCCTGAATTTTCTTGGCCTTTTTAAAGGAAAACAATGTGAAGATAGTCGAAGGCTTACTTGACGCAATCAAAAATAATATTTAGGTTCTTAGACACAACTTGTTCATGCGACTGATGTATTTATACAGATATTATTCTTATTTCTATATTTTATTTTCTACGTGGGAGTAAATTAGAGAAGTCGGAAAGAGCTTCTTCCATATCCGAAACTCCGCCTACTTTTCCGAGTGCTTTAATAATATTAAAGCACCCGAATTGACTATAGAAATATACAATAGGCATACTAGAATCTAAAATAATACACGTTTAGGTTTAGGCAAACGTGCAAACGTTCTACACGATTTGTCGTCCGCACTATCTCGGACCACTTTTATATAATTTCTATCTTGCGTCGTTCATCACACGGAACGAACGATGCGTTACAGGATACACGGTCTGAATGATGCACGATGAATGCACGAACGTTAAATGCACAATGAATGCGAACGGAATGCACGATACACGCACGATACACGAACATTTTGCAAAGTTACACGTGAGCACCACTGTATCTTGATTCGTGTCTATGACAGTCCAGCAAATTATTTAGCTTTCTAAATGTACCTTTCTTGTGTCTTACGATTATCATTCTATGCAAAAAAAGTCTCGTTTTTTGCTGTTGTTTTTTTTTTTGCGCTGAAAAAAGGTTTACTTACCATGATTTAAACTCCGTCCTATATCGTCACCATCCCAAGTATAAGAATCATTCAGAAATATAAAATATACCAAAAACTTACAGAGCTGCCTGTGAAACCATTTTCTTACATTTAAGTGTTAAATGCAGTTATCAGAGGAGCTACAAGTCTACTAACAGCTATATCAAACACTATACACACGGCGCAGTACAAACAATGTAACGACGGGTTCTTTTTATCAAATCCGGACACTTGAGCAAAACCTACACCAACTCGTATAATTGGTGAACGTCATAGAAAACTTTACTTTACGGCTTATCAGTAGGGGTTATAAACATGTCAGAACCTTTGAAATTAGGGTAAGATATTAATTCTAGTATTTACAACCTCTCTTGTCTTTGTTTGTTTTACTTAGAGAATGAAGTATAATTGAAGAAAGGAAATTTAAATGCATTGCGTTATACACCCACAAGCTTTTATTATTAAATCTTCCTCACTGTGATAAAAGCAGATACTCGGCCTTTGCGAGACACAACCTTCTGATATGTTTGTTTGCATTTACATGTATTATTGCTTTATGGGTACTGAAGTCCTGCACGGTTTACAATGTATCATATTTTCATACGGTTGCAAGAAGATCGGGGTTAAAAGAAATCTGTTTTTGACGCAGAAATACCAAGGAGACAAGTGTAACATCGGATACAGCTCCTTTAGAATACAGCTGTATTCGGTGCACATTAACGAATACAGCTCCCTTAGTATAGCAGAGCTGTTTTCGAACCAAAGTATATGCACATTCGAAAAAAGCTTCCTATGTTTGATCAAACGGATGATTAAACGGATTATTATCTAGATAGAAATTATGAACCTAAATAGCCTATAACATCTAATACATGTTCAATATAATGAATGCAACATCTATTCCGCCCGTCCACCCGCCGTCATATGTAGAAAAAAAAATTGGTTAATGGTAAAAAAGTCTCTAAAGTTAGAATACTTAAAGGTCCAATACTAACGAAAGCAAAAATTCAAATATACTTTGAAAAACACAAAAATCAGTTATTTTTAATATAAAATGAAAATTGGTATGTAGAAATTCTAATTAAAGCACAGTACATGTACAATTATTTTTCTATGCATTATGAAGAAAGTTAAAAAGACCTGGGTAGTCATTTTGTCAAATCACTGAGATTTCAACATAATACACATACTTTTCTTCGTGTTCCAAACACTTTCTGTAAATTTTAACCTGACAATCTTCATTATTTAGTGTCTTGCATAAGGTAATGTACTTGCCATTGAAATAACTGTCACTTAATTTTCGCTTAGTAGTGGACCTTTAATAACCACTTAAACCGTCCATCTGTCCAACCATCTGTCTGTTGTCCTACCCTGTCTGTTGTATAATATAATATCCGTCCGTCTGTCAGGTCTTACATCCTGGTGTGTATGAGCTTAATTCCGTCAACAATTTATTTATGAAATAAATTACAAAACCACTGAAACTGCCGCCTTATTAGACTTATAAAGCTATGTTGAGATTGAGAGGTCTTTTTTCTCTTCAAGTCTTTCTTCTTTTTAGATAGTATCTCAATCACAAATTTGTCTCAATCAAAGCTCATCTCAACCTTAAAAGTCAAGGGAAGGAGAAATTGTGAAGATGTTATAAAAATGCACAGAAAAGACATGATGTAACGACTTTAACGACTGATGCCAATCAACCGCCTTGTGCGCTAGCGACATATCAAACAAGAGCTGTCAGTAGGACAGCGTGCTCGACTTTTTTAGTGCTTGCCAATAAAACAAAACTTTAACAGTTAAGGGCACACAAGTACAAATCAAGAAAATTTTTCACAGAGTTATCTTCTTTTGCTTACAGATAGGTCTTACGATGGTACATAAGTACTCCAACTTTCAAAGTAATATCTCAAATGGTTAAGTTAACAAGTGGACAAGAATGGAAATTTTAACTGAGTTTCTAAGTCAAAAAGGGCCATAATTCAAATAAAATCCTTGACAGAATTACCTTCTCCTGCCCATGTTTGGGAATCATGATGGTAAACAAGTATTCCAACTTTCAAATTAATATCTCAAACAGTTAAGTCAAAAAGTGGACTGGCACGAAAAACTTAACCAAGATTCTAATTCGATAAAAGGCCTTAATTTTTAAAACAAATCCCTGACAGAGTTACCTTCTCTTGCCTACAGATGGGGGTAATGATGTGAAATAGCATTAAAAGTTTCAAAGCAATATCTCAAAGGGTTAAGGCAATAAGTGGATTTTACCCATATTCAATGTATTTTCTAAGTCAAAAAGGGGCATAATTCTGTCAAAAACCTTGACAGAGTTATGTCCTCTTGTCTGTTGATGAAGGTCGTGATGGTAAACAAGTATGGTTAGTTTCAAAGCAATACCTCCAATGGTTTTGAAATAAAGTGAGGTGGTACGAAAAACTTAACCAAGCTCAATACACTTTCTAAGTCCAAAAAGGGCCATAATTCTGTCAAAAACCTTGACAGAGTTATGTACTCTTGTCTGTAGATGGAGGTTATGATGGTAAACAAGTATGGTAAGTTTCAAAGCCATAACCCTAATACTTCTGAAATAAAGTGGGGTGGTACAAAAAACTTAACCAAGGTGTGACGCCAACGCCGACGCCGACGCCGGGGCGAGTAGGATAGCTCCCCTTTTCATAGAAAAGTCGAGCTAAAAACGGTTGGTTTATTGAAAGAAAATAATTATTCTATATCAACAAACTAGATGCCCACGTGCAACATGTCGAGCCGCCAGTTATATGGAATAGTATAATAATAATAATAATAATAATAAATAAATAAATAATAATAATAATATGAACGAACGAACGAACAAATGAAGCAGTTGCGATGACATCATAAAAAAACATTTAAAAAACATTAAGAACGTCTACACCATACATCACTAATATGAACCCGGACTAAAGGTTTGGTAAGCACCCCTTGTAAAGTTATAAACATCTGATTCAAATGAATCTATTTATTGTAACAGTTATTGATTGCTTAATGACATTAAAGTTTTCACAATCCCCCTTTTCACAGAAACACAACCGTTTGTTCAAACAAGAAAAGGCCACGGGTTGAAAAAGTTTAATGTTTATTCACTCAAAGTGTAAGACAATAAAAATTAATTCATAAATATATCACATGAACGCATAAATTACACCAAATAACAGATATCTGACGCAAATCTAGGTTACAAGTCTCCCGTTGTAATCATTAAATACTAAAGTACATTACATATTTCAACCTCAAATGAATAGGGTTTTCACGCCAGATGGTTCGGTTTCAATTTCCTCAAATAACTTTACAATAAACGTGGTTTTACATTAAGATGACTGTCTACAATTGTTTTTGTACAAACAACATGATTAGTAACAATTTTTATTCAAAGAAAAGCATACATAAATTTCAACCGCAATTATAGGTAAATTTTTGTTGTTTTTACATGTACAATTTCAACGAATTTGTTATTAACATTTGTTATACATCGATATATACGTATATGTATAGTATTTCCTTATTAACATGCTAAGTTAAAAGGACGAACGTTCACGTAAAGTTAAACACAGGCAGTAAATAACTGCACCGGTACCTTGACATTAAAATTTTTGTCTCAAATTTGACAACACACCTTCTTTCAATTCCAGTCTGAGACTCTTGTATTTTGCCAAATGCTGGTGGTCGTCTGATATAATTCGAACCTCAAAAAGTGAAACAGTCTTGAAAAAGACAAACGTCCAATCATACAAATATTACTTGCAGCATATATGACATGAGTTTATATTTTGTGTTCTATGTTAAAAAAAAAATATTGTTCATATTTGTTCATATTGTTATTCTGATGAAGGCTTTCGCCGATACATTAATATGAAAATGATGAATCATAAAAAAACACCGGATACAGCTCCTTTCGAATACGTGCATGCGTCGCCGTCCGTCCGTCCGAGTTTAGCTTGTCCGGGCTGTAACTTATCCATGGATCGAAAGATTCTTAAAGGTCCAATACTAAGGAAAGCGAAAATTCAAATATATCTTAAAAAGCACACAAATAAGTTATTTTTAATATTATATTATAACGCTTTTTTATTACAATCTATATAATAAGCAGATAAACTCAACATACAATTTCACGTTTGATCGCGTTTATGATAAGTTGTTCAAAGCAGTTGTTAATTTTACACTGGAGTAAGTTTACTCTTCCATCATATCTTACATACACTATACAAGTGCACTATTATAATTATTCATGTAATCTACTTTTTCGCAACCTGCACCCACAACCATCACAATTCATATACATTCATATACATGCAAGTCTGACTCAGTTAAAATACAAGTAAACAATTAGTTGAAACCCACAACCTGACTTTAATTTAATATGTAGCTAATTAGTATAAAATTATATTAATGTCATTAAAATAAGACCACAACACATCATATAAAACAATCAGCAATTTAAATCAGAGTTGTATGATAAGTCTCTGTTTAAATGAAAGATAAGTAAACTGTTGACATCATGTGGTACATATTTAAAGCCGATTTAATTCGAAAACAAAGTAATAAACCTGATTCCAACTAAGCAGAGAAGCCAAACGAAGGTGAAAAGGTTCATAAATCATGTTTGTATATTGCAGGAGGATATGCAAATAGTCTTTTCAAATGAACTGATCCAGACCGTGCTAGTAACGGTTGCTGTGGTCAGTGCTTATCAGTGAATCTATTTTTAGAATATCCCTCTACCTGTAAATCTCTCCTATACTAGTAGACAAAGGTCGATAAGGTCATCCAAGGTCTAATGCGTCACTAAGCCGATGGGGTTCTTGTGAAGTAATTTATGTCCTATAGTTTACAATGCGTCTACGGACCATAACAAAAAAACAAAACGCCAACATTTTAAAACAATCGAGAACAATTGTAAGGTAATCCCAAAACCAAATATTTTCTAAATTAGCCGTGAATAAAACCTACACTTAGATATACAGGCCGTTACGAACAAAATGGAAGCTAACAGCAAACTGTGACGTCTTAACCCATTTAATATGTTAAACACAAATAATTACCCGAATTACTGATTTATTATATGTAAAACATAGAATTCAGCACTTATTCTAATTGATTTAAATATGGGATTTCATTATGACGTAAAATCGCACATGATGCACTTTGTACGTTTATTTTGTACTTCGTTTCTAACGACATTAATAGTGATATAAAGCGTCAGGAGGGTTAGTTTGCCACCAAAAATTTAAACTGCCAGGCGAGTAGGATATTTTGGTTTGGACATTTGTGGAATCAGTTTCATTTGAATAACTGCAATATTCTGAGGAGAAAATTTAACAACGTGCTTCTAATAGAGATCGTAAGATACTAATTCAAACATTAAAAACAACAATGAGGTTAACAAAACAAATTTCAGGTACTACTTGTTTTACACACAATTATTGACATACAAGTGCTTTTGGAACAACGTAAAACATTGCCACAGATCGAAAAATAATTTTATGATTTTTGTAGTCAACAGATATAACTCCTGCCTCTCATCTTTACCACCTAATACTTTGATTCGGTTTCTTTTTACTCATCTTTAGTGTTTGAAAGTATTTTTGTCCAATCATAGCGCAGTATTTGCTGCACTTTAACATTGATTGATCAATAATTATATACAAAATGTATATATGTTGTAGTCAGTAAATAGGGAAATAATGCTGATATAATTTCAAACCCTAAATATTGATACATTTACTATAATACATTGGTCGTGCACCTCGTAAATGCAACGAAATGAACACTAACCTTTACATAATAAATACAACCAGTACATGCCGTAAGAAAGAGTTGTCGGTGTTCTCTTTGATCTGTACTAAACTTTGACAAGTCTTTATATAAATGCCAATTAATCCGTTGACAATTTATTTGCTCGAGTGAGGTAAATGTCAAGGGACTGATGCTGTTTTACTTCTGATCTGTGTGTTTACCTTACGGACATTGACACCTGTTACTTTTCCTACTATTATTTGATGAATTGTGCTCATGGAAACAGGACAAAGGCGTAAAAATGGTATAAAAAGGCATTGCAAAGTTTAAGTTTTTGAAATATCATTATAAGATGTTAATTTGTTGAGGTTACAAATGTATTCTTTACAAATGTATATTAAATTAAAGACCCAGGATCTTTTTGAATTTATGAAATTGTAAAATAAAAATACTGATAGTATAATGCTAGAGTCATGTTCTTTCCACGAAAAAGAGTTGCCAGGAAGCCTTTTTCTATGTTTTGCAATATCATTGAAACAAAATACTGCTCTATATTTCTGATATGCACATTGTACATCGATTTAAAGGTTAAAGTTATGAATGTTTTTGGTACAAATACAGGTTTACCGCCGGTAAACATCTTTCTTGGTAAAATAAGAGCTACTTGGCAATGTGGTCCTGGGACCACATACTAATTATTCTGTGATACTGTGATACTGTTTCATATAATTCTTACAATAAACATTATTGAAGTTTCTTGTTATTCTTTGATAGAATGGTCATGTGCATGCTACTTACGTTATTTATGCAGGATTGTGTAATGTAATGTACAAATAAATGAAACTAACATTCATTGCATGCCTTTATTTATGTATTAAACTTTGAATGTGACGGACAACTGGATTTGGATATTATAACCTATTTGTGCGATAATTGTTTCTCAGCTGGTACAAATAATGCAAGCAAAATGACGGATATATAACCTTAAAATCTTAGTGTATTAAAACTAAACTTATTCAACCTGTGGCCTTTTAAAACTAGAGGCAACGCCCCCTATTGTTTGAGTTAGGACCCCAAATTAAAAGAGAAATTGACCAACGGTCACTATGACCTTGACCTTTGAACTACGACCCCAAAAAAATAGGGATCATCTGCTCAATAAGACCAACATCCTTGAAGTTTGAGGTCTGTAGGTCTAAAGGAACTCTAGTTATCATCCGGAAACGAGAAATTGACAAACGGTCAGTATGACCTTGACCTTGACCTACTGACCCCAAAAACAATAGGGATCATCAGCCTATAAGACCAATCATCCTATGAAGTTTGAGGGCTGTAGGTCAAAAGGAACTCTAGTTATCATCCGGAAACGAGAAATTGACCAACGGTCACTGTGACCTTGACCTTGAACTACTGACCCCAAAAACAATAGGGATCATCTGCTCAATAAGACCATTCATCCTATGAAGTTTGAGAGCGTAGGTCAAAAGGAACTCTAGTATCGTCCGGAAACGAAGAAGGACGGACGGACTGACGGACTCCCCAGTTTGAGGGTTGTAGGTCAAAAGGAACTCTAGTTATCATCCGGAAATGAGAAATTGACCAACGGTCACTGTGACCTTGACCTTTGACCTACTGACCCCAAAAACAATAGGGATCATCGCTCTATAAGACCAATCATCCTATGAAGTTTGAGGTCTGTAGGTCTAAAGGAACTCTAGTTATCATCCGGAAACGAGAAATTGACCAACGGTCAGTGTGACCTTGACCTTTGACCTACTGACCCCAAAAACAATAGGGATCATCAGCTCATAAGACCAATCATCCTATGAAGTTTGAGGGCTGTAGGTCAAAAGGAACTCTAGTTATCATCCGGAAACGAGAAATGACCAACGGTCACTGTGACCTTGACCTTTGAACTACTGACCCCAAAAACAATAGGGATCATCTGCTCAATAAGACCATTCATCCTATGAAGTTTGAGAGCTGTAGGTCAAAAGGAACTCTAGTTATCGTCCGGAAACGAAGAATGGACGGACGGACTGACGGACTGACGGACGGACGGACTGACGGACAGGGCAAAAACAATATGTCTCCCCCCGAGGTGGGGGAGACATAACTATTGTTACCATCAAACAGTTCCAGTTCTGTTAAAAAAGCGTTGTGAAATAAATTTGAATTTCAATTTGCAATCAATAAAAATGTAACATTTATTTGACGTTTATAGCCTTACAAAACTGTCAAGGAGGGCTATTGTCTAGATTTGAAGCAGAGTTTGTGTCAGTATTGAAATATAATCACCGTTTTTTTTATTTTTTACGTTGTTACTTTTTCACCTTTTACTTTGGTTTTTATTGTTTTTATCTTTACTATTAATATTGTTTTATTAAGATAAAATACTGTTGTTTCAGTAATCAATTCGTAAGGATGAGTTGCAGATTGTATATGAAGGTCAAAACTGACTCCACAATGTCAATTTGTAGACCTACTATATATTTCATTTAAAACAATCATTTCGTAAAACATTCTGCGGTGTTAATATCAAATGCTAAAATTATGAAATAAACTTGTCTAAATGTCTAAAATTTAGTTTCAATTGTCAGAATAGCTTGACGTTTTTAACTGTAAATGCTGTTATAAATTAGAGATATTTTTTTTTTAATTTGAAATCAGTAGTACTACGTACTCATATCTATCAAATTAAGTAAACTTACACCTAAGAAATTTAGTGAATTTATACCCTACCGAAGAAATTAAGTATACTCATACCTTAGACATTTACTGTACTCATACCTTAGATATTTACGGCACTCATACCTTTGACATTTTCTGTACTCATACCTAACAAATTAAGTGAACTTACACCTAATAAATTTAGTGAATTCATACCTATGTAAGAAAATTACTGTACTGATACCTAAGAAATTTACTGTACTTGTACCTTAGGAACTTGCTGTATTCATACCTAAGAAATTAATTGTACTCAATCATTTGAAATTTACTGAACTTATTACTTATAAATTTACTAAACTGTTACCTTAAAAATTACTGTACCTATACTTTAGAAAATTACTGAACTTATACCTAAGAAACTTACTGAACTTAAACCTTAAGATATTTACTATACTTGTAACTAAGAAATTTACTGTACTCCTATCTTAAAAATTTAATGTACTTGTACCTTAGAAATGTACTTTAGAAATATACTGTACCGACACCTTAGAAATTTACTGAACTCATGCCTACTTGTACCAAAGAAGTTTACTGAACTTATAGCTAAGAAATTTACTGTACTTATACCTTAAGAAAATTATGTTTTAACACAGCATCGGGAACACTATTTCAATCAATAAACATTAGTACTCAAAGTGTACCTAACTCTGTCACAAGCTTTAATATGGTACATGTATTTTATTCTCAGCTGAACGTCAAAGGGAGCTACTTTTAAATGTTCTTTGGTCTTAAAATTCTTTGTATGTCTCTTAGCTGAAACCTGATCATTTTACATTAAGTGTAGAACAAATTCTTGAAACTTATACATGTATTAACTCTGCTGCTGTGATTCAAACCCACAACCTCTGGGTTAGGTAGGAGTCCGACGCTCTACCCCTACAACACGGCACCTCCCACACGTGTTGTCTTAATAGTTCAGCGGTTAGAGCATTCACATCAAGAACAGAAGGTCCCAGGTTTGAATCCTAGCCAGGGCACGAGATGTGTCATTGGGAGAATGCACCAATGCTATTCGTCAGCTATAAACTGTGTAGCAGTGATGAAAACACCGCTAGCGGGGTAAGATCTGTGATGACTGTTTGATAGCGGTCCGATAAAAGGAAAGCCTTCCTCGTAATTTAACTAAGTATAGGTTTGTATGAACTGAAAAACTCTCAACTTACTTTAGAAAGATGATGCTTGCAAAGGCTATCATCGCGTCAGAGTGTCGAGTTTCGATAAGTATTCTTTTTGTCTCTCACACGTTCCACGTCTTGAAGTTAAATGGGTCGTCAAAATATCCCCACGAGTCACAGTATGGCGCATGGAAACCTGGAGAAAAGAGCGCTAATAACGTTGTCGTTTGATTTATGTTTGTGAAACTGCCATTCACTTATACAAGTAATTTAAAAGCTGTAGAAAATTGTGAAGAACGTATGACCCGTAACTAGTCACTCTCTTGTCGAACCGACGATGTGTGGCCGGAACACATTGACTGATTTCTTTGAACCCACATCATATGGAATGACTGACCCGAGTGACCGACACCATGACCTCTAAAGCATCGCTCCGACATTTACACATTCAATATACAGCTACCCGAGTGAATACGGTCGCTTTCTTCGCGCATACATAGAGAGACTGCCGGTCCATGGTTCGGATATCGCTTGCCGGGGACATGTTTAGTCTTTCTTTTCTACTTGTGTAATATATAATCAGCCTATGAAATTAATTTCAAAATAAATATGTATCAAGTACTTCTGTGATAGCAAATCACCCTGGCTTCGCTTCAAGCGTAGACCACAAGAAGCTGTTCATCGGTGCCGTGAATCAGCACTATAATTCGTATATATATGTAGTAAGTTTTGCAAAACGAATATTCTGTACCTTTAAGCATTTTCTTTTACATGTTGATATGTCAAAAATAAACTATGTACAAAATTTACATGTATTTACAGGATGTCCGATTAAACATGTAGATACCGTCAATCATGCAGTAAGCCAAGAATATCACAAAAGTGGTATTCCAACATTTACCCTGTTGGCGGCAAGTGATTCTGCCATTTACAACCAATGTGAACCACAATCAACCACATTACGATTGAAAGATGTGAAATATGCCAGTTGCCTGCCAAGAATGTAACAAAGTGCATGTTATCCAATTCTACCTTTACAACCAACGTAAACCACAATCATTTGAAACAATCAATATGAAATAATTTTAAATAATCTTACCGGAGACAAGTTGGTCTGCCTTTTCGACTAGTGTATATCATAATCAGCCCTATACAACCAATGTAAAACAAATCAGTATATTAAGTGAGTCTGCATTGTCTACCAGTGTAGACTGTGATCAGTTTGCGCATCCGTGTTGTATTGAGGACAGTCAGCCGAGTCAGCACCATACTTCTGTTACAAGTTTTACAAAATACTGTCCTGTAAATCACATTTCATTTGATATGGTCATTCATTTCAATAGCGAAATTGCAGCAAGTCCTTCCGTTAATTTCATTTTCCGTGTAAATAATACTTAATCCAATAAAACTTAACCCGACCTGTGTGCAACATAATCAGTAACATACAAAATAAATAAATTTCTTAACTGGGTCAGCTTTTGTATCATCATGTACAGTCCATGTAAATAAATAATTTTAAAGTAACTCACCGGCAGAAATTGAATATATTTCACAACCACTGTAGACCAAGACCAGCTACTCTTTAGCAACCAATCAAATTCAACCTTTGGCTATACTGGCTGGAAATTGCAGTCAGGTAAATCTCTCCTATTTTGGAAACAGAAAAACACTTTTGATAGGTATAGGCATGATGGGAGACATGCCGAGGTCTCACTAACATATTTGCTCTTATGGACGGACCTTTATAAAATTTGCTTCAATTCAATTCAATTCAAGACTAAGACCAGCTTGCACAAACGTGTCGTCAGCGGACATTTAAGTGGACCATCACCATCACTCCGTTGCACTGAGTTTTAGAAACGCATATTCTGTACTGTAAACAAATAGTATCCTTTCTATTACATGTATACTTAAGGACAAACGTTCTGTACGGTTAAAAAGTGTTTGATTTAAATTTAATAGTACGTTACTTTTAATTTTTTATGTGCAAACTTATATTTTGAGACTACTTGCTACACCATAAGGTGTTAAGAATTCAATCACATTTCGAGGGTTGACCGCAAAACTGAAGTAACTTAAATGAAATAAAGAAGGAGTTACAACAGTTTTGCGGTCAACCCTCGATTTATCTAAATGTAATGTACATGAAGCTTACTATCACAACAATTTCAAGTGATGTTTCCCTAAAAGATAGTCCTATTGAAAGCCGTACAAATTTGAACAAATACTCAACGTATGTTGTTATTACGAAGCTTTCAAGATAGCAAAATTTGCGCGTTTTATGTGGACTGGTGGTCAGTGAGTTTACAACACATGTTACACGTGTGTTTAACGTCCACGAATATTCTATTCGATGTCACGAACATTGACAGGGGTTCGCAAAAATGCTGCGAGGGGCAACATTTAACTTGTTGAAACAAGTTAACTGCTTAAGAAGCATTTAATGGGTTATGCCGCATGGGTAATATGCACGAGCCCTTATATGACGTCACCTGTGTTTGACATTCAAACTATTCTTTAGCTTTTAATGCAGATTATTTTCTATTTCACGAGAAAAGTTGATACTGAGAGAATTTTATTTACTAAATACTACGCAAAAACAAAATAGTGTGCAATGCCTGACTATGTTTATATTTTCGTAACTAAATTTAGTAACGGATTTATTTACTTGTATCATGGTTACTGCATATTTGTATAGGAAAACACTGTACTGTATTTGTGATAATTTGCATTGTGTATGGGGGCGGAGCTTAGACCGTGCTCTATCTACAATAGAGCACATGATCTATCTGCAATAGAGAACACTTTTCAGATTTTTTTTTCAAAAACAAAAACAAGCAACAATTGCCAAAGAAGAAAGATGTAGCTCTGTAAAATTGACTTAAACTTAAATGTTTAAGAGGAATGGAAGGGTGGACATACATATACACGAACTCGAAACACGAGTCTCCTGAGCAGTTATATCATGCAGTTTTCATTTGTGAAAGCATGATGTCGTCGGCATCTAAAGGAACTTGTGAAAGAATGATATCGTCTAATTCTTCTAATTGACTGAATTCAAGTTCATTAGCCATCTGTAACAAAACATTATCCTGCAATTCTAAAATATCCATAATGCAGTGTTCATCTATCCTTCTTAGCGTTCTTTTTTTAAGGGAACTGACAAAGATCAGAGTGACCAAACAATATTAACGTGATCCCACCCACTTTGTTACGTCACACGATGTTTCCGGGCCTGTGAGCTGTCAATCAAAATGTACATGATGGTGTACGTGCCATTATCAACGTGCCATAATACAAATCAGATAGAGTGACTGTTTGCTCAAATAATTACGTCATTTCTCGGGGGCTACGCCCCTCGAAATAACATAATTATTCTCGCAAACAGTACTCTATCTAATACATGTTGTATAGTATAATAACCATCTTGATAGTATTAGAAACAAGAACTGTCTGTAAGACAGTATGCTCGACGCTAAAAATTTACTAAACATTTACAAAATTAAATTGACTCTCCAAGTATAAACTAGAAAACTGTAATCATCAAAAAAAAGTCCGAAGTTATCTATAGTAAACACCTGGACACCATTAATTTGCTACATGTAAGTGGTTACTGAATACGTGCATGGTAGTACCTGGCAAGCAAACCAATAATAAATTTTTCTAGGATTAACAAGGGCCATAGTTTATAATAAATTTTCGATCATTTCGCATTAGACAGGGTGGGTTCTTGTGTGTGTCTTGTCTCTCTCTTGTGGATGAACTCATCTTGAAATAGGAGTTTAGAGTTTGATCAGCAACCAGGCGTTTTTTATAAAACAAATTCATATCAAATAAGGTATGAATCACTTATGTACTGTATTATACACGTATACTGTATATAATATATGTCTTGTCTTTCTGTTTATAAAGCATTATGTTATAATGTATATACGTTTTGCTCTCCATATGTTGGAGGAAATAAAAGTATCTATCTATCTATCTAGTTATCTAACTTAATTGTTTGATACCACTAAACACTATCGGGTACCTTTTATACCGTTACAATGTATCATTATAATAAAACTTCTTTTAGTATCTTGGATGGTCGTCACATCCTGGTATTTTTCTTTCTTATTTATTCATCTGATTTTAAATATCTGCTTAGAACACACGGCGTCAAAGAGACATTTTACAAGCATAGCATTACATATAACAAAATGTTGCTCTGCATAAAAATATAGAAGGCAATTTTAAATAAACATCTCTGATCTAATTCGGACATACTTCCCATGTCTTTGTATACCCTGTAGCCAACGCTGCCTTTCTGTTTCCAGAGTATACCAGGAGGTTGCGGGTTCGAGCCCAACTGGGTTCACGACCTTACCTCCTAATATAACACCAGCACTGGTTTTAACAGGACGCGGACTCAAGAGTGACTAGATAAGGTACAAGTTTCCTTCACAATCGAGCTAAAATAAATTAGTATAAACTAACAGCTTTAGGTGATTTATTTTCAATAAATAAATTTATAAAAAAATAAGGTTTACCTTCAACAATGTTTGACCATCTCTTTCTCTCAATGCGATTAAAAGATCATCTGGTCTATATATCAATATATATAGATATATTACATTGGTCAAAGGTTCAAACTTAAACTACCCATGGGCATGTTGTCATTGTATTTTGTTAAATGCTTCCTAATAGCGTGTTGTGTTATTTACTCAACAGACCTATGCATCCGTGCATTTACCGGTGCATGGGGCACTTAAAGGGTTACACGGATAAAGTGAATTTATGACAGTATTACAGCTTGTTTAACCCCTTTCACCATCATAGCATTCCCCACTAGAAACCACAAACATCTTTCCATTTGGAACATCATTCGGCCTTTCATACGGAAACGCACGAGTTGTGTCCCGATGAGCAAGAATCAAACGATTGACATCCGCCATTGAGAATCAAAGTACCGAAAGTGAAGACTGCAACTGCGCTCACTACAGAGTGCCAAACATTTAAATACAACCGCAAATCGCCTTTTGCACGAGAAACGGAGACGAAAATTTAAGTACTTGATGCGGTCGGCACTTTAGAAAAAGAAAGAGTTTTTAGTTCTTTATAATTACATATATTATATGCATAAAAGATACAATACAATACAATTAGTAACTACTTTAAAGAAGTAATTTAAAGGTCCACTCTTTATTAAATATTTCTGGCCTTGTACAGTAGATTCCAGTGGGCCGAAATATTTAATAAAAAGTGGACTTTTGGATTGTTTAATAATTAATTTCGCTGCAGATTTAATATTTACGTATAGTACTTTAAAGAAGATCACGTAGGAATAGAATAGTGTAGTGCTGAGCTTGTAACGTTCATGTTTTGATTTTTCCTGTTGCAGATGTGCATTTAGACGGGTAGTAACGTTCATATTATGATTTTTCCTGTTGCAGATGTGCATTTAGACGGGTAGTAACGTTCATGTTTTGATTTTTCCTGTTGCAGATGTGCATTTAGACGGGTAGTAACGTTCATGTTTTGATTTTTCCTGTTGCAGATGTGCATTTAGACGGGTAGTCCTTACATCTACAGGGTTTCACCTTTATTTCTATTTTGTGTTTATCTACCCACTCATTTCTTATAAAATTATCTCCCTTTGCCACATAACCGAGCCTTGTTATCAGAAAAGGGCTGAAACGCTGCTTACTTTTTAATTAAAATATCATACTGTTATCTAGTATGGGAGCGACGACTTTGTTACTGTGCCACCTTAGAATTTACTCTCTCTCTCTCTCTTCTCTCTCTCTCTCCCTCCCTCCCTCCCTCCCCCTCCCTCTCTCTCTCCCCCCCCCTCTCTCTCTCTCTCTCTCTCTCTCTCTCTCTCTCTCTCTCTCTCTCTAAAAGTGCTCAATATCTTTTATATTTATTAGAAGTTAAATTTAATTAGTTTTTGTGGTTGAAGTAGTTTGTTTTACGAATGCTTTTTAATATATGAGTTTGACGGACAATTGTAGAAGGATATTGTAACCTTTATATGCGATAATTATTTCTCATTTAGACTTACATGTAGTGTAATTAAAATGCATACACAATGATGGATGTATTTAACAACCTTTATATGTTGAACTCTTTCAACTCGTGACTTTAAAAAGTATTGTTATACATCCAGTTTAAATAAACAATATAAGTTCTGTCATGTAAGGTTTCTTTGTGAACTTTAAGCTAATAGTTTTGTTTTGTTTTCTTTCAGCTAAATTGTTACTTTTCTCTTTTTTGTTGCTTACATGTATATCTTTCATAAATAGACTTCATAATTTTGTAACAATAAAATTGTCCATAAATCAGCTAATAAAAATAAATCGAAGATTTTTCATAAAGTATAAGTGTGTGATTTGCCGGCGTGAGAATTATGGACATCTATTTAATAAAATTCAGCCCTTTTGATAAAACTATTTGAGTTTCACTTATAAATCTGTTCAAATGTCCGACTGCAGTCATCCAGTGGAACTTACACATTAACTATATTCTGTGGTAGAAACTCTTTGAACTATTTTCTGTGATAGAAACTCTTTGACCTATTTTCTGCGGTAGGAACTCTTTAAACTATTTTCTGTGGTAGAAACTAGTTGACCTATTTTCTGTTGTACAAAATCATTGGCCTATTTTCTGTGGTAGAAACTCTTTAAACCATTTCTGTGGTAGAAACTCTTTGATCTTTTTTTCTGCGGTAGAAACTCTGTTGAACACTAATTTCGGGGTAAAGTCATTTACAAGAAAACAGTGTCTATGTTTCTAGTTAATATAAGTGATATCCCTGCACACCAATAAATTGATACCGCAATACATCATTCAAAATAATTAAGTATGTAATACAAGATTTAGTGTTTAGTAAGACAGTTGAAATGTTTTATTGCCTAACACGTGGTATTGAAGGCCTGATTAATTCAATAAACAATAAGATCATTTGAATTGCAAACAAGGTAATAAATCATGTTTTTTAACAAAATGCATAATATATTGTATAAAGAAAATGCAACGAGTCCTTTCAAATGAATTGATATATACTCTGGGCGACAGGGTCGAGAAAGTGTTACTGGTACTATAGAACACCAAGTCTCTGTGGCAGACAGAACTGTGACCTTAGCTTCCAAAATAGTTGTTCAATTTAATGTACATTGGAAGTAATACATGTCAAATGTCAACACATTATTACAAATTTACAATAGAATTATAATTCAAATAATATTAAAGTCCGTGATATTGGCACAAGAGAGAAAACGTTCCAGGCAAAGTGGTTTTTTTTTTGTTTGGATTTAAGAATGAAAAATCTTAGGATAACATAAATTATAAGGCTTCAGTCAGTGTTGTTTCTAAATGCTTAATATATTATTTATATTCATTAAAGTTTGTAGCATTAGTTTTGTTAAACAAAGAAATATGTATTATATGATACCGGATATGTACCGCTGAACGTCGCCCCAAACTTACAGGGTTGTGCACTATTTGTCTACACATAATATTTAAGTAAGCAATGTATGTTATACACATAACCTGCATTCCAACCATTTCCTTATCCATTCTCTAACTTAACTCTTAAACACTTGACAGACAAGTTGTTAACTGTAACCCAGACAACTTGCTGATGTCTAGCGTTGCATAATAATACAGTGTCGCTATTGTAAATGCAGAGAGCGTGACCTACATTTTCAACAAAAACAGATACTGCCAGAAACATGGTCGGTACATTAGAACGAAATAAGTAAACACAAAGACCTATAACAACATGTAGCTTCATAGGTCTTTGGTAAACACCAAATTACATTTTTTAGGTCATGTGTATCAACGGCTTTGAGCTCAATATATTAAAATGTAATACATATTTAATTAGTAACCCATACATTATACATGTATAAGTATTCTGAAATGTGTCCAACATCAATCATTCAACGATAGTTTTACGAAAAATAAATCATATTCGTTTTGGTTTTTTATCTGCCAATCCCAATCGAATACAACTTCACGGCGTTCGTCCGCATGTTGTATTTTTTCACAGAAATACGTTGTTCTTCTTACAACCTATTCACCTAGGTATATAGTACAGTTCCGTATTGATGAATGAATTGTGGTACATGTATTATAAAGTTTACTGGTACGGCGTTGCCACTGATTGCCGAAAATACATTACGGTTGCATTTTATTCATTTACTAAAATATAAGCATCCATTTACGACTGAAGCTACAAGACATTGGAAGCTGTGCCGGGTGTATAGAGGTTGAACTGGTGCAAGAACATACAGTAGTAGCTTTTACAGCCGTACTCTGGGTAGATACCTAAGAAGTACAGAGTCAATTGTGTTTGTACACCCAATGCAAGTTACCCAGGTAGTTGCCTCGCATGATTTTTACGACACCAATATTTACAGATTTTTTTATGATGACTAAGTATTAAACCCTTTAAAATGTTACTATATATGTACAGCACGGATTGAAAATTGTCCAATATGGTGCCTCGTAGAAAGAACAGTTTGTGACGTCAGAGAGTGGTCCATTAGTGGGAATTTGCTAGTAGTTAGTACCGTAGAAGACTGGTTACACCTGAGTAAAACCTTTGCCTGGATATATATGCATTCGCTTTCTTTTAAAGAATCAACAAAATGTTGTTTTTTTGTTACATAACAAAAAAACGGTGTCGTCGATGACGTGCGTATTGTTTTCATTTTGTTACCTTGATTTAAAGAATAATAAAGACATTAAATCCTAATTTACATCGTCTAATTGAGTCATTCAGTCATCACCAGGTTCACATGTTTATGAAATACCTGTCCATCTTCACAACGATGACGTAGAATAACGTGTGAATGATACAACGGCGCTGTACCAGTGTGAACTCGATCATTGTTGAGGCGACATCGCATCAGTTTATACCTGTTATTCTTTAATTATAAATACATATAACATTGGATACTCAAAAACTGTAAGTAACTTTATTGCATTTAAGTTATAAAAATGATATGACTTTTAATTAATTTTAGCGAACAAATTTATTAATTGCCTCAATATTTAGTTTTTACATTGTTTTTATAGTTGCTGTAGTGAAATATGGCATCTCCTTGCACATGGAAACGACCCGTGTAAGGTAACAAATGGGGTATATTGATCATTAAGAAACAAAAGTATCTGTAAATACCAATGCTTTAAAAATCAGAATTGAGTCTGAGTTTTTGAAATGTGCGATCTGCGTATTTCTTACAATCTGGATTAATTACTTGTCCGAACTATGATATAATCCCTCGAGCAGTCCCGCTGAAAAGATACAGCGTTGGTGGTAATCGGATTTCAACCGGGATTAATTTCCTTTGCGCCGGTCGCTTCGGTATGCAAAGTAATTTCAAAATACTAGGTCTTACGGACATAAAGATTTGTCACATGACATTTAATCTGAGTAATGTTTTAATCGAATTCTAGAGTTAAGCTCGTGCTTTTCAGCGACTAGCAGGTTCTCTTTACTTTATGATTTTCCTTGTGTGTCAAGTAATTCGCAAATTGTTTGAGCAATACAAGAGATAGAGGAGGTCATGATTTGTACCGGACAGACGGACGAGTACCATTGATGGTGTATATATGAGTTAGAGCATTTGCCTTGGACCAATGTGATATGACCTTGAATTGATCCCTGTGGAAATTCAAATTTGATTGTCGATGTCGGACAGACCGAACATAATTTAAACTGCAACTGTTTGCAGTACATTTATTTGTAAAAGCAATGTGCTGTTCGAATCGTATTATATTAGGGCTTTATCGTTGGTACCGGTTCCCATAGGATAGTGCAATATACAGAAAACGTCCCAATTCCAGAGACACCCCTGGTTCTTATACATGCCAGGTGTATAGCACAAATACATGGGACCTCGGTTTTAAAGTTTCATTCGAAAGACTGTTAGTAATTCTAGTTTGTCAGTCCCGGGAATCGAACCCGTTACCCCGAGTTTACAAGTCACGTGCTCTACTGTTTGAGATACCAGGGCTGACCATGTGCTGTTTAAACGTATTCTGTCTTTTATAATGCAGATCACCAGCAATATGCGGCAGATATCACCGAGACACAGTCCAGTGCTGAGACATGGATCCGTCTCCGGCGGCAAAGATCTTAACGAATGCGTCTACAAAAACGACATTGACGGTGCACAAACGTGTCTCCTTGACAACAAAATGGCATGGAATGCAAAGAATGAGCGTGGTTTGACACCTTTAATGGAAGCATCTATGTTAAGCCGGTTAGAAATTTTGGACCTGTTATTGGCAGCAAAATGCGACGTCAACGTAACGGATGGCAACGGAAATACCTCGCTGCATCTAGCGGTCGATGAAGGAAATACAGAGGTTGTTAGAAAACTTATCGAAACCGGTAAGAGGGTTGTTTAATGTCCAACTTAATTATTTATTCAAAATGTTACAATTCATTCCAAAATTAATTTCTCGGTTTGTCCAAACTTGCGTAGAGAGATACATGGTCACCAAAACAACTTTTAATCTCTGCCTTTATTATGCAAGCATTGTCGTCTGCTCGCAAACCAGTTTAAAAACCGTACCTATATGTATAGTAATATCTATGCTTATGACATGGCCCACCTAAAATGACTCTTTATTTTTATTTGCATAATTCCATCAGTAATCGGAATGGTTCGGACTGGTCTATATATAGTAACAATGATTTCAGGAAGATGTATTGCGGACGCAAAGAACTGTAGTGGCGAGACAGCTTTGATGAAGGCAGCTTTTTACGACTACAGCGAAATGGTTAGAATCATCTTGGCAGATGGTGAGGTTTAACTTTCGTATTTGACAAAATTTCGTAAAAACTACCTTTAACACATCTATGAACTGCTTGAAAAATCCAGCCGTTTCACGCCTTAATTTACACTACAAACTTTCCTTGTAACATTATAGTTCATTTGTATATAGTTATATGTATAATAATGTTTATATGAAACAAAAGCAGGTCTATTTGATAACATCTGTGATTTTTTGCGTAACTGTCAAGTTTGATACACGTAACACATAGCGATCAATCATCGTTAATTAACGTGACGATTTCAAAAACACGTTAATCACTTTCCAAAACATAAAAAAGAATATGTTACAAAAACGCGTAAATACTGTCTTGATGGACAGTTAATAAATATGAGCTGGGATTGTCAGCACATACTGTTGAAAACAAAGATTCTGTAGATGTCAAAGTCAATTACCGACTACCTGTGTAGATATACAGTAAAGTTCCCGTGAAAGCACCCATCGGACCGGTTTAAAGTCCTTTTTACTATATATCAAATTGAGCATTTGGTTCTTTCATAGAAAATGCGATATTTAATCGGGTGGTCTGTATAGCGGAATTTTACCGTACTTCATCGGTGCTATGTGAAGAGTGACTTATTTACCCTTGTGTTTTATCATGTAAGTTTCAAGTGCAAATACGGTACATTGAACTTTGCTGACCTATAAAGATAGCATATAGATTGATCCACTATTAAGACCCCGTCCCCACCCTCGATATTATCACCAAACATAGCCAAATTTATAGTAAAATGTCTGGATAAAAAGTCAATTTCGATATTTAGTCTACTTTATGCCGGTCCAAATGGCAGTCTTATTAAAGGAACTTTACTCTCTTATGAGACCATTAAGGTTTATACCGAAAAAGCGAGATCTTTTTCCGTTAATTGTTACTTTGTACCGTATTTTTTCTGTTGCTACTCAACTTACATAAGACGCATTTGTCCGTATGATTTTTTTTCAGCTTTAAGATACTTTAATATGCGACACTAATTAAAAGATGATTCGTAGATTTTTTTCAGTTCATTATCATTTTGTAATTGTTACTTATATATTTTTATTTTGTTGTTGTTATTTTTGTAATTGTCTTTTAATAATAAACATTTTGTAACTTAGATACTGTTATTTTTTATTGTAGAGTTGTTATTTGTTATTGTAATTTTGTTATATTGTTGTGTTATTATTATTTTGTTATTGTAATTTTGTTATTGTTATTTTGTTATTGTGATTTTGTTATTATTATTTTGTTATTGAGATTTTGTTATTGTTATTTCAGGAGACGCTGATCCAGACGTGCGTGATAACACAGGACAAGCGGCGCTGCATATAGCGCTGCGGGAGGACAGCCAGTTAACTGTTGACCTGTTATTAAAACACGGATGTGACGTCAGCATTGTGGATAGCCTTGGACAAAGTGCGTTATATGTTGCAATCCATAGTCCATGTAACAGAACACTGGAGATGGCAAAGAAACTCATATTAGCAGGTAAAACTGACACATCTATTTATTTTACATTGCTTAAACACCAAAGTTATTGTAACTTATATTTGACCACTCAAGATCGCTGTTTCTGGGACTTATGATCAGTAATAAAGGATTGCGAAAATTACGTTACATTTCCGTTGATGGGAGTTGAACCCGCAACTTCCGGGTTAAGGGACCAATAGTGCAGTCCTAAACCATGATTCTTTATCTGCAGTAATACAATACATATCTTCATAAACAATGTAGTTGTGTATACAATTTTTGTCATTATTTAGTAGCTACCGTTTCAATCATCCATCAAGTATTTTATTTCCTTTCCCGCAATATTTTATTGGGTACAAATAAAATGATTACTTTTTACGTAAAAAAATCACTTAACATTAATTCAGTATTTATTTCCGTACCGCAAATGTAAACACATGATTAGAAAGCATAATTTATAAAAAAAATCAAAACGTTTTTTTTTCTTTGATTTCAAAAGCATGTATGAGAGATAGGGTGTAAGATGAATTGCAGATATGTTTGGATTGTAGGGCCTTCATCAATATGATAAAAATACGTTACACAGTAATATATCTTTGATCATGAGTTTTCGACTAAAGTATGTAAAAATACTTGCCGCAAGTTTTTATGACAAGTCAACCAAAGTCAACTTGTTGATTGTAAAGTATTTAAAGTGAAGGACATTTTCTTTATTTTAGGATAATACAATAAATAATAACAAAGCTATGATGCTTTGAATTCATTCATATACTGTTTAATATACGTAACCCTGCGAACGTCAGCAAACTATTTTGATGTCGACGCTGAATTTTGATTGCCATGGCAACATAGTGTCATATTTCTTGATAATTTCATAAACTTAAAAACTCTTGTAGGTACAGGCAATTCTTAACAAAACAAGACCATGACAAAATCATGATTTTCAAATCGCTTTTAATTAATTCAAAATACTTAAATCTCGTATCCGAATTATGCAATTATTTAAATGTAGATTTTTGTTTTATGGAGGGGGGGGAGTATTTTTTAAAAGCCATCGATATTAATAAATGTACCAAGATACATTGTTTATATTTTATTTATAGGCATTTGTTAACTTTTTTAAATTCTAGGTGGAAATTGTTAAAAAGCCATCGATATTAAATTTACTGTACCAAGAAACATTCCCTATCTTTTATTTATAGAGCAGTTCATGTTTTTACTCTAACTTGAGTTATGTAACACTTCAGGAGGTCTAACCAAGGCAGGATCAATTGCCGGTCTATTTTTATCACTTTTGCACTTGACACCGTACACTTTAAATCATTATAAATCATTCAGTCAAGGAAATAATGAAATAGTAAAAAGATATTTACATATCAATTAAATATACACAACATGCTTTTGTTCTTATTTGCAATGTAGTCACATCATAACAGAAATTGTTTAATGATTGTATTGCCCTCCTGATATTGTGCAAACTTCCTCGAACTTTGATGTAAAACACTGAAGTTGACAGTCTGGTTGACGAATGATCTTGTGCACTTACCTCAAATTAGAATGATCTCCTTACTGTATTTGTGATTAAATTATCGGGTTATGACATTAGCATAGAATTAACGCTACTATAGGCTTTCTGGTTCACGACATTACCGTAGACACATTCCGTGTGTCATTCAGGTAGTGACATACACTAAATGTCTTACTGGTTCACGACATTGTCGTAAATAAATTCCGTGTGTCTTTCAGATAATGACATTAACATAGAATAAACGCTTTGTGTCTTACTGGTTCACGACATTGTCGTAAATGAATTCCGTGTGTCTTTCAGATAATGACATTAACATAGAATAAACACTATGTGTCTTACTGGTTCACGACATTGTCGTAAATAAATTCCGTGTGTCTTTCAGATAATGACATTAACATAGAATAAACACTATGTGTCTTACTGGTTCACGACATTGTCGTAAATAAATTCCGTGTGTCTTTCAGATAATGACATTAACATAGAATAAACGCTTTGTGTCTTACTGGTTCACGACATTGTCGTAAATGAATTCCGTGTGTCTTTCAGATAATGACATTAACATAGAATAAACACTATGTGTCTTACTGGTTCACGACATTGCCGTGGATAAATTTCGTGTGTCTTTCAGATAATGACATTAACATAGAATAAATACTTTGTGACTTACTGGTTCACGACATACCGTGGATAAAGTCCGTGTGTCTTTCAGATTATGACATTAACATAGAATAAACACTATGTGTCTTACTGGTTCACGACATACAGATAAATACCGTGTTGCTTTCAGGTTACGTTATGTGTGTCTTTCTCGTAGATAAAACCCGTGTGCCTTTCAAATATGGTATGATTGTAGATAATGACATTGATGTAACATTTATTATATCTGTCTTTCAGGTTACGACATTACCGTAGATAAGCTTTGGCTTTTAAATGAAGAAAAACACAATCTGTTCTACCAGGACGACGATTTCTACGCAAGTTTAAGACAGACTTTACGCAAGAACACGCATGATGTACAACATGATTTAAACACATACAGACAAACTTCAACAGACTCTGATAAATCGGACACAAGATACTCAATCTCACCAGTTACTTCACCGAGACAGTTATCTCCAACCTCAACACCTTTTGCAATGTCTCCTTTACTGAAGCAAAAGGTCATGTCGTCTCGAACTCCGAAATACCCTTCCATTCCACTTAATCAGACATCTTTGTCGGAATTGATTGGTTCAAATTCCTTTCGGTCATCTCCTTCATGCATCAGACGGAGTGAGTTTGTAAAGTCAAAGAGTTTCGAGCAGATGAAATCAAAGACTGCATTACGCCCACCTCTGACGTCATCATTTTCCTCCGATTCAGACGCTTCTCCTTTTGGTTCACCATCACTTCAACATCGTGTCGTGTCGCCAGTATTGCCGAATACAGATAACGATGTTCGTGTTACTTCCGTTGTTGTGTCGTCTGCGCGCGACGGAATAGATGATGTATTGAAAAGAGATCGCCGTGTAGCGACAATTTCATTTCCGGTTAAGAAACCGATCTATCTCAGAAATGATGACGAAAAACCTAGAAGCGCACCGAATAGCCCAATGTCACTTCGACAGAGACATTCGGTGAGCGCGCAGCAGCAAAGGTCAGGGTCACAAGACAATTTGAATGAGAGAAAACTATCTTTGCCAGCAAAGACGACGGTGAAATTTAGCACGGAAATCCAAGTCTATGAGTATATCAAGAGGAAATAGATGAGAAATAATTCCGAACTGAGTCAAGTCACTCATGTTTAAAGAAATGTTGTACATGTATACAGTAAACTCCGTATATAACGAATCTGGATATAGCGGAATTCGGGATATAAGGAACACATTTTCTGGGCTCGAATTTTTTTTTTTTTTTATTAAATATAAAAATTGTACTTTGATATAACATACCTCGGATATAAGGAACAAATTGAAATGATCTTAAAGTGTTCGGTATAAACGCAGTTTACTGTAATGCTGTGGATCAAAGCTAACACTGTTAAAGAGCTTTAACAGCTCATCATAAAAATTGATTTTGCTGAATAAAGGCAAATATATGAAGAATGGCATTTGCTAGCATGTTTTCAAAGGTCAACAATATATATTAACTCACTGTGAGTATTTTTCCGTTTTGTCATTTTTACAAAAAGCATAAAACGAACCAAATTACTACCATTTTTACGGTTACTACATGCCCCTAGATTTGAAAGAATATCACTATAATTATACAAAGAAGGATAAATTGGGCCACCCCTTACATCTTCCCGGACAGTGGTGCCGACCACGTCCGTTCGGAAAGATCGGCCACTGAAATTCCCATCTCTTTTTAGAACAAAAATAGGTGATTTGCTGGCTTGATAATACAAAGTGTCAAAGGCTAATATAACATCTTGATGAAAAAAAGAAAGAATTACAAAAGTCCATAATTGTAATTGTAATAGCCCATATTATTTATTGTAAATTTGGTGAAAAATGCTTGAATTTCAACCATCGACAAAATATTTAATTTTGCCAACCACACCACACCACCACCCATCCCGGACCAGCCCCAAGTCATGTCCTGTAACCCTACGTTTAGATGTAGTGAAACTCATATGCCGTTTCTATACAGCTATTCATGACAACAGTAGTATTTGTATTGTTTCCGTAGCTGTTGTGTGTGTGTTGTTTAAAAATATTAAGACATTGTATTCATTTCATCCCTTCTGAGTACATGGAAGCTAACACACAAATATTTCCTTCTATTGGAAATAAAGAGAAATATAAAGAAAGCCATTGAAAGCAATAAGATGAAAAATGTATGGCCTGGACTAGGGCTCGAACCAGTAACTCATAAGTAAAACGTACATATAATACGCTCAAATATCTGTTATATCCACGCGGCAAATGTTGCACACGACTACCTTATTTCAAAACTACTGATATATATTTCAAATTTATTGACCCGACTTACCTCGGCATTGGAGCAGTCTATTTTAAAACTACAAAAAACATGTATGACTTAGAAATGGATGGGGCTAATATACGCTTCATCCACGCCGGCATATATCCGGCGAACGCCGATAGCGAGTCCTAGTTGCCGATGTTGGAAATATTTGTGGCGGTGATTTTATGTGTATATACTCAGTCTTCTACATTCAGCAATAATTTTTTTAACAACTATACATGTAATGCATACCACCAAAACAGAACGTAACACAATAGCTCACGGTTATACAAATGTACACACATTTACGGAAACGTACAGTGGACATCCTGTTATTGTGTTTGTCTTCTATTTCGAGATACAGTACGACGACATGTCGATATGTAATGCAACAAGCTGTTAATATATTTGTCACACAACTTTTCAAGTTTTCCATGACATATCTTTGCGACGAAGTAATATACATGTATTCAATTCAAGAAATATTGCGATATTTTAGATGACGATTTTGTCTAAATGTTGAAAGCGTTTAATCTCAGTAGCAACAATGATTTATTATTGCGTGTGTTAATTTAATGTAAGACCTTTCTAACAGTGCGCAGAAGTACAGCTAAGACTGTGACTTGGCTCTGTTGTTTACCACCAGGTGGCAGATCGTGCTCTTTTCTTGACCGCCATGTTTTGTGTTGTAAGATGGTCGTCTTAAAAATCTGAGACAATTAAAAAAATAAACCATCCTTTAGTCATTGTTTGAAGAAGTGTGTCTTATCAATATTCTTTGAGCTTTATGTTTCTTCACTAATATTTGTCGATTGATTATCGATTCTGAAGCAGATAATATCGATTGATATCAATCCCTCTCAATATTCACTCCAGATGAAATTGACCTGGAAGAGAGATGCAATATGGAATAATGTGGCTTAGCTTTGGAGACAACCGCCTTGACACTGTTCCACAGACATTTTGGATTTGTCTCAGGTGAGCGCGTCAGGTTAGTCTCAAAATCTCTTGCTCATAGAAAAAATGGTCCAAAGTCCAAGTTTTATATGACAGACATCTACAACGTGCCAAACCGTTTTCAAACCAAAGTTTTTCAAAGTGTTTATATGTTGATGATATAATTAAAAATGTCTGTCATGTAAAACTTGGACTTTCGGCCATTTCTTATGAGCAAGAGATTTTGAGACCAAGCTGACATGCTGACCTGGTACACATCTCCAGGTGTCTGTACACTGTTTTTTGGGCCCTCAGCCCTCTTATTCTGATGCTACTTATATGAAGAGATAAGCTGTCGGGATATGATTTTTGCTCTTTCTTTGAGCAATATTGTGTGAAAAACATACAAATGATAACGATAACTGAAATAGATACTAGAACAAAAGGTGCTGTATGAAACTCTCAAACAAGGTGGTTAGCAGGGCTCGAACAGAACCTATCAACTGGCGAGAGGTATACGAATTTGGTTTCAGTTAATACTAGTAGTACACACTGATGTTTAAATATTATTACCTTAAGCAGTAGAAACCGCACGTTGTTCACGTCACAAAAATAAGACTTCTTCCAAAAGACCTGTTAAAAGGATTTCAAATGAAAGAACACAAAATTTAATTGTTCGGGTGAACCAATCAAGTAAGTCTTGAACGCCGGTCCATTTTGACGATGGGTACCTATTTTACAAGGGCGTTTTGCGACTTTTTGTGCATTCTATCAAAAGATTAAGGCTCGTTGCATCTACACGGATGTTTACACTACACAGTGATGGTTATTTCTTTTTATTCAGGCTATGTAGTCCTTAGCCTAAAATGGACTTAAAAAAAACTAGGTATTTCTTTAATTGATACTTTTTTTATTTCGATTTTTGTCGTCAATGTATTTATTTGATAGTCAGACATCTGTTGTATCAAACAAAAGTTGTCAGAAAGGTAGTCTGGTGTTACCTGCCCCTACCCATACGGTACGGGTCAGGCAAAGCTCAATAATGGCGGCGCCCATACTATCAAATTTTTACATTGAGTTAATAGGGGGTTTTATGTACGAGTTGATCATTCAAAAAACCTTGCAGTATGTGATTTATCAATACAAACCCATTGTAAATTGCTAATAATATTTGATTGACCAGCAAAATATAACGAGAAATAAATAGCAGGAAAAATAGCCGTGTTTTCGGACGTAATAGATATTCATTGGCATTTCGGAGATTTAGTCTGTATACTATTATGTTCGCAGCTGTTCTATATATAGGAATTGAATATGTATTTATTATTTAAGCAGGCACTTTTAAGATCATTCACTGTGACTCAGTGGGTAAGTCACTTGCGCTGTAATTCTATAGGCGAGGTTCGAATCCCATCGGCGACAACTCTTTTTTTTTGTTTTCTAATCTAAATTTGAACATTTTTAGGCTCGCATAGCAAAAAAAGAAATACCCCAAAAAATCAAAACAATCAAACACATCCGAAATGTCTGCTTGAAGTTACTTGTCCGAAATATAGTACACTTACTAGTCAAACTATTTCACCATTTACAACGTTCACAGATTGAGCATTCAAAAAACCATTCGTCTTTTAAAACTATGTCAATAACTTTTTCAAATTAACATATTACTTTTGAATGATCAATACTTTTATCATTTCACTATATAAACAGTATACTTTTGAGCATCCGCTGGGCGCCGCCATTATTGAGCTTTGCCTGACGTACTGTAGCATGCCAGTACGACAGGGAACCAGACTATCAGAAAGGTTCCTGTTCTTCAAAATGCATATGGGGTAAAACGCACAGGCAACTTCAAATGTACGTCATAACAATAGTCCTAAATGAATTTATTAGCGGGTTGGATAAAGCTATATGCAAGGAACATCCTTTCCAAGTTTCGTCCACATTGCCCTTGTGGTTTCAGAGGAAATGTCGTTCAAAGCAACCGTTAGAGACAATCATCAATCCTAAAAGTTCACCCTGGTATTTCAGAGTTAAAATACCAGTGACGGGATTCGAATCTGCGCCGTTCGTACAGGAACAAGGATGGGTGAACCTTCACGACACCACATCTACCGTAAACTCTTCAAAACGTGATCAGACTAAACTTGTAAAGGCAATATCTCGCCTAATATCTATATGCATGTGTAACTTTGGTACGCTGACCCTATGTATGGGAGAATAGCTCCGTCCAAAGTCGACCCTGTGGATTGTAGTTCTTACAATCACCAAGTTCGACTAGGATAATGCAAAGTGCAGCCAAAGCTGTACTGGAAGTTATGTGGGTATAATTTAATTAAGTCTCGGGACAAGATCACCTAAAGGTTTGGCTATAAAGCCTAGATTCGTACTCTGGGTGTATTGCTTACGTTTCTCCAGGACAAATAAATAACCAAACTGAAACAGTTTTCTATCTTTTATTTTTACCTATTCTCTAAATACCTAGACGGGTTTATAACAATATAGAATGTATTTAAATAACAATATAATGCTACTTGTAAGTCCTTTTTTTACAAGGTCGTAACAAGGAGTCGAGTGTTTGCGCTTACCGAGACGGATATATTGTGACGACATGATGAAACATAAATACAATATATTGTGATGACAGCAAGCATGAATACACACTCAACTCGTATGTGCTAGTATGTACATAACTTAATGACCATATTAAATAGTTTATAGTTCAATGACTCACAATATCATCTACATGTAGCTATAAAGAAATATGTGCCTGAAATGTCCATCAACGAGACCTCTAGCTGCACAGGTAAAACCAGAGATAAAAACTCTTTTGAGAAATGCTCTGGAACCCTGTACCCGCGGCTGGCTTGGATTTCTCTCCGGACAAGAAACGGCGGGATGTTCTCGTTTCATGGCACTCGCAAAAATATATGTTTTACTTAATAGCTTTGTCAATAAGTCCATTAAAAGATTTTACAAAATATTCTTAAAAAGAACTTCGCAAAATGAAGTGTTATACTGTGCAAAACAGCATGCTTATAACTATAGAGTATTTCCGAAAGTACGTTTTAAGAAAACGTGTGTAATTTTGGTATTGTAAAGTGTGTTATCAATTAATATGTATACAGCACATTTACAAAGTAAACGACTGACATATTTCACCAACACATAATTAACATTGAATTGGATTCCACAATAAGAGTATCACTAGAACTGATTTACAATGCAGATACCCCCTTACAAAAATCTCACGTATGCTGACTACACTAAACTGATAAAACCGGTTGGTAATACAGGGTCCAAGAGGACAAAATATTTTTGAGAACACGATATGAACTGACATTTCTAAATGTATTCAAAATAATTTTCTGTAAAAACATGTATAAATTTTGAGGTCATTTATGAAAGTTCTTTTCAATGTTGTAACTTCAGAATTCATCAATTTACTGCAGAAGAAATGTTTAAACATTACTTTGGTGAAAACTAATTTAACTAAAGCTATCACTGAAGGTGATAAATACAAACACCGCACTGACACAATTCATGTAATAATTGATGTTTTATTATACGACCATGCACAAGTAGACATGGTACTTGTTACTAAAACGTATATAATGTATCCACTGATATACATGCCATATGACTAACGAATAAATTTAGCAAGTTTGGTTGTAATAAAATCGACTATCAGTCATATCAAATCTGGTGAATATGATAATAATGTTTGAGGTAAAATATGTTACCTTAATGCAATGATACAGAATCGCTCTTAAATCTAAAAGAAAATCAGGTTATGCATTGCAATATTAGGGTAATCTAAATGCCGTAATACGACGAATTGTGTTTAGCTCGCATGAGCACACGTGTTCAGAATGATGACCCATATGACCACTCAGCGTCCGCTATCCGTTCAAATCTTGTGAAAACTACTAGACCAATTTTCACTAAACTTCACACGAATATGTCGTGAATAACCTTTATCACATTGTTCACATGAAATAATTCCAATAAGAATTCTGCTTACGGTTAAATTATTAATCAGTGAAGATTTATTTCTTTCAATGACGCCATTTCTTCACGAAACGTACCGACAGGAAGCGTATCTCTGTTGCCAAATTATAAATTTTAATCTACATCAACTTTAAGATCTATTGCACATGCTCCTTTACTGTCGTTCCTGTGTCTCTCGTACATTCCCTTACACCAAGCAGCAAGTGCAGTTTAAAATACAGAATGAAAGTTACTGTAAACCAATGAAATTTAACGTCAACCAATTTTGTACCAATAGGCGATTATTACATTTCACGATATTATATTAACAAAACAAAACTGACGTGAATACATGTTTTTGCAAGGTAAGTAGATTTGATCTGCATATTATGCTATGCACTGAAAAAATGGTCTCTGAATATTACATGGTTTTCAGTATGAAATTATTATTATTATTATTATTAGTTGTTATTATTTATTATAATTGTTATTATCGTGATTGTTACGGTTATTACTAGCTTATCACTTAATACTAATCCATACTGTATTTTAAACTGCCTAACCTAACTTAAAAGCGAAATCTATCAACTAAAGGTTAGCGTCGTGTACGAGGGAAACTGGAAGAATTGTTAAAGAGCAAGCTGCATTTAATATTTTGGTTTGAAAATATTTACATTTAAATATATAGTCCAATCGAGACCCTACGATTCAAATTAAAAAGTAGTAAAGTTAAATATCCAGATCTCTTCAACGACAAAGATTTAAATAAAGCATAAAAAGCAAGTAAAATCAATAGTTTTTTTTTACAAGAGCAAATTTTGAAAAAAAACATGTTTAAAGTTTTACCTATTTGTGCCATAGCAACCAAGAGTTTTTACTGGAATTTCTTGATAAGAACACTTTGATGAGGATCATTCACGGAACATTCATGTGACGTTTGGTAAAAATTGGTCCAGTAATTTTTCACATGAAATGAACGGACAACGAACACCGAGTGGTAAAATAGCTCATCATCGTCAACACTTGTGCTCAGGCGAGCTAAAACAATTCGCCGTAGGTACAAGAATATTTAAGGTGATATAAATGCTATATCCAAAATATTACATGATACCAAAAGATAAAAAAATAAAAATATTTGAAGCGCCTTTGTTGCCGCGCATCAATACTTTTCTAGTCCATTTATGGAACAGAGTATTATATACATACAGATTATAGCACTGATCACCCAGAATCAATAAATTTGCAGACGAAATGGGCGTGTTCCATTTACTTGAAAACTATATTGATGTATGCCTTTCTTTCGTATTGGTTTCTTTATGAACAAGTTGCCCAAAAGCGCCTTTTTTTGCATTATCAGTGAAAAAATACTGAGCCATATTGTAAAAAGCAAAATTTCACCGTTAAGACATCTTTCTATCAGTAATTGTAATATTCAAAGCCATCATTGACCCTTAAGATTAAAATCTGAAACATTATTATACACAATATGAACAACTTTAAGACTCTGCTCTCGAACATGAAACTGTTTTACCTCGCACATGGTTTGTGATTGATTTGCAAGTTTAAATGTCTCTGAAGAGTTCAGCAGGAACTGGTATTTCGTTCACGTCATTTGTAGGTTTGCTATCTCACTTTCGTCGATAACAAAAATAGTCCGAAATATTCCAAGATTTAAGAGTTCTCCTCGTGTTAATATGCAAACTCTTTTAGATTTCTTGACACTTTCACGACAATGTTTCTAAAGGCAGTTTGCAGACGACAATTCTGATCTTCCAATAATATCCGATACACATCAGAATAATTAGATGACCACGATGACTCAATGCGGCCAGAATTCTCGTGAAATCTCTCCAACAACAATTTCTGAAAACAAACCACATCGAATATTAAAAGTTATCAAAAAATAATTTGCATTCAAATTAGAGCAATGTCGTTAATACAAATTTCCACAAATAACGCTGAATGATATTGAGGAAAACTAAGTTATTGTCCTGCCACTGACCTTGCATCTTTTCTCTGATATTTGAGAAGATAATTACTACTGCTAAGTTAGATATTCCAGAAACGGCACATATTTTCCTCGTAAGGGTAAGTAAGAAAGCTACAACATCCCTGAAACCATTATCTTCTATAGTCTTAATTATAAGTATTACAAAAATAATGAAAAAGGTGCGACTAAATGTTTGTCTTTACATGTAATTATCAACACTTAATGGAACTATTTTTTCACGCCACACGAGAGGATTACACATGCATAATAAACGTAAAGTTATTCCTTACCTTGCCTTTGCGACCAGTCCAGATTATGATCAGCCTTCACTTCTTTGCTTTGCCCTGAAAAATTTACTTCAATTTTAAATTTAGCAAATTTATTTGGGGCTCGCAATGTATCGTGATTATCGATACATGGGACGTCCGGACCTCGAGACTATATACACACCTACGGCCGGACTCCAGGTCAGTGGAATTGTGTACGAATATATTTATTCAAATCGGACAACTATGTTTTGATTCATGTTGTAGATTTTATAAGTATTAGAACAAGAGCTGTCAGTAGGGACAGCACAGTGCATTTTTCTCAAGAGTTTCCCAATAAAACAAAACTTGGCAGTAAACAATCTATTTCGAAGTGTAAACAGCACCACACTGCAGCAGTTTTAAATTAATACCTTAAGTGGTTAATGATATAATATGTGGCCGACAGTGCCATTTGCATACAATACATTAACTATGAATTTCTTAGTACAGTAAAAATATTTTTGACATAGTCACTTGCGGGTACCTTAATGTTACATTATAGGTATTAGAACTTTCCAAGTAATATCTAAAATAAATCTCAGAAAGGTAAATTATATATCAGTAATAAAACAAGCATGCAGCAAAAAGAGGAACACGTGAATTTCCAACGCCATAAGAAGGTACGGACAAAAGGAACTGACAGTGATAAAACAGACTCAATTGACAGCCGGTCAAAGACAACTTTCTGTATAAATTATCCTGGCACCGATTTCATGAAAGTTCACTGATGCTTACCCTGCTTCTAGCATTCTACCAAACTGTCACAGACGCTGAAATGCAGTATTTTATGCTCAACAAAATGTCAACAGAAAAAGCTTTTTATTTATTTATCATCTAAAACATTCTGTGCAGACTCCTTAGTTTAAGCTTATTTATTTTACGTCAATTTTTGCAACAAGTGCACACCGAGAAAACCAATTGTAGGGGCAACGATTCAATGCAGATGCCGGTATTCAAACCTACGACCACATTCCACCGCTTCGGTAGCTCAGCCTGCGACACCACCATGGGAGGTCCCGGGTTCGAATCCTAGTCGGAGAACGAGGTTTGTCTTTGAGGAAAGACACCGATGCAATTCAATCTAGTCAAACTGGCTGTAGATTGGAACCAGCGTTAAAAACAAGTTATATCTGAATTAAGTGTTCGAGAGAGACTCATTAAGGTACGAAAGCTTTCTGTGTGCTACAACCATTTGTTTAAGCTGATTTAACGTTGCACTCACTTTAAAAAGATGCTAGCATAGGCCATCCTGGCGTCAAAGTTTGAAGTTTCTCTTCGTTTCTGTTGCAGTTAGTTGATTGCACGTCTTCAAGTTTACTGTCAACGTCAAATATCGCTACATAGATACGATGACGAGTCACAGTATGGCGTGTGAAAAATCTGTAGAAAAAAGTGTTATTAACGTTGTCCTACTATAGTATGTGAAACGCTACTTTACACTGACCGAATGAAAGCGATTGTTTTCCTAAGATGGCGGGCAAAGGTTCGAATATCACCAACTCGACTGTTTTCTTGGTGCAAAGAAATTAACGAGCATTGTCTCATATTACTGGACTGTAAACAAGTTTTGGCAGTATCTTTGGGTAAAGGAGGCTTTGTTTTAACTGGGTTTAAATTAAGGTGCTCGTACAAAACACAGAATTTACGACGACTGTAGCATGCTAAAATAATGCCAACGTTTATCTTTACTACTGGTACCCCTTTTACAAATAAACATCGATGTCAATGATCCTATGATTTTATCATTATTCAGAGAATGATAACATGTTCGTTATTCTGTAGGATTAAAGCTGGTATCTTAATCATTGTAAACAATTTGTTTTCTTAGTGGACATGTAACGCGATGTGGGCGATATATTGAGGCGGGTAATGTATCTGCATATATCACGACAAAAACCAAATACAAAACTTATCATTCCATGTCTTTACCAGAAATATTAGATTTAATTTTCAATTGATGGTACATGTTACAACAAAGGGAATTTCAAGTGTACATTAACTGCCCGACTCCTACATACCTCATTGTATTTCTTATTACGGATTGATTGCTAATCGAAAGGCTATACATTTCTTCGAACGGTAATATGTTAGCACAGTCAATCTAAATTACAGTAAGCTCTTTCATCTTCAGAACTATGAATTTTATAATTCTTGAACATAGTACATGTACTAAATTTAACTGGCTCAAATATATTGGCTCAAAAAGGGGCATAACTCTGTCAAATATGACATTGACGTACACAATTTGGCGGCAAAACAACCCTTTCATCATAAGCAATACAATCTCAAAGTTTGATGAAGAAATCTTAATGGCAAAGTTATAGCCAATATTAAGTTTGTGACGGATGGACCGACGCACTGACGGACGGACGGACAAAGCGATCCTTTCTCCGAAAGGACGACACAAAAAGAATCAATCTTACCAAACTACCTTCAAGAACAGTTAAGACCAGGAGCGACATGCACATTGGTGTCATCAGGGGGCAATCGACTGGCACAGTTTCATGTAAGTTTTACCTCTTGTAGTTTTAACAAAGGAATGTTCTTTGCCTATAAAACGTATATTCATGTTATAATAGTACACCCGTTGTAACCTTGAAAATGATTATCTTTCTTCTCGTAAGGAAATAATTGAAATGGATATTAACTAATATTTTTGTAGAAGTCCTTTTAAACAAGATGAGGCAAACACAGTCAGCTAAAATTAAAACAGTGTTTATCTAATATTTTCTAAGCTTGTGACAAGTGACTTGTGTTGAACGTATATATAATCATTTTGTACCTTGCTGGCGATGAACGTTTCTGTCTGTCACAAGAATATGCCATATGTTTATGCACTCAAAGGTTTCTGAAAACAATGGCGGTAAGCGAGTCTTCCTTCCAGACCATCGTAGACTATGATCTGCTTGTACATCTGTGTCGTCGAGTGAAAATCGTCTATGAATATACCATAATTATGTTGCACGGCCTAACAACAAATGTTTAACACATCATTTTGAATGCAATACATGCCTTTTCATCTTTATAATTGTTTATTTAAGTCAATAACATGCCATACATATGTAATTTAACGGCTTTTGAAATTGAATAGTTCGACAAAGGTATATGATGTGGAACCAGCAGCCACTCGAGCATGTTACAAAATTAACGGACTTGAGGACTTTATTATTCCCTGCTCAAGGCAAAAAGGTCTGCATTCGAGAAAAAAATTATCATGATCAAGACGAGCATATGTGCTGTCAACGATAATCTGGTCAATATTATGTTTAAAAACAATGTGTAATTCAGCGGAAGATCCCGGTTCGAATCCTTGTTCTTGGGCAGCTGTAAAATGGTAGCAGTGATGAAAAACTCGCGAGAGTGTGGTAATCTCAAATAGGGTTCGAGAATGACTCGAATAGCAAACGTTTTTTGTGTAATAAAATAATTTGCATAGACTGATAAAACTGTCCACTCACTTTAAAAGGATGCTACTACCATAAGCTATGCTGACGTCAGATTACGCATTTTCAGGAAGTTTCCTTCTTATTCCTCACATGTTTCACTTGTACATCAGTGTCGTCATGTGAAACTCGGCTGAATCTGCACCGCATTTATGTTGTTAGACCTACAAACATGTTCTTTAAGCGTAAACACGTATTTAGAATACAGTACAACCCATGCAATCTTTACAGTCTGCATTCGAGACCAGTGTAGATTATGTCGGTGGCAATCTGGTAATGTCAGAAATGGGTGTTTTGGTTTTTAATTTTCTTTGTTTACAAGTCCTTGCCGACCCTGGGACTTTTTCCTGGTTGAACTTGCCAATACTCCGGACAGGCGTAGGTTGAAGAGAGACAGATGCAGATACAAGGGAATCCGGTTACTAGACCCTAGCTCTTTTACGAGTAGACCCCTTCGTTGTTTTATATGCCCGGTGTATAGCACCGATACACGTAAGACTACCTCTGGGTTTCTAAGCAGTCATCTAGATTGATGAGAAACACTGAAAAGCGTTTCTGAAATTTCCAGTTGAAATGGGTGTTCGCGAGCGTTTAAATTAGCTTGGAAAGCTTTCTGCTTACTTAAATGAATCCGTTTAGACTGAAAAAAGACCCTCTACTTACTTTATAATGATGCTGCTAACACAGGCTATCCTGGAGTTTGGAGTTTCGAAAAGTACTCTCGTGAAATTCACGTTCCACTTGGTTAATTGCATAGTATGGCGTGTGAAATCTGAAGAAAAGAGTGTTAGTAACATTGTTGCAGGAAGTGAATCCGTTTAGACTGAATTGGTTAATTGCATAGTATGGATAGTTTAGAACAGTCCATCTTAATTACAGTACTCTTGATATTCCAAAATTATGAATTTCAAGGAAGGAATCAACCTTACCTAACTAATTACATCCATCTTCCTTTAATACCAAACACTGAGTTTTCCTTCGTGACCAGAGTAGAGTATGATCTGCCTGTACATCTGTTTCGTCATGTGAAAATCAGCTGATAGGCCAAACGTGGTATGCACAATAGACTGACACAGTAACATGTAGTAAACGAAAATTCTGTTCAAATAAAAAGATTTGTTTTGTAAAACGTGCAAAATTGTCATAATAATACTGTCATATTATTGAAAATGTTTTAATGTTTCTTCACATATATTATAAATTGAATGTGATTGTAACTAATATTTTCAGAGAATTCCTTTGAAACATGAAAATATATAGTCGAACACTGAACCAACCAGGATAAGAACAGTGTTCATTTAATATTTACTTAGCTTGCGAAAAGTGAATCTGCATTTGCGGCAAGTGTGGTCTATAATCAGTCTAAACCATGCCGGTGATGAACAGTATGCCATATTGTTTTATGAAATCAATGAAAAAAAAAGTTTAATCAAACCCAATTGCGGTAAACGAGTCTTCGTTCGTGACCATAGTAGAGTATGATCTGCCTGTACATCTGTTTCGTCATGTGAAAATCGGCTGATTCTGGGGATAGTTTAACAAAGTTTGCATTATAATGAACATAAAGTGGAACAAGCAGGCAGTCAATCTATCTATGAATATGCATTTCTGAAACTTGCAGTTGAAATGGGTGTTTGCGAGCGTTTGAATTAGCTTTCTGCTTATTTAAATAAATCCGTATAGACAAAAAGACCCTCCACTTACTTTAGAATGATGCTGCTAACTACATGTATGAAATTCATTATCCTGGTAATATGCTTAATTTAACTCGTCAGAAATTTGAATATTTCAAGAAAGTCCGAATAAAATTATCTCAAGTATAGTCGATCAGCAAAGACGTAAGAAAGGAATCAAGCTTACCTTAATAATGACATCCATCTCCCTTCAATACCAATGTAGGCCAAAAGCGGTATGCACAATAGACTGACACAGTAACATGTAGGTTTCATAAACGAAATTATGTAGAACATGTTCAGCACCAAAATCCGGAAATCAGTGACCATTAAGTCTCATCTGAATAAGCATAATTGCATATGTAACTGTAAACGCATCTTTTGAATTACGTTTTTTTGTCATTCTTGTGAATCATTTAATTCAATGTAGGACTTCCTATTTCATGCTTCACCCGATGAATACAGATTAAAAGTCGAAACGCGTTGTGAAACTGGAATTTGTCTTATTAAGAATTAATATTATGATTAGAAATTATGATCAGAAATATATAATCTTTAATATCAAATTCCTTTACAGAAAGTCCGCCCGTTGTATTCTTGAAAATGATTATGTTTCTTCTCGTTAGTAGAAAATTGAAATGGATAGTAACATATATCTTTTTGAAGAAGTCCTTTTAAACAAAATTAGGCAAACACAGTCAGTCTCAATTAAACAAAATTAGGCAAACACAGTCAGTCACAATTAAAACAGTGTTTATCTAATATTTACCAAGCTTGCAACAAGTGACTTGTGTTGAACGTAATCAGTATGTACCTTGCTAGCGATGAACGTTTCTGTCTCTGTCACAAGAATATGCCATATGTTTATGCACTCAATGTGAGTTTAAGGAAACATAATGGCGGTAAGCGAGTCTTCCTTCGTGAACGTTGTAGACTATGATCTGCTTGTACACCTGTGTCGTCGTGTGAAAATCGTCCATGTATTTACCATAATTATGTTGCAAGGCCTCACAACAAATACTCTGTAACCTTAAACACATCATTTTAAATGAAATACACTTTTCATCTTTATTATATGCTCGACACTTTACTACCAATTTCTTATTACGGACCGGTGGCCAATCTATATACTTTAACGATAATAAGTTGTATTATAGGACAAAAGTTCTGTATGGTTCGAAATTGTTTAATTAAATTTTAATTGTACAGTAATTTATATAAAAACATTCATCAACCGTCACAAAGAAAACCATGAATTTCACATTTATCTAAATCATAAGTTTATGAAGCTTATAATCGCAATAAATTCAAGTGAACGTTTTATGTCCATTAACAGTCTATCCGACGTCACGATTATTGAAAATATGTAAATTGATTTGAAAATGAAATACTTATGCTTTTTTAATTATGAATAAAATATCTGAGGTCCGTCTTTGTGTTGGATTAATTATAACATACAGAATTTGTGTCCTTAATTATATATGCAATTACAGTACTCTCGATATTCCAGAACTATGAATTTCATTATCCTGGTAATATACTAAATTTAACTTGTCAGAAATTTGAATATTTCAAGAGTGTCCGAATAAAATTACGTATCTCAAGTATAGTCGATCAGTTAAGACGTAAGAAAAGAATCAACCTTACCTAACTAATGACATCCATCGTCCTTCAATAGCAATGTAGGCCAAAAGCGGTATGCAGAATAGACTGACACAGTAACATGTAGGTTTCATAAACGAAAATTCTGTTCCAATAGAAATATTTTTTTTTATATAAAACGTGCACAATTGTCATAATAGTACTGCCATTATGTTATTAAAAATGTTTTGGTAAATGTTTCTTTGCATACATTATAAATTGAATTTGATTTTAACTTTTAATATTTTCAGAGAATTCCTTTGAAACATGAAAATATATTTCCAACACAGAACCAGCCAAGATAAGAACAGTGTTCATTTAATATTTAGTTAGCTTGCGGAAGGTAAATCTGCATTTGCAACAAGTGTGGTGTGTAATCAGTCTAAACCAGACCTGGTGTAATCGTAATCACTAATTGTAATCAGCTTAAATTATTACACATTTTCAAGTAATCAGATGTAGTGACTACTTTTCTAAAATTGATTACAATTACTGTAATGTAATCATTACTCATGAAAATTTAACCTGTAATCATGATCACTTTCTGATTACATTATGATTACATGTACCTTTTTTAAAGATGAATAAAAGAAAATATGGGTAAAACGCAAAAGTTAATTTCAGTTGCAGTCATCTATGGAATAGAGAAATATTAGAATTCAACTTTATTACCCAAATTTATATTTAATAGCTGCAAGATAGACATTCAGTATACATAAGCATAATTTACAGTTTGAAATTAAATAATTTAATCTATTAGTGAAAAAGGCCCTGCAAACATCAATTATATGTGCACAGTTCTGTAGTAATTATCACCCTATTTACAAATGATATTGAAAGGTGTTTGTATACTGGACAAATCAGGCTTCAGGCAAATAGTCATTATGGTCAGGTGCTACAATTAGCATGGTTAGAATATCTTATACCTGTATGAAGATACATAATTAACATAATATAATTACATAATATAACACATATTTCATTATTCGTCTCATTCCAATGTGCATTGAAGGGTCTCCTTAACTTTCACAATATATTTGACAATTTCAGATAGCCAAGGGGGTGGAAATAGTAGTTCCTTATAATTTGGTGAATGATGATCCTATAAGATTTTTGAAAACTTAACAGCAAAGAATATTAATCCCTCGCAAAGTTAGCAAACACATATTGCAATCCCTGCATATTCTGCCCCTGCAGAGAGACTGTTCAGTGTAGCGGGAAGAATTTTTAGGCCTGACAGATGTTAATTGAAATCTAAAACCTTTAAGGATAGGATGATCAAATTCAGCTCAAGTTTAATTGAATGAAATAATAACTGGTGGACAGGTGTAAATATTACAATTATTGGAAATTTGAAGGCTGCCATGAACATTGCCATAAAAATAATCACATGACTATAGTCTATTGTACATAATTCATTCAATGTGCATCAGTTTTATACCTGCCGAGGTAAATTAAGTTTGAATAAAGTTTTTTAAAATGTATGGACATCAACTTTTATTTCCAGTGAAACTGCAAAACTTTTGGTTTTTACATGTAATCTGAATTGTAATCAATTGTAATCTGATTACATCACTTAAGTAACTGTAATGTAATGATTACAATTTAAAACAGAAGTGATTGTAATGTAATAATTACATGCTTTAGCCAAGTAAATGTTTATCAAGTTTATGTTTTATTTTTAAATGATTATCAAGTATAATAAGTAAGCGCCCCAGGCCTGGTCTAAACCATGCCGGTGATGAACGTTATGCCATATGGTTTTATATAATCAATGAAAAATTTAAGTTTAATCAAACCTAATTGCGGTAAGCGAGTCTTCCTTCTTTACCAGAGTAGAGTATGATCTGCCTGTACATCCGGTTCGTCATGTGAAAATCGGCTGATTCTGGGAATAGTTTCACAAAGTTTGCTTTATAATCAACATAAAGTAGAAACAAGTAGGCAGTCAATCATACGATATTAATACACGTAATTATACAGTACCCTACTGGAGGCAAGTAAGTCTGTATTCGAAACCAGTGTAGATCATGATCAAGACGAAAACTATATATTCGTGATGTCAGTGGCATTCTGGTGAATCAGTACTATATAGATGTCTGTCATACAAAGTATTGTTTAATAACAATCGATATCGCAAATACGTAAAACCAAACCTGCTGGCGGCAGACGAGTCTTCCATCTAAATTATGTAGACCATGTTCAGCACCAAAATCCGAAAATCAGTGACCACCAACTCTCATCTGAATCAGTATAATTGCATATGTACTTATTAACGTGTATTTTGAATTACGTTTTGTTTTGTCATTCTTGGGAATCATTGAATTCAATGTAGGACTTCCTATTTTATGCTTCACCTGATGTAGACAGATTAAAAGTCGAAATGCGTGGTGAAACTGGAGTTTGTCTTCTTTTATTTAGAATTAATATTATTGTTAGAAATATATATAATCTTAATGTTTTTAATATCAAATTCCTTTACAGAAAGTCCGTTTAATTCATGTATTTAAATAATGCAGAGTATAAAAGTAGTCCCATACCTTGTTCACAAGAACGATTGACTTGAAGACAAATGTAGATCAGTATCATCTTTACACGTTTGTATCACCAGGGAACAATTTACAGAGTCAGCATCAAAATTCTATTAAAGGGGCACTCCCTACATCTGCCAGAATATGTTCCTCAAACAAAGGTAATGTGTTCAATGAACCTTAAATGATAAACATAATTTTAAGTAACCTGTACAATGGTTCATTTTAGCACAAATTATTAGCATAGAGACCTTCTGTAAAAAAAAAACGCTATCCACCCATTAATTGTACAACAACTTTACACAGATTTGTATGCTTTATGGTAATGCAACTTATTTTAAAAGCCGATTTTACCGCTGATGACTGGAATGTATACGGTAGCTTAAACATTTAGGTTGAACATTAAAACTTTCAAATACTATACGGAGTGCCTCTAAGTTTTGCAGACGAATATTCTGCCCTTTATTGCAGGTTTTATTTATATCAAAATAACTCCAATTGATGTAAGCCATATCAAACACAACCATCCAAGACACTTCAATATAAAACACCACAACCATCCAAGACAATCCATATAATAATACAACCCAACCATCCAAGACATGGGTTTGAATATAAGGTGCTTGCAGAGAGCTATGCAGAACTTACGATTGTCTGTGTAGACTGTTGAAATAATGTTAACGTTTATCTTTACTACTGGAACCCCTTTTACAAATAAACATCGATGTCAATAATTATATGATTCCTTCGTTATTCAGTGAATGATAACAGGTACCGAAACTACTGTTCGTTATTCTGTAGGATTAAAGCTGGTATTTTTATCATTGTAAACAATTTGTTTTCTTAGTGGACATGTAACGCGATGTGGGCGATATATTGCGACGGGTAATGTATCTGCATATATCACGTCAAAAACCAAATACAAAACTTATATTCTTCCATGTCTTTACCAGAAATATTAGATTTAATTTTCAATTTATGGTACATGTTACAACGAAGGGAAATGTCAAGTGTACATTAACTGCCCGAGTCCTAAATACCTATTTCTTATTACAGATTGATTGCTAATCGAAAGGCTGTACATTTCTTCGAACGGTAATTACAAGGACAGCCAATCTAAATACCAGTAAGCTCTTCATCTTCAGAACTATGAATTTTATTATTCTAAAACATTAGTACATGTACTCAATTTTACTGGCTCAGAAATTCAAATATTTCAAGAAAGTCCGAATAAAATGTGTATTTACTAGTACAGTTGAACCAGCAGACACCAAAGAAAGAGTAACACTAGATGGGTGTTCAGTAGACCACTTGTGTCGCCCTCTTACACTTTGTCAGAATAACTAAAGATTTCATAACAAACTCAAAGTACAAAAAGGGGCATAACTCTCTCAAATATGACCTTGACCTACAAAATTTGGCGACATCATGACCTTTGTTATAAGCAATGCAATTAGAAATCTTAAGAAATGGCAAAGTAATAGCCAAACTTTAAGTTTTCATGAGAAAAACCAAGTACAAAAAGTGGCGTAACTCTGTCAAATATGACATTGACGTACACAACATAACAACCCTTTTATCATAATCAATACAATTTCAAAGTTTGTTGAAGAAATCTTAAGAAATGGCAAAGATATAGCCAATATTAAGTTTTTGTGACGGATGGACCGACGCACTGACGGACTGACGGACAAAGCGATCCCTATGTATCGCCTTTTCCCCGAAAGGGGGGACACAAAAATAATCAATCTTACCAAACTACCTTCAAGAACAGTTTAGACCAGGAGCGACATGCACATCGGTGTCATCAGGGGGGCAATCGACTGGCACAGTTACATGTAAGTTTTGTCTCTTGTAGTTTTAACAAAGGAA